>CM076575.1:676536932-677136932 GCA_034641835.2 Pinus albicaulis
AGGTTATACATTATGATATAACACCTGGCACTGATCAAAACCGTAGCATAGAGTATTATTCTTATTAACACAATACTGAGACCTTTGTTGAGATTGGTGAGACTCCATGGTGTACTGCAAGCTCTTGCTGTGGTAGCATTGAACCACACATATTGAATTGTAATACAAAAATGGCCTCGGATTTGCTTGGACCCATCCTCCCAAGAGCCTCAAAGTAAAGAAATTGGATCCCGAAGAAATGACGTGGACTTAGACAAGCAGGATTAAGCCTCTGTGCTAAAGGAGAAGCTTCCAGAGGCTACTAAACCCACTCAAGAGATAGCTAACTGCATTTTTTTTCTTTTTAATTATAAGAATTACAACAAGAAATTTTCCCATGAGGGACTTCCGTTGGCTTAGTTCTTGGGTTTGAATGGTAGATATTCTACCAAAATCGTTGACCTTTAACAATCAAAACCTTTATTTTTTGGAAAGAAAAATGCAAGGATAAATGAAGAGGGATTAGGAATTTATAAAGCTCTAAACCCCCTTCATTGAGCGCATGAGGCCTGTTGGCAACTTGTTTAAAAAAAGAAGTAAAAATAGCTTTTCCAATTGTCTTGGGACTAGCCCTGCTCTTTGGGGAGTGTTCAACATTCTCTAGAAAACATGAATATGCAAAAAAAATGTTATTGATCCTTTTAATATGAACCATGAATCATGATGTAATTGCTCATGCTTTATCGTTTAAGAAGTAAAATATTGAAATCTATTTGCATTTATACTGTTTTATATCTTCTTTATCTTTCAAGTTTTAATTTTTTTTTTAAATTTCTATTTTTTGGGATTCTCACTTCCCAGTTCCTAATTTTTCTTCCATCCGCATTCTTGCTTCTGGAAACATTGTTATTAGCTACATGTATAAGAGGATTTCAGGGTATTTCTATTGTTTGCATCAATTCTTTTTCCGCATTATTAAGAGCAGTAACAATACAAAGACTGTTTTTCCCTCCTTTAACAACTAATAAGCATAATGGGGACTTATTGCACATTTTATGGATTTCCTTGTTTTTTTGGCTTGGGTTGTCATCATCGTTGTTTGAGCTTACCACAGGAAGAATGATTAAGTGAGGCAGCTGCTCCAAGCACCTCTCCTAGTGCCTAAGTAGCACGTTGTTGGCATCCACTTCATGGAAAATTTTCACTTCCCACAGGGTTGCTTAGTATCATTCCACGTGGATAACTCTTCCTTCCTATGAACGTATTGCTTTTCAATTTGGACTGTCTCCTCAAAGGAGTCCCATCAAATCCCATCGTTTTTAATTATGCAATTGACAAGCATAACCCTCTTCCCTCATAGTTCCTTGAGGGAGCATTTGGGCTTTTATCCTCTCCTTTCTAGCCTTCTTTTGATTGCTAATGGCTAATAGAGACTGAGATAATGAAGAGAGAAAGTGAATTAACAAGCCCAATTCTTCTCCATGTGTGAGAACAAACAAAAACTTCATATGAATTAAACTACGATTTATACTACTCACTAACGTCTGCCACCATTGTCACAAATTATGGAGGGATTTTCAAATCGGTCAATAAAATTGATGTCCTACAACTTAAGGCATCCTGCCTTAATCTTTCTAATTGAAAAAACTAGGATGTCTATGTCAGCTCCCCAAGGCCTAATGTTTTTTCGAAGTCTCAACATTTTTACTTACTATTAATTTCAATAATTCATTATTATTCCTTTCAACCTCAGGTTTTGAAAATCCTGATGTCATATACTTGCCACTCAATGACATGTTAGAAAGCCAATCAACAACCTTGTTGGCTCCTCTTATAGCATAATGAATTCTATTTCTAAGCTTTCTGCTAAAACCTCCTTTTAATCCATTGACATTGGGGGTTCAAACTTCCAAATTCGAGAAGAAATTCATTCTGTCATCACAACATTTATTATAATCTGAGAATTCCACTCCATTCCATTGCCACTCTTTCCAGGCTAGGCCTAGGAAAAATTTAACTCCACTATAAGATCCCTCATTCCTGCTTGATTGTTGATGTTGATTCCTATTTTTTCCATATAGACTGCAATCATCTCTATATAAAACCAAATAATTTCATTTATTCTATCATTATAAATAAACTATAAAACACAACACACATCAAGAGATATAGGGATAGAATCATGAAATTGGAGAAAAACTGTGAAGGAGTAAAATATATAGGTTTATTATTGCAGAGAAGTTACATCATATCTAAGTGAATATAGAGACACATCTTCAATTAAAAGGTATATATTCATCTAAATCTATAATCAAATCCTTCCTTTGTTGGATCTTATATTTCCAATGGAATGAAAACCAATAATAAACAGTTCAACTGCATTGTATCGTATGGTTGCTGAAATTTTGTTATTAAATTCTTTCAGCATAGTTTCATGCAATTGGCGTACATCTTATTCTAACACCTTTTTTTGAGTTTAGAAAACTCCAGTAGTGAATGTAATCGAAAAACTATGTAGAATTTCCTTGAAAATTCTGTAGCTACTATGATGAACAATCTAATACAACTTCTATTCACTAAAAAACATAATTTCTCTATTGAGTAAGCACAATAAGAGAAATAGAGATAAAGAGTTAAGTCACACACAATAACACAATATTTTTCTAGGGAACCCAACAGGGAAAAGCCTCTGTCTTGCTGTGGAATTTTATTAACAAAAATTTTGGAAATTGATCTCTTTACAGGTCGACATTACTTCACTGGAGAACAAGCTTGTTGTCACTGGTAACACTTATATCAGTATTATTTCACCAAAGCTATAAGTTCTAGTCGGATATTTGGAAAATAATGTCACCCAAAATTGGTTTGGGCTGCCCTTCTTCCAACATTAGAACTGAAGGTTTTATAGTTAGTGACACATGCAGTGGCATTGAGCTGGAAATTGTATATTTTTTTGTCTGTGCTACATTGGTAACCCTTCTAAATATGGTCATTGATCCAATAAGATTTGATATAGTTATGGATGGAGTTTTAATATTTGTTGGACGTCCGATTTTGGGGGCACATGTTGAACTAGTAATGTGTGCAACAACATTCCTATCAAAACCTAAAACTAAATAGAGGAAGCTTACATAATCATCAAAGCTTTCAAATAAATTTGTGGAGTAATTAGAATATGGTTAGATATAAAAATAGACATATTTCTATAGAGAGGAATCAAATATTAAAATGTTTGGATAACCCAAAAAACAACCATGCCTACCTAAAAAATGATGCTTGGATCAAGCGAAGCATTACGGTTCACTGCAACATTTCCACAATCGAAAGGTGTGGTAGAAATAAGAGTTATTGGACTATCTTCTCTAGATTGATTTTGTGCTTGCAAGGGCTTCCCCATGTGGTCAACAACTGCTGATTTTGTTTGTAACATTGATTTGATGGCAATAGGGCTCCAATTAGGATGTTTATGTTTCACCAAAGCTGCAATGATAGCTATGATGTGGTGTCACCATGTGTATCCCTGATATCATGGAAAATTCTTCTCCTACATGAAGAAAGGAAGAATCTTGAGACGATTAATGTGCATGTCAAGGTGCCTTCAATTTTCAAAGTTCGCCAAAACTACTAAATTGATTTTATTCTCTCTAGAAATGATATGTCCTCCAATGTTTACCAAAAAAATATTCAAATTTTAAAATTATAGACTCCTAGGTGAATAAGATTAGAAGATAGTAATCAAGCCTATCACAAACTACAGGCATAAGCAGAAAAGAAATTGCATTGCAACCTAATTCTAATATTGAAAAAAGTAGTATTGTTTTACCTTGATAATTGACTTCATGGATTCCATTAGGAGAATGATAATGCACTATGATAATGCACTACTCTAAAATAAAAGCCTTGCATACAAGGCAAAGTTATGAGGGAGTTTCTCATGCTCAAGGGAGATGCACCACTAACGCTATCATTACCCTGTTTTATAACAACACCTTCTCTTAACTTATAAATGAAAAGGATGGGCACACTAGTTAGACATTTGTAGAAATAGATAATAAGAGTGAGTACTGTTAGCTTGTAGGTTATAGTAGGAGCTTTTGTGAGATGACAACTTGCTGTGAAATTACTCTATTTGAGTAATAAAGACTTCTATTCAATTGTTGTTGGAGCCTACTCTTTTTATCCTAAACTTTCAGATTGTAGATTTGTGTAGAGTGGGCCTGATATATTTGTTGTTTTAATCCATTTTACATGTTTTTTTGCATTCTTGAATTTACATCCTTCAATTGATGCTCGAACAAAACTGAAATTTTGGTAGGCAGATACTAAATTTCCGTCCTGCTGTTAGGATTTTTTAATTCTCCGAGGGTATTCTCTTGTTTTCAATAGTATCTAAATATTTCTGCATCACAACTCATCTCTTCCGTTTCATTCTACTATAATACAAAAATCATTTCTAGTATAGTTTAGTTTATATCTGCTCTTTACTTAATTGATATTTTATTTTATTTTATAGGAACAGTAATTAGCAATCTCAATTCACACTCCCTTTGTATTCACATTGTTTTATATGTGTGGTCATTGGAAATGGTTAGGTTCAGTACTTGTTTTTGTTGAATATTACAACATGAAACAGTGAAGGAGGCATCCTGAAACATCATTCGTGATCCTAGTTGGAAAGTGATCACCTAAACTAGGTGGGGCCCACACAGGTGATTTTTGTCGCAAAGTCTATTTTTAGACATGTCAATCATATTCTATGAGTTGCAGGATGCTATTCATGTATGGTTGGTCAAGTTGGAAAAATATATGGACTTCTATTTAGACATATTGGGCAGAATCTATTTTTAGATTCGCAGTCTAAAAATAGATATGTCGAAGATTATTAGCTCTTAATAATATTTGGATTCTAAACATTATTTTATTCTCTTGGAGCACTTCAGTTAAGTGCACAGATGTGGCACAGGATCTGACAAAATGAATTACGCTATTCTTGAGGGTTAAGTGGAGCTATTGCATGGATACTTCAGTTAGAACTCATGTGACAGAGTTTGGTGGAGTTGATTGAGGAAGTTAATGGAGTTGTGTTCAGTTTAACTAATATAAACATAGTTGAGCTATTTGTATCTAGTCTAATTGATTGATACACTAGTGAGAGTGGTGTGAATTAATTATTAATTAATTCACTAATTATAAACTCATTAATCAAATAAAGAATACATCAATTAACTTCAGTGCATGGACAGTTTCAGTGGAGACTAGTGAAGAGATAGGTGAAAGAGCAGTGTGACTATCAGTTGTGACTATAGTGATGCATGGTTTGCATCCAACACTTAGTAGAGATGCCTTTAAAGACTGCATGAAAAATTATGGGGCAATTCGAACTCATCTAGAGCTATTCTTCAATAGGGATTACGCAGTAGAGGCAGGCTAAGGGCTGGCAAAGATCGGTGCATGGATTTGCAAGATCAGGGCCTGATTAGTGTCTAGCAATTCGAGATTGTACTGAGAGCTTGTGAGGATATTTGTATAATGATTGTTACATGATCTCTATGATATATAATGTACATATAGTTGGGGCTTTTCAGCTTTAATATTTCCCATAAATTACTGTGTTCATATTTGTGAATTTTTATGGTTTTAATGTGTGCATGCAATTGGTTTCTATTTCCGCATGTAATGATCAATGGTAGAAGAGATTCTGTATTTTGGATGAAGATAAAATAGTGTGTGATCAAGAGAATCTTGGTGGATAACATATCAGTTATTGAAATTTATACATTGTATCGGAGCGATATTAATTATTGGAGCAATTGAAAAACATTGAAGCAGTTGAGTTTTGAGCTGGTGGAATTCGAATTTGCAGCAGTGTTTTCTTGGTGTCGAAATTGAGATGTCTTTCAACGGATTGTGATTGGAGTATGCCCTTGAGGGCAGCTAAAATTATATTGCATGGAAGGACAGGATGGAAGTGGTGTTGGATGACAATGGGTTGAAGGAGTTCATAGATGCAGAAATTCAAAAACTTGCTTCTAGCGATGCTGCCACACTTCACGCATGGCAAAAGAAGACAACAAGGTGTCGAAGGATTCTATCGGAAGGTGTGAAGGATCACATAGTATCCAACCTTCATGGTAAAGCTTCTCCATTCTTGATGTGGAAATCTTTGACAGATTTTTTCCGAAGCAAGAGCGACCAGAGGAAGTTGGCGCTCAAGGATAAACTCAGGAAAATAAAAATGGAGAAGAATGACACTATTCCGGTATACTTGACAAAGTTTTTCCACTGCAGGGATGAGCTTGGGAGTGTAGGAGTTAGTGTGGATGAAGAAGGAAAAGTCAAGAAGGTTGGGATTTGAGCCAAGAATCTCTACATACTTGAAGTAGATGGGATTTCTACGTAGCTTCCTACTGTTGGGAAGTGCAGGAAAGCCATGCAATTGATGCTTGAGAGGGAGCAAGTGCTGCATGCAGGTAAGAGTGAACCTTAGGATGTGGAGCAGCCAGAAGATGAGGATCATGGAGTGGAAGAAACCACTTATGCAGAGAAATTTCGCACCAGATGGGAAGAGGGAGTGTATGCAGCTATACCACTAAGTGAGAGGTGGGGCGACGTGCATGAGTAATCCCAAGAGAAGATTTATGGGCAGGATTCATGAGATGGTGTGGATCTCATGAATTGAACTTGGCTATGAGCTGTCCACAGCGCAGCAGTAGCATGATCAGTTGGATTGATGCAGGTAGATCAAAGTGATAGTGTCAGATACTGGAGCATGGATCAGAGTTGACAGCAAGTGCAGAGTGCATGCCTGCATGAGTTCAACAGCGCGGTGGTTCCTGAAGACATGTGTAGTTTGTACTAGTAGAATTTAAAGAATTTGATGATAGATGCATCAGAATGATTGAGTTTTTTGGATCCTATTTAGTTTCAGAGGAGTTGCAGAGCAGATGCATGGAGTTGCATGGCACTTGTTAAGGTTGCAGGGCGAATGCATGGAGTTGCATGTGGCATGAAAAGACAGTCCTTTCTTGTTGAGAGGGAGTGTTGAATATTGCAACAAGAAATAGTGAAGGAGGCATTCTGAAACATCATTCCTGATCCTAGTTGGCAAGTGATCACCTAAACTAGGTGGGGCCCACACAGGTGATTTTTTTCGCAAAGTCTATTTTTAGACTATGTCTATTTTTAGACATGTCGATCATATTCTATGAATTGGAGGATGCTATTTGTGGATGGTTGGTCAAGTTGAAAAAATAGATGGACTTCTATTTTTATACATATTGGGTGGAATCTATTTTTAGATTGCCAGTCTAAAAATAGATATGTCGAATATTATTAGCTCTTAATAATATTTGGACTATAAACATTATCTTATTCTCTTGGAGCACTTCAGTTAAGTGCACAGATGTGGTACAGGAGCTGACAGAAGGAATTACGCTATTCCTGAGGGTTAAGTGGAGCTATTGCATGGATACTTCAGTTAGAACTCATGTGAGAGAGTTTGGTGGAGTTGATTGAGGAAGTTAATGGAGTTGTGTTCAGTTTAACTAAGCTAAACATAGTTGAGCTATTTGTATCTAGTCTAACTGATTGATACACTAGTGAGAGTGGTGTGAATTAATTATTAATTAATTCACTAATTATAAACTCATTAATCAACTAAATAATACATCAGTTAACTTCAGTGCATGGATAGTTTCTGTGGAGACCAGTGAAGATATAGGTGAAAGAGTAGTGTGACTATAGTGATGCATGGTTTGCATCCAACACTCAATAGAGATGCCTTTAAAGACTGCATCAGAAATTCTGGGGCAATTCGAACTCATCCATAGCCATTCTTCAGTAGGGATTGCGTAGTAGAGGCAGGCTAAGGGCTGGCAAAGATCGGTGCATGGATTTGCAAGATCAGGGCATGATTAGTGTGTAGCAATTGGAGATTGTACTGAGAGCTTGTGAGGAGCTTTGTATAATGATTGTTACATGATCTCTATGACATATAATATACATATATATTTGGGGGTTTTCAGCTTTAAGCTTTCCCATAAATTACTGTGTTCATATGTGTGAATTTTTATGGTTTTAATGTGTGCATGCAATTGATTTTTATTTTCGCATGTAATGATCAATGGTAGAAGAGATTTTGTATTGTGCATGAAGATAAAATACTATGTGATCAGGAGAATATTGGTGGATAACATATCAATTATTCAAATTTCTACATGTTATCAGAGCGATATTGATCATTGGAGCAATTGCAAAGCATTGAAGCAGTTGAGTTTTGATCTGGTGGAATTCGAATTTGTAGTAGTGTTTTCTTGGTGTCGAAGTTGAGATGTATTTCAACGGATTGAGATTGGAGTATGCCCTTGAGGGTAGCTTCAATTATATTTCATGGAAGGATAGGATGGAGGCGGTGTTGGATTATAATGGGTTGAAGGAGTTCATAGATGTAGGAATTCCAAAACCTACTTCTAGCGATGCTGCCGCACTCGACGCGTGGCAAAAGAAGATAGCAAGGTGTTGAAGGATTCTGTTGGAAGGTGAGAAGGATCAAGTATATTCTTTCTTCTATGATACTAGTTCCTCTCTCTTAAGTCCTATCTCTTGTCCTTCTTCTCTCTCCCTTTCTTTCCCACCTCGCTCTCTCTTCGCCCCCCCCTCTCTCTCTCTCTCTCTCTCTCTCTCTCTACCCTCCAATCCTCTCACTATATCCCTCCCTATATCCTTTTGTCTGCCCCCTTTCCATGTTTGTCTCACTATCTCCCTCTCTTACCCTTCTCTACCTCTCTCACTTCTCTCCCTCTCTCTCTCTCTCCATTCCTTCTCTCCCCTCTCATTTAGTTTATCTCCATCTCTCCCTTGTGAGTCCCCTTGTCTCGCCACCTCTATCAATATCTCTCGTAGGTCCCAATATGTCTCGCCACCTCTATCAATCTATGTCTTTATTATTCCTTCTCATATATATCTAAAGTTAATATATATCATGACATATTGGGACCTACGATTGGGTTAATTCTGCCTTGCTCGCAAGGTTAAAATGGTTAATATTTGATAAAAAAAATGTAGATCAAATATTTTGTAGTAGATCTGACAAGAAAATGTATAAACATGGAAAATATGCCCAAGAAATAACACCATTGAAGATAAAAATTCAGATCTTCATTAATATCAAAACCCTTAAGGTAGGGCAACACCATACATTCACTCCTTAAGGAAGGAGATCACTCCACAAGTCATATGCTTGCCCATACAATAATCCTTGACATCTCTCAATGGAGAGACTCTAGCCTCTATATAGGTTTCATACATGCAATACCATGGGTAGTTACCATGGGTATCTCAATACCATACATCCAATACAATGGGCTTACCACTTTATTCCCTAGCTACATGTGGTCCCTTACATAATGTGGGTTAACCAATTTATTGATTAACTATGGCCCCTTTATTCATCATTCTTATACTATTACATCATATTATTCCCTTGGGTACCTCCCTCTGTACCCTATATTATCCCCACTAGGTATACTACATTACACCCCCCTTAAACATGTTTCTTCCCCGAAACATGAGAAGAACAAAAATAATAAGATCTACTCAAAAGAGTATTCCACTGGTACCATTCGCGTGCATCTAGCCATCCAAGAGAAAGGTGAACACTCGATCTAGTCGGCGCCTCGCTTGCTTGAGATGGAAGCAGGTTCTGGTGGTTCTTCTATTTTGATGTGTTGTAAGTGGATTGACGCACCTCTCTATGTGTCATCCAAGGGTTTTTGTCCTTGTTGCTAATTCGTTGCCACTTTGCTGGTTGTTGTCCTGCTAGGTGATGCGGGTGGTGATATGTTGAAGCTTTAACTGATGTAATATCTTTCATTAAATCCTCCATTATTGGTGATGGATTGGTGTTTGGTTCTTTTGTTGGTACTTGCTTTGATGTCTGTGTTTGGCTATCTACCATCAAAGTCTCATCATCTGATGTGTCTGTCTTGTTAGATATTTTTGCTTCTGCCTCCCCAGTCTCTGCGTGGTTCCTAATGCAAATATCGTGCAATGTAATTTTCTTCTTTTTATACCAAAGTTTCATGAATTTATTTTGCACATTAAAATTGACAGTACCAACGGATTCCATCCAAGGGTGTCCCAAAACAATGTCCACAACATCCATATCTGAAGCATAAAAATTAGAATGAAACACATACTTATCCATAGAGATCTTCAAATCTTTATAAATTTGAACATCTTCATTATCAACTTGTTTGTTTTCAATATGCTTTGCTGGAACTTGCAATTTTTTTGCCAAATTCACATTGATACAATTATGCTTGCAACTAGGAATGATAGACACAATGATGTTCTCTTTATGAATACTTCCATGAAACCGGAATATGGAAATATTAGTAGAAAATAAGTCTTTATGGCTCTTACTATCCTTCTTTCCCTCTTGAGACCACTTGTCCAAAAGGACTTTTTCAATTTTTTTCTCGGGAAGTTTCCTTACTAAGCTGTGAAGTGAAGTCCACCATTTATTTGCCTCATCTTTCATATGAAGCCCTATAGAGCATATGCAAGCTTTTCGATAGTGAGCCTTGTGATATTGTAAAAAATATTCAATAGTAGGGCCATCATCTTTTCCTGTAAACTTCATCTTGCGAGAACCTATAAAACAAAGTAAGGGTTTTGAAAAAAAATCACTCACTTTGGAAACAAATTAAAATGGACATTACTATAACTCAGAATCCTTAATATAACCTGTTTTCTGAAATGGAATAATCATTCTGCATCTATCTATGTGGCTGAAATTTCAATCTAGGTACTATGAAAACACAGATTTACGCTGCAATAGTCCCACCATCACAAAATTTCTGAAAAAATGACTGATTTTAAGTTAGTAATAACTCCATCATCCGGACTCCGATTTGACCGATTTTTCTTTTGAAATAGGGTGATTTTTCAAGAGGAACTCAGATATGTAATTTTTTGTCTGAAATTTTTCACCAAAACCTACAAAAAATGTCAGGAGAGCCGTCGTACTCAAATTGCCGTCAGAAACATTTCTGCAACACAGCTGAATTTAAATCACCGATATCACCCTCATCCGGACTCCGATTCGACTGATTTTCTTTTTGAAATTGATTATTTTTGCATAAGGAAGCCAGATCTAATATATAATTCTGAAAATTTTGTGCCAAAAGTTTCATATCTGCTCTACAAATGCGCTGCCCAAAAATTTCCTGCAAAAAATGAAAAAACAAATCTTCCAAACTCTGCCCAAGAAAGTGCTCTGATACCACTTGTAGTAGATCATAAAATAAAATATATATAAATAGAAAATATTCCCAACAAATCATAGAAGACAACTTCAGATCTTCATTAATATCCAAATCCTTGAGGTCGGGCAACACCATACATTCACTCCTTAAGGAAGGAGATCACTCCACAAGCCATATGCTTGTCAATACAATAATCCTTGACATCTCTCAATGGAGAGTCTCTAGCCTTCCAATAGGTTTCATAGATGCAATACCATGGGTAGTTACCATGGGTATCTCAATACCATACATCCAATACAATGGGCTTATCACTTTATTCCCTAGCTACATGTGGTCCCTTACATAATGTGAGTTAACCACTTTATTTATCAACTATGGCCCAATTGTTTATCATTCTTATATTATTACATCATATTATTCCCTTGGGTACCTCCCTCTGTACCCTATATTATCCCCCCTAGGTATATATATAAATAGGAAAAACGCCCAATAAATAACACCATAGAAGACAAATCTTCAGATATTCATTAATATCAAAACTCTTAAGGTAGGGCAACACCATACATTCACTCCTTAAGGAAGGAGATCACTCCACAAGCCATATGCTTGCCCATACAATAATCCTTGACATCTCTCAATGGAGAGACTCTAGCCTCTATATAAGTTTCATAGATGCAATACCATGGGTAGTTACCCTGGGTATCTCAATACCATACATCGAATACAATGGTCTTATCATTTTATTCCCCAGCTACATGTGGTCCCTTACATAATGTCAGTTAACCACTTTATTTATTAACTATGGCCCAATTGTTTATCATTCTTATATTATTACATCATATTATTCTCTTGGGTACCTCCCTCTGTACCCTATATTATCCCCCCTAGGTATACTACATATTTCATCAAACAGAGGGAACCATACCGTATCCTCCAGGTTATGCATATCAGTTGCTTGGCCTCTTATTTCTCTCACATGAATGTACTCTTGCTTGATTGGTACAGAAGAAGGTTTCTCATTATCAACTATTTGTTTTGGACAACTTTTAGTTTCAACACTGCTACATTCTTCAAGCTTATCCTTTAAACCATCTTAGTCTTTTGTAATCTCTTCAAATTTGTAGTGCTTTCCATTGCTCTTAGTCAAATATGTTTCCTTGGTCTGTTAAGGGACAAGGTAAACAACTTTAGGATGTTTTTGCAATAAACAAGGGTATTTCCAGGACATAGTCAGGTGGAGCAAGAGTATAAGAAACAAATTTCTTATGAATGTGGAACACTTGAACTTAAGATTTTCTGGAGTAGTCTTGAGGTGTAGTCTGGTTATCAAGACTTCATCAGATGGCCATTCTCCAGACTTAAATTGTGTGACAACATTGTGGCTGAGTTTGAAACTAGAGATTGAACATACATTTGATTTGATTGCAATATAAATTTTCGTCAATAAATGTAAAGAAATGGCTAAAAAATACTATAAATTAATAAATGAAGAAGACATGGCAACAAGCAACAATACTTAAAAAATTGTTACATCGAGATGAAAATAATAAGCAAGTATTGTGCACAAACAGAGACCAATGAAACTATCATCTTAACCCCTAACCCCTTAAACACTAATTCCCAACCCCTAGCCCATTTAACCCCCTAAACCTCTAAACCCCTAACCCATTTAACCCCTAAACCATAAACCTCTAAACCCTTAACCCCTAACCCCTAATCCATTTAACCCCTTAAACCCCTAGTAAACCCCTAACCCATTTAACCCCCTAAACCCTAAACCTATAAACCATTAACCCCTAACCCCTTAAACCCTAAACCTTTAAACCTTTAACCCTAACCCCTTAAACCCTAATTCCCGACCCCTAACCCATCTAACCCCATTAGCTCCTAGCTTCTAACCCCTAAAACCCTTAACTACTAAATCCTTTAACCCCTAACCCATTAAACCCTAATTCCCAACCCATAGCCCATTTAACCCCCTAAACCCTAAACCTCTAAATGCATAATATTAACCCTTTAACCTCTAAAAGCATAATATTCCCTTAACCCCTAACCCATTTAGCAACTAACTTATTATTCCCTAACCCATAAATGCTCCTAAATCCCTTAACCTATAAGTCCTCAATACCTAACCCCTTAACCCCTAAGCCCCCAATCCCTAACCCCTAAACCACCATCTCATTACTCCCCTAACCTCTAAACCCTAAACCTCTAACCCCTAAGCCCCTATTCCCCTAAGCCCTAAGATTCTAATCCTTAATCCCTTAACCACTAACTAATTATTTCCCTAACCCTTATAATAATCCTTAAAACCCATTAGGATTATTCATTCCAAAAGAGAGCAGGTCTAGTTGGGACCTACGATTGGGTTAATTCCCCATTGTTGGCAAGGTGGAATACCATGAGCAAAACCATGGGTTGCAAAAACCTCTCCTAAATTTACTATTTTATCTCAATTTTATTTTAATAATTAATTAATTAATTTCTTTAAAAAATCTTCTAGATAAATGACATAAAATATTTAAGGTACATGCCTTTCGAACCACTCATTGTGTGGTTTTCCATCAATGTTTTTAAAATAAATTTATTAGAATGAAATTGAATTGATTTTTGAATCTTCCTTTTAAATCAATTTTTGACATTACAAAGAATCATAGAGTGCACTCAACATCCATAAGAAAAACAATGAGTATGATATTAGAATGATATTTGAAGGCATAATATTAAAAATGATGTTTAGAAAAATGGAGGGTGGGAATATTCATTTTTATTTTAAATTTAAGACCTCCAGTTAAAATAACCAAAACATGTGTTTTTGTTATCTCCCTCTGGCTTAGTGATTAGGGTTTTCATTGTGGGTATTGTTCTTGCAATGGCCTTACTACAATTTCTTCCGAGTGCTAGTTCAGTCTCAACAATCTGCAATTTTCGAAGTTGCATTCCTCAAGGATTATACTAAGTTCAATAGTTAAGATGCAGGATTGGGGGACCTAATGCAATTTCTTCCGAGTGCAATTTCAGTCTCAACAATCTGTGGTTTTTAAAGCTGCATTCTTCATGGATTCTACTAAGTTCAATAGTCAAGATGTAGGATTGGGGGATCTATTGCAATTTCTTCCGGGTGCAATTTCGGTCTCAACAATCTGCGGTTTTGGAAACTGCATTCTTTAGGTATTCTACTAAGTTCAATAGTCAAGATGCAGGATTGGGTATCTATTCATGATTTTCTTGGCTTTCATTAGAATGGTTTAGAATTCCGTGAAACCCTTGAGAATATTGATGCTAGTAGAATTCCCCCCAAATATGATCCAAATCAAAGTGAATGGCACACATGGGCAGATAAAATTTCTTCATTGAATGATGCATTGTGCGCTAGTTTTTGGTAAGAGCCAGTGATCATCAACAACAATAAAAATATTGGGCTTAACACAATCAATCAGACACCAATGGCTTTAGCTACAAATGTGGAATCACACCTTTAAATATCCTCTTACTGAAATCTCATCTTGGCACAATTTCCCATTCGATTCAGACAGAGGACCAATAATATGTGAATCCTCCTAACTACATATTTTTGTTTGGATAATTTAGGTATCAAACTTTGCTATTTGCAAATGTGAAAACCTGAGGAGCACTACAAATTCCAACTGGAGATGCATGTAATTTTTAATGGTTTTCTCAAAGGTTCTCTAATTTTTTTGCCTTATTTCTATTTGAATAAAGATGTTTTCTTGTAGCTCCACATTATAGTTCAATAATTTTTGAAGTTATGTTAGTGTTGAACCATTTTTGCTGAAGTATTGGCAAAGTACTATTTTATTGCATCCGAATTACTGGTTTTTTATTCTATTATGTGGTTTGAGCTTCTTGAATATTTCTATGCCTAACACGTTGTTAATTCAAACTGCATTGCGTTACACCGAGCTGCAAGAAAAGGTGGGATAGAAAAACCATCAGCTATAGAACTTGCCTTTCCGGCCATGACAACATATTATCAAACCTGAACTCTAATGCCTGTTAACTATGCAACTTTAAGTGAAAGTGACAACCAATTTTACAATTACCTGAATATGAAGTCATAATTCATTGTTCGATGCACTGCTCAGTACACAAATTTGGCTACCTTCCATCTCATGGTGTTGTTTCAAATGCTTTGCAGCCTACATTAACACCAATTTCAGATTCCAAGTTGATATGACAAGCTTTCCAATCATGCTGGTTCTGACTATTCTAAAACTATGTTCAAATTCCAAGTTCAAAAGATCATATTAGTAAGACTATTATTTATTTCTATGCTAGTTCTGGTTACCTCAAAACACTCTCTAGATTCTGGCTTCATATGAGCACTTTGCTGATTGGGATCATCCTCTATTTCTATGGTAGTCCCCACTGCTTTACCCCTTTCTTCAAATTCCACATTCATAAGACTGGTCTGCTTACTATGATCACTCTCCATAATACATCTCCATGCTAATGACAACAACTTCACCACTCTTTTGAAATCCTAGGTTTTATTTTTCATTTCTCTTTGCACGCCTATCCACTATATTCATACTAAACTAAACATTTTGCATTGCTTGCTGATAACCATCAGTGACAATTTTTTCCATAGGAAATGTTAGGGCATTAAGTTTCTGAGGATAGGTGGCTTCTAGTGCAAGCTGCACTGATTTCTCAATATTTTTAGGTTCCTCTACCAATGGATAAGTCTTATAAATATCTCCATTGTATATTGCCATGTCCGTTTTGGCTATCTACATCATGTGTCTACAGTCATCAATTCACTTTCCCACACATTTAATATTAATTCATTAGATTGTTGTTTAAGATAAGGCTTCTAATTTGTGTCGATCTGTGAAGTGCCCAATAAAATAAGAATGAGAAATTCTTTCCCTCATTTCACATTTACAGTTGATTATGAAACTAAAGACATTGCATAACTAAAATTAATTTCCCAATAGAGTTCTACGATACACATTAGCTATTTACTAATAAAATTATGAAGACTTGTAATAGCTCACCTTTTGGAAAGGGAAAGGTCCTATTGAAGTAGATATATTTTTAGTCTCTGAGTTTTTCACTGCATCACCTTCACTCAAATTAGCAATGATAGATTATGAAACTAAAGACATTGTAGAGCTAAAATTCATGTTCCAATAGAGTTCTACTATGATTGGGTGTTATATATTTAATGATAAAATAATTAAGACTTGTAATAGCTCACCTTGTGGAAAGGTAAAGGTTCTATTGAAGTAGAAACTTTTTTTGTCTCTGATTTTTTCAGTGCATCACTTTCACTCAAATTAGCAATGACAGATTTCTCAAACTTCTTAGAATTTGTCAATAATGAAAAATTCAAATCCTGGAAATTTTTAAGAGTAAAAATATCAGTGCCAAGTGATTTCCTAATTTTTGATCCACTATTATGATAGTGAGTGGCTTGTTCACATGCCTTTTCAACTTGTAAGTTGGCAAGAAGAAAAACCTACAGTGTCTGTGTTGCCACTTCCTCATCACCTGGGTAATTAGAATTACATGTTATTACAAAAAATGCACTTCCAACAGAAAAATGTTTTTCAAGTGATGTTTCTCATTTGTGTGGAGAAGAATGGCCATCTTCTTTTGATTCATGTGCATGTATTGCAGATAATGCTTTTCTTTCTGCACAATTAGCTTTACTCGACTTATTAATGTCTTTATTGTATAATATAGTAGTCACTGAAGTTGTCCTGAGGGAAACAATGTAGCCTTGAAATATCCTCTATTTCTTGAACTTTAGAGGCCATAAATCGAGTTGTTACACTGCCCATGTAAATTATCTTAGCTTTCTCCATATAAGAAGCTAGTTTATGGTTACATGTATGTGCCATATTTTCACTAGTCCATGGTAACATAGAAGACTCCTCTTCTCTCTGACTCAAGGTGTTCATGACAACTTTGTAACACTTACCTGGGCATACTTAGGAGTTTTTTTTTTTCAAACACACTTATTATTGTTCACCATTTCCACATCTCTGACTGCAAACTCCTCTTCCATGAAATTTTTATAAACAGATCCTGAATCTTTCAACAACTAATTATTTTCATTATGCCTATTAACTAGAATTTTGGTTAGAGATTTTCATTTGGTAAGCACATGAGTAGTCTAAATTTTTTGTAAAATCCATCAAGAATTGACTAGTATCTATTCATCATCCTTTCCTAACAATTGCAATCCATCCAGATGACTCTTTTAAACCCTTGATTGAATTCATGCTTATGAGGATTCTCGTTAATGTGAACCAAAGGTTTTGGAACCTCTTGCAATCCAAGGTCCACTGCGATGTCTGCTTCAACAGTCTCCATGGCATGCTTCTATGGAATAGATTGACTACTTTCATCCAAAAATGAACTGAATATTCCTTGCATTTGATTCTTTAAAAGACCATCCCAACAAGCACCTAAAAAATTCTTCCCTAGTTTAGATTTCTCCGATAACCGAACAAGCATTTATTCCATTTCCTCTAATAGAAACTTCTCAATATTTCACTAAATTTTATTCTTTACAGGCATACAATGACAATATTTACAAATGCATTGTTGTGGCACCTTCATCTACGGCATATGTAGCATGCATTCTGACATCATTCTCACTGGTTTCCTCCAGTGGCAAATCCAAAACTATTCTCTTTTCCACCAACACACTTCTTTTCACAATGCCTTTGTAGGGTAAGAAATATAAAACTCCTTGTTTTTCCACCAAAGCAACATTTTCCTATAACGGACCTGTGTTATACTTCCCTGCATTATCTATGTGAATTGCTCCAACTAACGACTTCAAATTCCACTCAATTTTTGCACATCCAAAAACAACATAAATTCAACAAGTTGCCTCAGTTACTGCATTCTTACAGTCGACCTATGTTGCATGCATATCTACATAACTTTCATCATTTACATCAATCACCAACTCCAACCTACCGTACACCATTTAAAAATGCAATATCTTCATGTGTAGTTACTCTAGCACATTCACTTCTTTGATCTATCAAGGAATTTAAATCTCCCATCATTTGTTGTATGAACATTCTTGAGGAACTCCTCTTTGAGATGCTTCACTATAGAGCCTGACATCCAATGGCTTTCTCTCTATCCCAAAGCATCCATCACTTCATAAGAGGATCCATTCACAGTGTTAATCTTTCATGCATCCTCAATCGATCTATCCATCTTTCTTAAAAACTCACACATTTCACCTTCTATGTTATAACTTGCGTCTAGATTATTAACAGAACCTACAAAGGTGCAATGCCATCCACTTCCTGTTTTGGCACTCCTTCCAATTTAGAAGGTAAATGATCCTATCGAGAAGGCTCCTTTGCATGCATTGATGTATGATCTTCCTTTCTTACATCAAATATCAAATCTGGTATTTCCTTGATGTCTGCCAGAAGAGCATCTTCCAGTGGAACAATCGAACACGTATGATTTCTCTCATCTAACAAAGATTCTAGTATCCCTTTCATTGTCACTCTTGCAATAGCCTCCTTGCCACTTGGCAGCTTTTACTAAGACTCCACTTAATTCCCCCACAACATCACAACCCCCATTAGACTCAATGAATTGTTCCTCCACATTTTCTTTCTTATTTTCATCTAATAAATAACCCAACATCCCTTGAATCTGTTTGTGTTTAAAATCAATTCTCACCGGATGAGAACATACATCTAGGGTGGCATTGTCCAAAATTTTTTCAATCCTTATAAATGGAGATGAATATTCTCCTTTTTCATTCCCTACCTCCATCTAGTTCTTGTTCCCTATACATTTCTTTTTCCTTCCTCCACATATGATGCACTATTTTGAATTTTCTATTCTTTTCATATCAAACATTATAAAGCCTCTTGCACACTATTCTCATCTCTTTCATTTGAACATAATTCTGATAATAGTTGCATTTATGAAGAAAGAATATACTCATGTGAAACCATGTCCACCTGCTTCTCTTGGCTAATGCAATCACCTTCATCCCATAGAGAATCCGATAATTGAATGTCGACTTGACCAAAGGCATTGCTTACTTCCTACTGAGATTGAACAAGATAATCAAAATCTCTCCTTCCAGGGGGCATTAATCTACACTTTGAATGTTGAAAATGCAACAATATGATGGAGCTTAGTGAAATGAAGTCGCCTTCACTAAGTGGGCCCGCACGCTATTTTTTGCGCAAAGTCTATTGTTAGACTATGTCTATTTTTAGGCATATGAAGCATGGTCTAGGAGTTGCAGTATGCTATTCTTGGATGATTGGTCAAGTTGGTAAAAATAGATGGACCTATATTTTTATACATACAGGTCGAAGTCCATTTTTAGACTGCTTGTCTAAAAATAGGTCAGTCAAATATTATTTACCTTTAATAATATTTGGACTATAAACTTCAGTTTATCCTCTTGCACCATTTCAGTTGGAGCTACGGATGTGGCCCATGCACCTGATAGAAGGAATTACACTATTCCTAAGGGTTTGGTGAGCTCATGCATGGTTGACTTCAGTTAGAACTCAAGTGGCGGAGTTTGGTGGAGTTGATGAGACAGTTGGTGGAGTTGTGTTCGGTTTAACTTAGTTGAGCTAGTTGTATTTGGTCTAACTGAAAAATACGCTAGTGATGAGTGGTGTGAATTAAATATTATTTAATTCACTAATTATTAACTCGTTATTCAACTAAAGAATACATCAGTTGACTGCAGTGCATGGACAGTTCAGTGAAGACCAGTGGAAGAGGTAGATAAAAGGGTGAGTTTGCTATTAGTTGGGACATTAGTTGTGCATGAGATTTGTACAAGCATTGGAGGAGATTGCCAATGATGATTGCATAGTTGAAGCCAAGGAGATTCGAACTTGGATCTCTCATTACACCAACTTGGATTGCGCAGTAGAGGTAGGCAAATAGTGGATGAGTTTTGAACCCGTGACTTGTTCAAAAGTAAGCTAGTTTGTGTGTAACTTTTGGAGACAGTACTGAGTACTTGTGAGGAGTATTGTACTGAGATTGTTACATGTTCTCTTCTATTATAATATACAAATAGCTGGGGGTTTTCAGCTATAATATTTCCCCATTACATATTGTGTTTATGTGCGCATGCGACTATTTATATTTCCACAAATTGATGATCAATTGTAGAAGAGGTTATGTGTTATGCATGACTTCGAATTAGTGTGTGACCAGGATAATCTCAGTGGATAAATATTCATTATTCAGAAAATTTCTACATGGTATCAGAGCTAGTGATTACAATTTTATTTCGGTAGACAGAGTCTGTAACGGGCCAGGTAGCCTCTGGATCCATCCTTTCCTTGAAAGGTGATATATCCAGTAAATGCCCTTACAGTCGATCTCTGTGCTAGAAATAATTTGTTCTCATAGATCCAGAAGCACTTGAGTTTTTGAGCTTGGAATTCAAATTTTGTAGCAGTTTGTTTTCTTGGTGCCGGAGCTGAAAATGTCTTTCAACGGTTTGTGACTCGAGTATGCCCTTGAGGGCAGTTTGAATTATGTTGCATGGAAAGATCGGATGGAGGTGGTATTAGATGATAATGGGCTGAAGGAATTTGTAGATATGGATTTCCAAAAGCCTACTGATCCTGCTGAAGTTGAGGCTTGGAAAAAGAAGATGGCGAAATGTCGAAGGATTCTGTTGGAGGGCGTGAAGGATCACATTGTATCCAGCTTGCATGGAAAAGCTTCTCCATATTTGATGTGGAAAGCATTGACAGATCTATTCCAGAGCAAGAGCGACCAAAGGAAGCTATCACTCAAGGATAAACTCAGAAACATTAAGATGGAGAAAGGCGACAGTATCACCAAGTACCTCACGAAGTTCACTCAATGCAGAGATGAGTTGGGAAGTGTGGGGGTGACTGTCGATGAAGAGGACTTGGTGGACCTGGCTCTCCTTGGTCTTTCGAAGAGTTGGCATTCCTATCAGGACTCTTTCAATGGTCGGGAGAATTTGCCGGGATGGGAGCGACTTTGGGCAGATCTCATGCAAGAGGAGATAAGGCAGACTACCAGGGGCGGATCTTCATCAAAGGCATCTGATGAAGAAAATTGCGCTTTGGCTACCAAAGAAAAGAAGGGGAAGAGCAAGAAATCTTCTCAGTCTGGTGCGAAAGGCAAGAAGTAAGACATGTCCAAGGTGAAGTGTTTTCACTGTCACCAGCATGGACACTATGCCACAAATTGTCCGGAGAAGAAGAAAATAAGAAGGCTGCTGGATCTGCAACGAGAGAGGCATTGGCCCCCTAGTTTGAACTGGATTTTTCACTGATCACATGCTTGGTCTCAAGTGTGATGGGATCAGTATGGTTCTTGGACAGTGGTGCGTCATTTCACATGATAGGAGATCGGGATCTGTTTTCAGATCTAGAGGAAAAAGATCTTGGAGTGCACATCGAGATGGGTGATGATGGTAGATACAGTGCGACTGGTATCGGTACCATTTCCTTTAAGAGGGAATCTGGTAAACCCTTCGTATTGAAGGAAGTATTGCATGTTCCAGGATTGATGAAGAATCTGATCTCTGTGGTGATGTTGGAAGACAAGGGGTATGATGTGGTATTCAACGAAGGAAAGGCTTTCCTACGCAGTAAGACAACTGGAGAGACCCAAAAGATAGGGGTTCGAGTCAAGAACCTTTATCAGTTGCAAGTAGATGGCTGCGCAGCAATGGCATGCAAGGCGGAAGGAGTGGTGAGCCGGGATGATGGCGAGCTGTGGCACAGGATATTGGACCACCTTCACCATGGAGCCTTGAAGATACTGCAGCAGATTTCTACTGGGCTTCCTAAGGGCACTCTTGCGCAGTCAGATCAGTGCAAGGGGTGTACCTTGGGAAAATATGTGAAAGCTACCTTTCACGAGAAGGATAGTCGTGCCACAATGATCCTTGAGAGAGTTCACACAGACGTGTGCAGTCCTTTCTCAGTAGCTTCGACAGCAAAGCACAAGTACTATGTGATCTTTGTTGATGATTTCTCTCGGAAGTGCTGGATCTTTTTCATGCAGAAGAAGAGCGAGACATATTCAAAGTTCTGTGAATTCAAGGCATTGGTTGAGAAGGAATCGGGGAAGCATTTGAAGGCTCTTAGGAGCGACAATGGTGGTGAATTCATCTCTGCTGAATTCAAGGACTTTTGCAGCGCAGAAGGGATTCGGAGAGAGCTCATCGCACCCCATAACCCATAGCAGAACGGGGTTGCTGAGCGGAAGAACAGAACGATCGTGGGTGCTGCACGGGCGATGTTGCATGATCAGGGCCTACCCCTTCATTTGTGGGTTGAGGCATGCAATACTGCAGTGTATGTGTAGAACCGTTGTCCTCACAAGATACTTGGCATGAGTACACCAGAGGAGGCATTTTCTGGCAAGAGGCCTAACATTTCTCACTTGAGGATTTTTGGCTCACCTGTCTACATGCATGTGATGAAGGATGCCAGAAAGAAGCTGGATCCAACTGCAGAGGTTGGAATATTTTTGGGGTACACTAATACACCTCACAACTATCGGGTGTATTTGCCAGACAGTCGCAAGACTGTTGTGCGACGGGATATCAAATTTCAGGAAGAGAAAGCCATGAAGTGTTCGCTTGAGAGGGAGCCACACTTTCATGAAGAAGAGGAGCTATTAGTTCCTAAGGAGGAGCTTCTTGAGGTGGATCAACCACAAGAGGAAGTTCATGGAGTGGAAGAAACCACTCATGCAACGCTAACCATCAGAGGGTGCAAGCGTACTATAGAAGCTGAGCGACTGGCTCAAGATGCAGAGAGGGTTGTAGGACCACCTATAGCACAGCGCAGGCAGAGACAGTCACCGGACCGGTACACTAGATACATGGCTCTTGTGAGCAAATGTGTCGTGACAGAGCCATCCTCTTTCGAGGAAGCTGTGGAGGAACCCGCATGGGTAGATGCCATGGTGGAAGAGTATGATTCGATTGTCAGAAACAATGCATGGGAGATTGTCCTGCGACCAGAAGGGAAATCAGTGGTGGGTTCACGATGGATCTACAAAGTGAAGCAGGTGGCTGACGGGAGTGTGGAGAAGTACAAGGCAAGATTTTTTGCCCGTGGCATCTCACAGATCGAGGGGACCGATTATGAGGAGACCTTTGCACCTGTCGCAAGGTACTCTTCCATACGGACGATCCTAGCTCTCTCAGCACAAATGGGGTGGCACATCCATTAGGTGGATGTGAAGACTGTGTTCCTCAATGGAGTCATTGAGGAGGAGGTGTACATAAAGCAGCCCGAAGGTTTCGAGATCTTCAGCAGTGAGTCACATGTTTGCTGACTCAAGAGAGCACTGTACAGGTTGAAGCAAGCACCTCGTTCTTGGTACACATGGATAGATAGTTATTTCACTGGACTTGGATTCACCAAGAGTGAGGTGGATCCTAACCTATACCAGATTGTGGTGGAGGGGAAGTTGCTGATCATTGTACTGTATGTAGATGATCTGATTTTGATAGGTGATGAGCTGTTGATACTTTCATGCAAGAAGGATCTTGCTAGAGAGTTTGAGATGAAGGACTTGGGCCTCCTTCATTATTTCCTGGGATTGGAGATTTGGCAGCGCAGTGGTGGACTGTTTGTTTCTCAGGGTAAGTATGCTTGAGAGATACTGGAGAGGTTCAACATGCATGGTTGCAAGCCTGTTGATACTCCTCTTCCTGGTGGTTGGAGGAAGGAGGATGCTACTTCAGTGGAGGTAGTGGATGCCACTATCTATCGACAGTTGGTGGGGTCACTTATGTATCTGGTCAATACACGACCCGATATATGCTATGCTATTAACCATCTTTCGCAAGCTATGGTTAAGCCTACCAAGCTCTTCTAGAAGGTAGGAAAGCATGTATTGCGTTATCTTAGTGGCACATCGGGATATGGTCTGCGGTACAGACAGGAGGATGGAGCGAAGCTTTGCGGCTTCACTGATGCAGATTGGGCAGAGAGCCCAAAAGATCGAAAGAGCACATCTGGAGGAGTCTTCAGCATCGCGTCGACAATAGTTTCTTGGTACAGCAGGAAGCAGAGATCCGTGGCACTCAGTTCAGCAGAGGCCGAGTACATGGCAGCAAGCTTGGCTGCATGCGAGGCTATTTGGATGAGGAAGATCCTCGTCGGATTGTTCGGGTCGCACTTGGAGCCTACTGTGATTTATTGTGACAACCAGAGTTGCATTAAACTCTTGGATAATCCAGTATTTCATGATAGATCCAAACACATCAACATCAGGTACCATCATATTAGAGATTGTGTGCAGCGGAGAATCATGTTACTTTCATATATTCCCACGGAGGATCAGGATGCTGACATCTTGATGAAGGCACTCACCAGGAGAAAATTCGAATTCCATAGAGGTAGGATAGGGGTTGCAGATAATGCATATCTTGTTGAGAGGGAGTGTTGAAAATGCAACAAGATGATGAAGCTTAGTGAAATGAAGTCGCCTTCACTAAGTGGGCCCGCAGGCTATTTTTGGCGCAAAGTCTATTTTTAGACTATGTCTATTTTTAGACATATGGAGCATGGTCTAGGAGTTGCAATATGCTATTCTTGGATGATTGGTCGAGTTGGTAAAAATAGATGGACCTCTATTTTTAGACATACAGGTCGAAGTCTATTTTTAGACTGCCTATCTAAAAATAGGTCAGTCAAATATTATTAGCCCTTAATAATATTTGGACTATAAACTTCAGTTTATCCTCTTGCAGCACTTCAGTTGGAGCTACGGATGTGGCCCATGCACCCGACAGAAGGAATTACGCTATTCCTAGGGGTTTGGTGAGCTCATGCATGGTTGACTTCAGTTAGAACTCAAGTGGCGGATTTTGGTGGAGTTGATGAGACAGTTGGTGGAGTTGTGTTATGTTTAACTTAGTTGAACTAGTTGTATTTAGTTTAACTGGCTAATACACTAGAGATGAGTGGAGTGAATTAAATATTATTTAATTCACTAATTATTAACTCATTATTCAACTCAAGAACACATCAGTTTACTACAGTGCATGGACAGTTCAGTGAAGACTAGTGGAAGAGGTAGATGAAAGGGTGAGTTTGCTATTAGTTGTGACATCAGTTGTGCATGAGATTTGCACAAGTATTGGAGGAGATTTCCCATGAGGATTGCGCAATTGAAGCCAAGGAGATTCGAACTTGGATCTCTCATTAGAAAAACTTGGATTGCGCAATAGAGGCAGGCAATTAGTGGATGAGTTTTGAACCTGTGACTTGTTCAAAACTGAGCTAGTTTGTGTGTAACTTTTGGAGACAATACTGAGTACTTGTGAGGAGTATTGTACTGAGATTGTTACATGTTCTCTTCTATTATAATATACAAAATAGCTGGGGGTTTTCAGCTATAATATTTCCCCATTACATATTGTGTTTATGTGCGCATGCGACTGTTTCTATTTCCGCAAATTGATGATCAATTGTAGAAGAGGTTATGTGTTATGCATGAATTCGAATTAGTGTCTGACCAGGATAATCTCAGTGGATAAATCTTCATTATTCAGAAAATTTCTACATTGAACTTGAATTTATCCTCTTTTCCCTTCTCTTCTATCTCGAGACTCCAAAAATTTGTTGCATCCCATCCTTTCTGTCTCCTCTACCCACTGAAATTTCAAAATCACTTCATCCTTGCCCTTATATGCTCCTTTAGTTTGAAATCTAAAATCATCATTTCCACTATTCTTGTTTTCTGTATTTAATTCTGTTGAATCTTTATTTTGTGATAGGTTATGAGTATATTGTTTTAAATTATTCACTTTAGAATAGAGACCAATCATAAGAATATTCTTATTTTGTGTAGGCATGCAATCCATGACTGAGGAGGAATTGAAAGAAAACAATAAACCAAACTGCTCAGAGGCATTCAACAAAATTAGCAGATCTTTGGAGTTTTTTATCAAATTCATCCCTAACTGTTCAGACACTGTATGATTCTTCTTACCTATATTTTCAAACCCATCTCCCAAAATAAATAGCCATCTAGAAGGTAATGACTCTTTGAGCCCTTTGAAAATACACCACATAATAATCTCTACCCAATTGTTTGAGCTGCTTATCAACTCGCCAATGTCTGGTCCAAACATGTTTCCTTCAATGATCAAATTAATTTCCTCTTTTCAAATAGATTTTAGAAGCATTTGCATAGATTCTGCAGTTGTTGCTTCTGACCATACATTTAAAGGTTTCAAATTTATTGATTTATATGTATTTGCACCATTTGAACTGAAAACGATATTGTACAAAGTTGTTTCAAGCTCAAAAGTATTATCCTGCCTATAGAAGCTTGAAGCCCAATAATCCTTGCAGTGGCCACTTTCACCAAGTAGAATATGTGCTTCATCAACATCAGCAAACCTCAAACCTCAATTTCACTTCCAAGTTTTTCTCTATAACAATTTTTGTGAGTCCTCCTTGCCGGACACCAGTTACAAACTTTCTTTCACTTGAAAATTCACAACAACTAAATTTAAATTAGCCTCATGTGGGTTGTATTTAATTTTTAGTATATTTCACTTGATTATTTCTTTATACAATTTCCCCACTTCTCTTATCCATGTTCAGTCATTCCTTTGCACCTCTTGGTGCAATTGATAGTTATAAGAATATTTGAGATTTGGGATCTATCGATCTGAGATGGATATTGCAATATAAATATAAAGGATTCATGAGATTACTTCTTGTTTTATCATATTTTTTTAACGATAAATGTTATCTTGCAGGAAAATTTCAAAATTTGAAGTCATATTAATTCAGTACATTGATGCAAATTCATACGCTGATGCAATGGTGAAAATGCATGGATTTAGTCGTTGAATGATATATGATGGTTTAATAGGAGGACAAGACACTCGCACCCACCATTGTAAGCTTAAGATCCAGGATTCTCATGAAAACTAGTCAAAGGAAGGAGCAACGGGAAGGATAACCTTAAACATATGTAAAGCCATCCTTATTTTCACTAGGCATAGAGACGTTTCGATACAAGGTGGACTAGCTTTCATATTCATTCGTTTTGATTTTCTTGTAAGATGTCTCATTTTTGCAGTGGAATTGGTTTTGCTTTATGTTCTATGCATTCTTTCTGGTTCATGTCAATGCAGGTGATCGAATCACTAAGGGAAACTAGAGATGATCGGGGGCTTAGCATGTCAAATTTGGAGTAAATTCACAGAGGTAAAGTGACAAAAACATTTACAGGGACATTAAAGTGCAAAAATAATGGAGCAAGAGACAATCAGTCAAATCGCAATTGTGCTATGGACCTACTCTGCTTTCTAAGCAAGACAAGGAGGATTGGCATTAACTTTGTTCAACTGATTGATTTCCCATCAACCCATGATATATGTTGGAACTAATTTGGAGGGGATGATTTGGTAGATCAAATCGAATACAAGCTATTTATAATAAATTTTTGAGGGCAAGCTATAAGAAAAAAATTTCTTGAAAAGAGATGAATTGGGTTGATCCATGATGGATTCTGAATTGGGTTCTTCAGGTTTGTTCTCATGGGAGATTCAACATAAAGAAGATGAAAAATCATGTACCTCTCCTCTGCTATGGCATCCAGGATCAAGTTCTTATCCCATATCTACAGATATGTCATGTTCATATCCATACCCCATGTCATCCAGGGAAGAGGATATTGTCAAAGGTAGAGAGGAGCTCATGAAAATGTTTGAAGGAATGCTCGAATCAACTTACGAATTGTCCCTGAGTGATATGGTGGAGTAGAAGGCTTCCCTGTAGAAGAGATAAAATGAGGAAGTGCAAACATAAAATCATAAAGCAGAGGAGAGGAGTTCAGGAAAGTAGGACAAGAGGAAGACAAGTGGGAGCTATATAAATGGGTAAAGTAAGAGTAAGGGAGAAAATATTAAACCATTTATTCTTAATATATTTATTCCCAAAAGCTTGAAAAACCAATTTAATTCTACCTCTAGGTCAATACCCACAGGTTGTTCTCAGGTGAAGAGCCATGATTCAGAGAAAGGATTAGGGAATACATATCCTGTTGCAAACCTGTATAAGATAAAGACGTCCTATTCTCCTACTGGTTTTTCAATTGGCTTCTCCAAGGTGTCTCTTAAACCATCTTCTGCCCAAGATGGTCAGTATTATCAAGTTCTCCCAGCTTCTACCATACATACTGGTTATAATTTTGGCCTTTGGAAATTGAGCATGAGTCGATGCTCATTCTGTTGCGGGTACACTTTCTTCTCCAAGACTATTTTCTAGGTGCTTCTTCTGTGTTTCTCTTTACAGAACTTCTGAATTTTCAATTTCTGATCATTGAATATATTTTATCTTAATTATGAACTAGCAAAATCCAAGGTTCAAGCTTAACTCCATGCTTAATAACCACCCATGGCTTAAGAAGTCCACACCAGTCACTTACAAATTATGAACATCACAATCTATCTACTTACAATTTCACTTATAACAACCCTAGTGCCTTGAGATGCTACCTTTTACTCTTAAAATGTGGTAACAGAAGATTATAACTTAACGGGGAGGTAGCACCTTCATTAAGAACTAATTATTTTATTAAACCTATCATTAAGGAGTGGAAAGATGGAACCTTAAAAAGTTTTCTTTAAATGTTTCTCTTTGAGTGTGAACTTCATCCATGCTTTTTTTTTGAAGTTTTATCAGATTTTATCTCTTTATGATCAGGTTTTATCCATGTCAGTTGACATCAGAACATTTTTTTACATGCAAGTAAACTTTGAGA
The DNA here is from genome assembly GCA_034641835.2 of Pinus albicaulis. Taxonomy (NCBI): domain Eukaryota; kingdom Viridiplantae; phylum Streptophyta; class Pinopsida; order Pinales; family Pinaceae; genus Pinus; species Pinus albicaulis. The sequence continues at coordinate 676,565,966 of CM076575.1, forward strand.
AAGCAACCCCTGAGTCATCCTGAAGTCAAAGTCTTTCCGCATATACATCAAAAAATGTTAGGACATGTTAGTGAAAATTTGGAAACTACTAATTAACTATTGTCCGTTTTCTTTTCGTTTATTTTTTTTAACATGAGAATCGATAATTAACTACTATCATTTTTCTTTCTATTTCTTTCGTTTTCCTTTTTTTCAGTATTAGGAGAATTTCTTTCTTTTTCCTTTTTTTTTAAGTATTAGGAGAATTTATTTCTTTTTCCTTTTGTTTTTTATTTTTGGGTATTAGAAGAATTTATTTATTTTTCCATAATTTTTTATTTTCTGGGTATTAGGAGAATTCCTAAACTTACTGCCTATTTGTGAGGAGGCCTAGGGTCATGTCTGAGGGACTGACCCTATACTCCTGAACCTAATGCATTATGAAACTGCCCACAGACACACTGGGTGTATTAACTGAGTTTCAAACCTGGGTGGTGCCTCAATATTGCTCAGCAAAAACTTTCTTCCTTGGACTAATCTGGGGCAGGTCCAGGATCAACCTTTGTGGTTTCCTTATGACACCAAGAGTGTATCCAGTAACCTATAAGCCATATATAAGCCAGATATACCAGATCTTATGATTTAGCAAGAACCTTATAACACCAAGAGTATATCCAGCAACCTATAAGCCAGATATAAGCCGGATATACCAGATCTTATGATTTAGCAAGAGCGGAGACTCTAGGAAATGGGGAGTCTACTCCTTGAGGCAAGATCATAGCAGGCCATATACTTAATGGGATTTGAACTGTGGTATCATTAGTTTCACCCAGTGAGGCCATATACTCAATGGGATTTGAACTGCGGTCTCATTAGTTTGAGAAAGTGAAACTTACCGTTAAACCACATATCACTGTATAATTAACTATTCTCTATTACTTGAAACATTTATAAAACTTTAAAGTCCCTAGCTGATTGGATTTATCTAACACTGAGCCGCTTCCCCTTTCATGAGGTGGGTTAACTGAGTTTTGAACTTGGGTGGGGCCTCAATATTGGTCAGCAAACACTTTCCAATGCAGGTCATCCACCGTTTGGCCTAGCACAATAGGGTAATTAACAATTTTTTGTTACTTGAAACATTTCCGAAACTTTTAAGTCCTTGGTTGGTTGGATTACTCAAACAATGAGCCACTTGCCCCATACAAACACTTTCCAATGCAGTTCATCCACCATTTGGTCTAGTATAATAGGCTAATTAACAATGTCTGTTACTTGAAAATTTCCGAAACTTTAAAGTCCTTGGTTGGTTGGATTTCTCTAACACTGAGCCACTTGCCCCTTCATGAAGGAGACCCTTAAGGGTTCAACATAGATGTGTGTATTCCTATTTCCAGCACCCTCATCAGGCCACACTTTGGCTAAGGTCCCCTACCTAACCTCAAGCAAAACTAGCTCTATCCCCATCTTCAAAATTATACATACTAAGATTTACCCCATATTTTCCCTTGGCCAATGTGCTACTGTACTACTGAGCTACATGCCCCTTCATTGTGGGCATCATTAATGGTTCAACCTAGATGTATGGATTGCTATCTCCAACAAATAAAACACCTAATTTGGACTTAAAGCATCAAAAATGAATGAAAGCGAATGTATAATGAACAAAGTTTTTATGACAACATTCTACCATATTCCAAAGTTTCATGTTTGACTTCTAAGTCATTTATATAGATTTTAATCATTGCTTTATGTTCAATTGAGTATAATTGCAGCCCAATTCATTTCATATTTAATCATCCCTGAATTAGGTGTGCTCACGCTCCTAAGTCATTACTTTTGGACCTGTGTGTGGAAGTGCTCATTTCTCTGTTTCCAAAGGTTTTGAAGGTGGGCATTTCAAAATTCATCCCTATTTCAAAATTTTGTCCTTACCCTATTTCAGGCAACTAAGACTTCAAAATATTGTTCTCTTTGGTTGAATCAGAAATTTTATTTGCATATTAAAGACTGGGAATCCAAAAGGAAAAAGTGGTTCCATTTAAAGATATGTGCAACCTAAATTATCCAAGTTCTTTTTATTAAACTCCATCCATCTATTTCATTGCAGCATTCCTAGTCCTTTAGTATTCAATTATAACTCTATAAAATCAAGATGGCCATCCATATTCAAAGGCTTCTGCTTTTCTTTGCATTATCTCGTAATAAGGATTTTTATTTCCAAGTAATTCAACTACCAAAGGATGTACATGTGAGTAGATAAGTAATTCAACTACCAATCATTCTCCTACACAGTACATGCTTTGATAGATTATATCAAAAGTCTTATCAATACAATAACATTGATTGTTGTATGTGGACATTTTTGTTTAGGATGGTCCATTACATAATCAAGATGAGGAGCTGGATCATGCAATTGCACTTTATCTTTTTGAAGAACTAACCAAACCAGATGGTATATGATGGAAATTTCATTTTTTTACAGTTACTTTTAGTTTAATTATATCATTTAGCTCGATGCTTTTCATATATTCAACTAAATCTTTGTTGCTTAGCAATACTTTGTCATTTCCATGTTTTAGTGAAACTGTTTATGGTTTGATACTCTCATACAACCTTTATCAAGTTACATGCACCCTCATTAGAAAAAACAAGAGAATTTTGCTTGCGATGACTATCTTTTCTTGTCATTGTTGACTTAAGAAAGTCTTTTAGATAAGAAAATAGTTTCAAGGTTATGGCATAACTTGTCATATAAATTGAACAGAATTTATATCCAAAAAGTTAACTTGTAAAATACTTAGTTGGTTTTAGGCTTTCCATTTAAAATCTACTTCAGTTTGAACTTTGAATGAGTTGTTCCATAGACTTGAATATTAAAAGATTTTGGTGTAAGGATTAAAAATTAGTCCGCAAGGCCTCCCAGTTATTAATTTATTTTATCTAATATAACATTTACTATTAAATTAGAACCACTTGGCACAAATATGGCATAGATCAAGATCATACTTTGTATAGTGTCGTAGAATAAAAATAGGAGCAAGGACACTGAGTTCTTTCAGTTTTCCTGGTTCTTATTCCTTTGGTGTATCTAATTCTTTAAAGGGTGCTAGCTCAATGGAAGAGAACCTTATTTACAAGCAGGAGATTGGTGGTTCGATTCCATCATGCTCTGATATTCATATATAGGGACTGACGAATATTTTTTGACCCTCACCAAAATATGAAATGGTGATGGTCAATGAACGTCACCATATATACGCATCAATAGTGATGACCATAAAAGGTCCGTCACCATAAATCGTTGTTGTTTATATGAAATGGTGAGGGTCATTTTTTGTCATAATAGTCATTATTCGTGATGAACCTTGATGTCACCAATCTATTTATGGTGACAATAAATGAACATTTCCATATATATGCACCAATAGTGACGGCCATGAAAGGTCCATCACAAAAAGTCATTGTTGTTCATATGAAATCGTGACGGTCACTATCCATCATTATAACCAATATTCATGATGGACCTTGAATGTCACCATAACACATAATTTCAGCAACACCACCTTTGGTGACGTTCATTTTTTTGGTGACAGAGGCTATTTTCTGTCACCATTGCTCATATGAAATGGTGATGGTCACTATCCATCACTATAAATCATTATTGGTGATGGTCCCTGAATGTCACAATAACACCTATACTTTCGGCGACGCCACCTTTGGTAGCGTTGAGTTTTTTTATGACGAAAGCTATTGTCTGTCACCATTGCTCATATGAAATGGTGACAGTCACTATTCGTCACTATAAACCATTATTGGTGACAGACCTTGAATTTCACCACAACACCTATACTTTCAACAATGCCACCTTTGGTGACATTCAGTTTTTGGTGACGAAGGCTCTTTTGACCCTCACCAATGAGCTTATGGTGACCATTTTTTCTCCTCACCAATGTGCCTTTTTCTTCTATTAATATAGATCATAAATCCAAAAATGAGAAAAATATTTTTTATTCTATTGTTATTCAGAGCTTGATAGTCAATAAACATCATTATCGTTCCATCCTTCTTCTTAATGAATACTGTTGAAGAATATTATGGACTAGAGATAGGTTTCGTATGTACCTTTTTTAACAAATTTTTAATTTTTTTCTATATCTCATGTTTGAACCGACTTGGGTGGGTGCATGTAATATTTGTTATAGGTTTCCCCATTTCTTCTAAGTCAATAGTGTGTTAAAATCCTTTGTCATTATGCGTCCCTTGAGGGGTCTCCCCAAAAATTCATTCATTTTAGTTCAATATTAACTACATGATAATGTTAACTTCTATCTAAATGTTTTTTTTTTCATAATAAGACACTTTTCTACCCATTATACATCACCATGCATGGATATTCTTCCCATTTGTTTTCTTAACAATGTTATGGACACCATTGATCATACCATCCATTCCATTAAATTCTATATCCATTTTACAATATTTATTCAAGTGTTTTTTATAGAATAAAGTCATTGAGAACCCAATATTACATTAGTGTTTACTAATTCAACCACATAGAAGTCATTGGTCATAGTGTAATTACTCGTCATCAACTTCAACTATAAAACCATTCTATAAAACCCTTATTTTTTATGTCGTATCATACCAATTAGCTACCACAACATCAAATCCCTCAAATATATGGGAATGCCTCTCCTAGTTACTAAATCTATTCCATTGAAGATGTGGGTTTCATAGCAATTAATCAAGATAGTGACACATCCTTCCTATACTACTACCTTCACCGTGAAAGTACATTGATATTTAGGGATGCTTGCAAAGAAGTTATAGTTCTACCCTTATTCACCATACATGTAGGCTCTTCATGCTCATCAACATGCGCCTATCCTGCCTCCTCTTCTCCCTGATTATATGAGGCACCTCTATATGATGGGAATTTCCATTCTCCATGAACCTATAGTTTGTTTCCCAAGGCTCCTTATAATTAATGTTGAGTTTCTTCCTTCTTGGTTACTTCCAAGTCTCATTTTACAATTTTTCTTTCAGGTTCCTCTCCATCTGAAAGTTATTCCTTTATTTTTTTTAGGAAGGAATGGTTAGGGATAAATTTTAGTCTTTGATATTGTGTCCTCCATGTCTTGAATTGTGATCATAGTATCCTATAGATATTTTGGTTTGAAGAAATTAACACAACCATGTATTTGTTTAGTTAATCATTCAATTAATATATAATCAATCAATGCTCCATAACATATATAAAGATGACTACAAACCTTTAAAATTATAAAATATAAGCATAATTTGTATGTTTCTATTTGAGACATGAATTCCAAATCTATAAAATATATCTCTAGGATTTTCTTCCCAAACTAGGTAATCATACTCTATGTCAAGTATTGGTATGAGGTAATTCTAACATTCCCCAAGATGAGTAGCCCATTATACCAACACTCATGGGCATCCCCTTATAAATGTAATGTATAAAATTTTATAGCTTCTCTCTTCAACACAGGGCTCCGTGAGAAATATTTTTCCAAATTTTCAATCCATGTTCTCACATTACATTAATATAAACCATCAATGGAAGGAATGGATAGTTGCTCAAAAAAATTTAGGAGCCCCTACTATAGTCTCTTTTTTTTCTCTAATTTAATGGTACAAAATACCTATAAGGAAATGGATGCATTAAATTATTCACCAAAAGACCCATACTCCCTCAAATAAGGAAATGGATGCATTAAATTATTCACCAAAAGACTCATACTCCCTCAAATAGTCAAATAACACTTCACCTTCTACTTTTTTTCATTAATTTACTCCTAGTCTTTCTTCTAGGAACTAAGCTAAGAGAGGTCTACAAGATTCTCTACTCACTATTTGAGGATTATTCTTAATTTGGTTATGGGTGTTTATCACTTTAACATGGTTCCCATTATTACCTTTTGACCCTATTGAACCTTTGTTGTCAACATTGTTTTGATTTTCTTGATTATTTACTATAAGATAGGTGATAAGATAAACCAATTTTTTCTACCCCATGCAAGGTAATTTAAAATATTCATAGTGTTTCCCTGGGCTATTCATTATTTTCCCCCATTCCTCCATCTTATTCTTGTTCTAAGTGAATATTTTTATCACCGTTTCTCTATTTTATATAATAGACATATCCCTTGTGTGTCAAATACATCAGGATATCATGAAATCAGAAGGTGGTAGAAAAATTCTTACTTTGATACCACTATGAAATCCCCTCCTAAAAAATAAACTCAAGTGATATACTAACAAAAATGTATCATAGGAAATAAATTCAATGAATATATATATATTTTTATTAATACTATTTTAAAATCAATTCTCGCTAAAAACACAACTCAACCAGCATACCACAAGGAAAAATACCATAAAAAACAAACTCTTCTAGTATAATTTGATATATTTAATTAACATTACCTAGAATTACATGTTAGAGTAGCATTTATAGTTACAAAAAAATAAAGGAGACCATAAATAGCTATGACTAATGATATAATTTTCTAAACAAATAATAGATGATGACAACACTAAAATGCCCCATTACACTAATATAAATTACTATATTAGTGAATATTCTATGTATGATTCAACCATCCCTTTGATACCATGGACAACAAATGATGGATCGAATTGATGACAAAAAAACGGGGCTAGATAGAGCATGAAAAACCTAATTTTAAATTACCCATAAAAATTCACTTGACTTGCTTGTTGATAATAACTAGAACTCCTCATGTGATCCCATGGTTTTTCAATGAGTGAATAGGCCCCCTTTTTCCCACACAAACATAATATGGAAAATATGACCTCCCAAAAATATCACAAAATCTAGTTCTATCGAATACGTTGCAATTAAAAGAATATTAAAAAATAAATGCAAGCGAAAGATCTAGGTGATATTTCCTTGGGATAAAGCTAGTGTGGATTTATTTCACAACTCGCACCAATTTTCACTACAAATCCACAAGATATCTCTAGGTTGATATGAGGAAAATGACTATGCATGCCAAAAAAAAGTGAGCTTTAGTCATTCTTTTATTATCAAAATAACATGGCTCATCAGAAAACCATGCATCAATCTTTTACATTTTTCTTTTTCTTTTATTCCCTTTTTACCATTTTGACTAGATCAATTTCACCTCCACATGTTTCATTTTTTCCAAAAATATATTCCAATAAAAATTAATTTATGCCCTTTTGACCAACTATAACATATTGGGAATCATATAGGTTACCAAATCATTCATTTTGAGTAATAGTTCAGCAAGCGACATTACACATGTTTATGCCCATAAATACATTATTATGGGGTATGTCTAGGTAGTATTAGTTCTACAAGAAGACATGTTTTATCAGCAAAATTTACCGAAATTATATCGTGAGAATTAGTGTGATAATAATTAGTGTCTAACATGATATAGAAATCTCGATGTGAAGTTACTAAAAACAATATTTTTTCTTAGATATATTTGGATGTGGAGAATGTTTAGTATTTATATGTTTGTGAAATCTAAAAATATAGAGGATGTATGTCTTCATATTATTTAGTATTGAAATCATTGCATGGAGGTGATTCCTTATCCCACAAAAAAAGGGATACCATACAATTGTTTCCTAGGCATATTTCACATTATATATATATATATATCTATATATATATTTTCTAGGGGCCCACAAAAAATAGAACATATTGTGAGAGGGCATTTTGTTCAGAGTCTCCATGGTGAAAATTTCGTTGATTCAAAACTTTGTGGACCAAAATCCAGCCATGCCAAGAGATGGTGTGGCCTAGGATGGGTGCAATACCTAAGTGATATTCATGGCATTGATTCCCTTGTGTCAGAGTTATTCAAGTCACATGTTAGTCATCTCAAGGATTAAGAATACCTAAGAAAAAAAAATTATATTCCCAAGAGAATATTCTACTTCTTTTATTTTTTTTTATTTTTTTTTAGCATGGTGAATGAGTAACTCACTGGGGTAATCTTGAAAATCCCCAAGATCCAACTTAGTAGTTTCCACTATAACACTAAGAGTATTTCCAATATCATTTAGTTATATATGCCAGGATTTTTTGACTTTGCAAGTGAGACTTCACTAGCATGGGGAGCCTCGTCCTTGAGCCTTTTCAAAACATGTCAAATATGTACTCACATGGATTTCAAACTCAGTCTAGGGGATAACATGACATTGTGTTAACCACCCACTAGTCCTATGAGGAGATAAATTCCCAAGAAAAACTTGGATCACTTTCCCTCAATGTTTGGATGATAGTTATGATAAACCATAGATAATATAGTGCACATGAATAAAACGGTTTGAAGCTATTGAAAAAATATATAAGTTACGGAATTGTCTAACTAATAGATGAAATGAGTGTTTAGCCAGAATGTAGCAATATAACTTCAATAAATCTTGTTATTTTTTGTTGTTTAATTTCATTTTTCACTGTGTGAATAGATTTGGCACCCAAATCTGGCACTGAGAGTTTGTATCTTAAGCAAATTTAACTTAGGATACTTAAAAATATTTAGGGACTATGGGAGTGGGTATTATAGGTCTAGATTTTTTGCTTTGAATAAAAAATAAAATAGGTATTCTTGGGTTGGTGTCACACATCCAAAAATGATGTTGAATCCTATGCGTTGTATGAGGGTTTGAGGAATGATGTGAATATGCAAATTGAAGAGATGATTTTTTTGTTAATATGTTGAATATATATCACAATTTATATCTAGGATGTCTCCATCATATAAAAACTTAAGACATATTTTAAAACAAATTTATTATTTGTCTCTGTTTATATCAATGAAAAAATGTCTCCATGTTATATCAAACAAGTCCAAGGCCAATAACATGGCTAATTTGGGGAAAAATAAAAATCAACATGAAATTTGGTGGCATGGAAAAAAACGTTCATGTCCCCCTTTCTTTGTAACTAATAAGGAGACTCAAAAATCAAAGAAAAAGAATAATTCCTAATTTTTTATTGTAAGATTTTTATGCCTTGAAATTTTTTTTGTTAGGTCAATATGGACTAATATACTAGTTGAATTTTGTATATACTATAGCATTTTGTTGAGAAACTTTAAGGCCAAAAATTTATAAATTGTAATTCATAGATACTTCATTCTAACCATGTCCATTGATATCAACTTGCTTATGTAAATCATAATTTTCTTTAGTATAATATCCATTTTCCATTCTTTTATATACATCAATTCTATGAAAAAATACTCTTAAAAATAAGTTTTTTATTCTATGAATTAGATTACATGTATTAGTTATCAATAAAACATATGAAACCTTAAAATTACTTATTTTTATTTATACAAGAAATTATATATGTTCATTGTTGAAGAGAGAGGAAGTTCAAAATATCTAATATTTATGAAAATATATTATAAAATTTAATAATAAAAATAAATTAATATTTGTTATTAAAAAAACCAGTTTTTGGAGAACTGAATTAAAAATATTTATATTTTAAATATATTTTGGTCCACTTATTATTTTTTTTATTTTTAAAATTAAAGTAAAATTATTATCATTAACTTATATTTATAAATTGAATAATATTTTATTAATTTGAAAATAAAAATTATTAGAATATAGCATGTTAAGAGCATTAAATTTGAAATACCAAATGAAACATGTATATTGTGAAAAATCCACATTTATCACAATAAATAATAACATTTCTAGATCGGGAGACACTTTGCTATCAAATTAAAGCAAGTTAAAAGTAAATAGAAATAAAATATAATTATTGATAAAAAAAAACATAAATTTAATAATTATATGTATGGTTATAATTATAATTAATTGTAGTTAGAGATGTTGTAAACTAATGTAATATAATTTTTTATAAATATAAATAAAAAATAAATTAAATAAAAATAGTAATGCGCAGTGAAATGTAAATATTTTAATTTAATAAAAAATAAAAATAGAAAAAAAATTAATTGGGTAAAAATAAAAAAATATTAAAAATAAAAATGGTCTATACTATTGAGAACTTATGGTATTCATGTGAAATATAATCTATTTAAAAAGGGAAATGTAACTAGTCTAGATCCATTTTAACTGGACTCCACAAAGAACTCACAGGGATAAAATATATTTTCACTTTAAATGACGTTTGCATCTCATAAGATTTGATCTCTTTGTATGCTTGATAGATGTGGATTTAGAATGGATCTAGGCTACTAATTAAAATAATTTAGATCCATATTAAATCTAGATGTACCAATAAAACATGGAAAAATAGATTGTTGACACGTGCTTTGGAAACTACTAAGATAGAAATGACTTACTGTAGTGAAATGTAATGTAATTTAATGTATTATAAACATTTTAACTATGTCAAAATTAAACAAAAATAAAAATAAAATAGCTAATAATTATAATTCTCATAAACTAGGTGAAATTACAAAAAAATTAAAAATAAAAATAAAAATGCCTATGAGGTGTAGAATAGAAACTAATAGGGTGTTATGTTCAGACACTATGTGGTTGATGTGGCAGACCTGAATTTCAATCCCCGCCTCATTTTTATGGCTTAGATGCTCCTAGGTAGCAATTTAGATAGCCAAAAGGTAGGCATATGGGTCACCTTGACAGTAACTTTACCTTCTATATATATATATATATATATATATATATATATATATATATATATATATATATATAATTGTATTTAATTAAAACACTATAGGTCCATCCTAGCTAAATACTTGATATATTAAGGAGTTGAGATGGTTTTAGGTTATTTGATTAAGTTAGAAAGTGCTATTTTACCTTCTCTTGACATGCAAAAACCCATTTAGCCAAGAAATATTTTATGCCTATAAATACTTGATAAATTTAAATTTAAAATGAACCTAGTTTATTAATTTAGTCCACCATTTCTCTCCACCATAATATAGTAGACATGTTCTTATGTATTCTAAAACGTTTTTAATTCCCTATTAAGAATTTCATGAATCAAAACTTGAATATTTCTTTGTTGCTTGAATTTTTCATAGAACGCATATATTATTTTATGCCCAAGTCAAAATAACAAAATTTTTGTCTATTATATAACCAAAATCATTCTTTTTCATCATCATAATAATTGAAACGATAACACTACACCAACCTATTAATGTTTAGGTTTCAAAAATAAATGATTGGTAATCAAAATTGCTTTTCATTTTTATTTTTATAATTTTTAAAATGAAAGATTGATTGATTATTTTTTTAGTGGGTGTATTAGTCATTATTGTTACCTATAAATGAAAATATATATATTTGATAGAATAGTTTTGATTATATATATGTGTGGGGGGATTTAGACCTTGAATATCATAATATACATAATAATTTATAGTCTAATTAGATCAATAATATATTAAAAATTAAATCACTTAAATAATAATATTGTAAATTTGATAGATAGTAATTGCTAAATATTCTTAATTCTTTTTAGAATTAAGTTACTTTAGTTTGTAGTTTTCAAAATGTAACAACTCTCGGTTTATTTTTGATGTAAATAGATTAAGCCAAAGTCATGGGACACATATTCATATTGAATGGACAAAAATAATATAATAGTGACCATCACCCATGGTTTCTTATTAGTTATGTAAATTTGCATTGGCATTGCACAAGGAAAGAAAATAAATGACAAGTAAATAAAGAAATAAACCAAAATAGGAGAAAAGGAAGATGAAGTGACAAGAATATGCATACAAGGTAAAATGAAGGAAATGGACAAAGGAAAGGAAAATAAAATAAGAGACAAAAAATTATATGGCTCTCTTGTTTACTCTTACTCTGCTCTTAGTAACTCTTGGTCACTTCTTTGTTACTTTATGAGGATTATATCATTCATTGGGAAATTGAGGCATTATCACTTATACTTGGAGAAAGATGGCAACTCAAAAAAAGAAAGAAATAAAACAATGGAGTTTGTGGGTAGTAAAGGAGAAGGATGGAGAAAAAACTACAAAAAGATAATATTGCTGGTAACAAGTTGCATGTGTGATTTTCTTGATGATATTTCAATGCACGGTATATGCATTTGGTTATTTGGTTACTTGTTATCATTTCCATGGTATTTTATTCATTTGATAGTGGTTTAATCATTCCCTTTCCATTTCCTGGATATCCATGATGTAGTGGGTCCCTTATTTTGGGTAAGCTTTCGATGACCAGTGGATTTTGGATCCTGGTTGAAGTGGTGTTAGGAAAATTCCAAAGGGTTGATGGTGGAAGTGATGTTTTTGTTAGAACTATTAACACATGAGTGGAGACAAGAATATTCCTACGGGTATGGTGAAAAAAGATGGAATAAATTCAAGGTTGTTTTGGTATTGGTGATTTCTCGATTGGTTGATGTGAAATAGTTGTGGTTGAGGGTAGAGGTAGTTTAGCCTCTATATTCCCTGGTTGGTTTTGTTTTGGTTTATCCCATGTGATCCCACATTCCATCTTGGAACATGGCATGGTAGTGATTGGTTGAACAAAATAGTTGGTTTAGCCCAATCTATGGTTGGGTGGTTCATGGATGTGCCTAACATGGTTGACTTTAAGAATATGCTAATATGCGTTATTTCTTATTGACATCAATGAGCACATGTATTTGTTATTTTTTTTATTCTATGACTATTTTGTGTGAATTCATTTTGGTTAAATGCGAGTTATAAGCATGGCATATTCTTGTTGTATCAATTTCTCTTGTTAAGGATATTGCTTATGGTTTGATAAGTTATTGAATGGCTATGTGAATGCATGGGGCTAAATAGTAGTTGATGCAACTAGCTTGATATGGAATTGATTCTTTTGATGATTCTCTGATCAAGATAACGAAAAAGTGAAAAAATATGCATTCATGACTTATATTTACTATGTTTACCATGTTTTTGATGACAATGATTTTCATGTGTTCGGAAATTATGAGTAATATCTTAGTCTTATTATGGATTATGCATATGTATCATCATCATAGACCAGAATCTGGAGAGTTCTTGGTCATTCTTGGTATTTTTTCTGTATCTAGCCTTGAAAATAAAAGTTAGAGCTTCTCTCCGCAATTTATTACCTGAGAAATATCGATTGTAGCCACCTGGATGAAGGGTTTCACATGCGGTTAGCACCTTCTTTTTGCATGCATATATTGGAATGCATGTGAATATGTTGTAAGGTGAGGTCAAAATATTGTTCCAACTCAAGGTAACATCATGAGTGGATTTTTTCTTACATGTGGGTGATGAGGGACCCTTCAGATATTACAATATGTTTAAGGATGTTAGACCCCACTTCCATAACAGGAACTCAAATTTTGGGTGATGCATAGGAAGTATCATCTCATGTTTTCCCTATTGGGCTTTCAAAAGTAGGTAAAGTGGGTGATGGTGTTACAAGGTATTAGAGTGAAGTTGTATACTAGTCCTTGAGGTAAATATAGATTTTTATGCATCCATGTTAGATAATTATTGTTATAGTTGTGGTATCCATGTATAATTTGGTATGCATGTGATTTTGTATCATTCTAATCTAGATTGGCTTGTGTAGATGCAATAACCTCCCATAAGAAACATTGAGGTATGATTTTGATTTTTTTTTAGTTAGCTAACAATGACATCTTGCAGGAAAATAGAATTCCAAGTGACGAAGGGAAGAATAGTTGAGTACAATTAATATGAATATTCCTAAAATACAAAAGATACATTTGTAGAATGGGAGAGATCAATTAAGCAGCAAGGAGAGGGATGCTCTCCTAGTTTGGCAGATACATTGGAAAATTATGAGGCATAAATCGTGGGTTGCAAGGAAGAGAATGAGTTGTTGGTTGAAGCTTAGGAAAGGCTTCCTAAAGCTGAAGAAAATAAATTCAAGGTTAATGCATTCATCCTCTAGAGCCTTTCATATCTGCAGAAGCAAGGATAGCTGAGGATCAGTCATCGGGACATGCAAGAAGAAAATACGAATGGTGTGGATGGAATAAGTTCTCGAAAAGGGTACATGATTAACAAAGATGATACCGTAAAGGGTGGAAGATCTTTGGATACACCCAAGAATATGGCTAGCACTCATGTGTTTTATTATAAATATGCTTCTAAGAGACATCATTGCCATCACTACCAACATCCTTATAGGAGTAGTGAGAATGACCTCTTTCGAGAGGAGTTAAAGAAATGAAAGCCATCTAATTTTGATGGAGAATTGAGGAAATGAGAAGATGTGAAAGAATGGATGCTTATGATGAAGAAATACTTCAAATTGCATGATTACTCATAGAAAATTAAATCCAAGATAACTACCTTTACTATTAAAGGAAAAAAAGTGCATATGGTTGGAATATGATAAACTTGTCATATGCATTGAGAAGAGTAGTTGATTTAGGATGAGTTTGAAACAATATTAATGAAGAAGTAACTTTTTGAGAGATATTATGATGGAAAGGCTAAGGAATTATATGAGCTCAATATGGTTTCCATGACAGATGAAGAGTACATAACCAAATTTCCAAATCTATTGGGATATGTGCTCTATATTAAGGATGAAATAGAGAATATGCAAAGGTTCATCAATGGATTTATATTACTAATAAAATACTATTGGGTTTGATGAGCATTAGTAATTGGAGGAAAACATCAAGAATTTGTAGCATTGTTATGAGAAGTCAAATTTCAAGCATGACAGGAAAGTTAAAAGTAAGACTAAAGGAGGATGGCTTGAGAAGCAAGGAATATATTAGGATGCAAGTGCCAAGGAAAATGTGGCACCTCATAACAAATTCAATGCAGCTAAGAGAGGAAATAGGCCTTAGCATGAGGAGTAGTAGAATAAAGTAGATTACAGAAAACCTTTGAGTTATTGGACCTATGGTGGAGACCATCACAAGAGGGATTTTCCATCCCACAAGGGTGGCATGCCTCATATTTCTAGTACTTAGGACACACAAATAGTTGGGGATATATGTAAAATTATTCCCTACATATATGCAACAATTAATAACAAGTAGGAAGATCATCGAGAATCGATTACCAATACTGAAGGTGGGTTTTGTGATCAAGTTGTTTCTATTTTAATTGATACTAGATCGAATTATAGCTATATTATTCCTGACATGCTGAATCAGTGCCATTTTAATAATGAAGTGCACAAAGAATCTTGGTTGATATAGTTGGCAATAGGGACCAACAGAAGAGTTCATCACTGGGTGAGATTTTATGGATTTGAGCTTAATGGGATGCCTACATTAGAACATCTAAATGTCTTTCCTTTGGGTTAATATGACATTTTTTTTTGGCATGGATTGGTTTTTTATTCACAAGACCAAGGTGGATTATTATGGGAATTCCATTTAGTTCATGGATGATGATGGAGAAAATTGAGTCTTGCAGGGAAAGAAGAGGCATGTATTTATGACAATGGCTACGATGATGCAAGATAAGTGAAGCCATAAGAAAGGATATTTATTTTCCGGAGGACATGTTTCCAGTTACATAATGAATGAAGATGAGGATGATGAAATCCTATGAAACTATCCCATTTTGTAGTAGTTTTAGGATGTATTTATTGCAAATATTTGAGAGCTTCCACACATAGGGAGGTGGATTTCTCTAATGAGTTGGTACGAGGAGAAACACCACATATAAGGTACCATACAAGATGTGCACTACATAGTTGGTGGAGTTGAAGTTTCAAATTAAAGAGACGATTAATAAGGGATGCATAAGCTTAAGTGTGTCCCCTTGGGGCACACCTGTGTTATTTGTATGGAAGAAGGACAATATGCCTAGATTGTGCATTGATTACAGAAAATTAAATAAGGTGACTACCGAGAACATGTATCTGTTGTCATGGATTGATGATTTTTTGATGAGATTAAGGGAGTGGAAATGTTTTGAAAGATTGATCTACGATTGGGATATAATCAGTTGCACAATAAAAAGAAGATATCTATAATAATTCATTTTTTACAAGTTATGAGAATTATTAGTTTATGGTGATTCCTTTGGGTCTTCCCAATTATCCGTCCACCTTCATGTATTTGATGAAAAATGTATTGTGCCCTTACCTCAATAATTTTGAAACAGTATTTGCGAATGATATATTGGTATATTCAAATGATAAGGAGGAGCATCAAAATAACCTAGAAGGTGTCGTTATATTGTTGAGAAAGAATAAGTTATATGCTAATATCAATGAGTGCAATTTATTTCAAGTTTAGATTCATTAATTGGGACATGCTGTTTCCAAGGAAGGGATAATAGTGGATCTAGAAATGATTAAATCTATCATAGAGTTTCCAACTATAAGGAATGTGGGTGAAGTAATATAATTCATGACACTAGAAGGTTATTATAGGTGGTTCATAAGTAAATTTTACAATAATGGTTATCCTATAACATCTTTGGAGAGAAGAGGAAAAATGTTTGAATGGACTACTCAGTGTGAAACTAGCTTTGATCCTGTTGAAACAATTTATTACCAATGGTCCAGTTTTGAATATTGTAGATCCTAATAAGGATTTTTGGTTATTACATATACATGTAAGGAAACACTTGGTGGAGTCTTGATGAAGGAACGACAAGTGGTTTGCTATGAGTCAAGGAAGTTGAATAAAAATGAGCAGAATTATGTAACTCATGATCTTGAGTTAGGAATGGTCATTGATGCATTAAATATGTGGAGACATTATTTCATTGGCAGGAAGCTCATCTTGATGAGTGATCATAAAGGAATGTTGTACTTTTTTTACCAACCTCATCTTAATGCAAGGCAAGATAGATGGTTGGCTACTCTTAGTGACTTTCATTTTAAGATCAGGTACATAAAAGACACGGAGAAAGAGGTTGCAAATGCTCTTAGTAGGAGAGTGTGGGTGAATCGCATTTTATTTGTGACCTCTTATGGGATAGTTTTAAAGGATCAAATATTTCATGTATGAAGGGAAATTATTTTCCCTTGAATCAATAAGTTTGAGTGAACATGAGAAAAAATATGTGACTCATTATATTTATTTAGTAGCTATCATTCATCCATTAAAGAGGTGGAGACATTATCTCCTTGGTGTAAGGTTCATCTTTATGAGATATCATAGAGGACTAAGGTACTTATTTGACTAACCTAATCTAAATTCAAGGCAAGCAATATAGTTTTCTACCCTTAGAGAGTTTCATTTTGAGATTAGGCGCATTAGAGACAAGGAGAATTGGGTCGTGAACACTCTCACCAAGAGAGTGTAGGTGAATCATATTTAACTTGTCAGCTCTTTTGGGATATATTTATAATAGCTTATTTTACATGAAGGGAAACATTATGAGAAGTACCAATAGCATAATCAAATATCGCAAAAGAAAGGTGAGAGTGATCAGGATGACGACTATCACCTCACATCAAATGGCTTGGTTAGATTCAAGAGAAAAATTCATGTGCCAAATTGTAGTGTGTTGAAGAAGCGTATCTTGAGATATTTTCCCATCAAGTCGAATTGAGGCCACCTAGGATACTAGAATATTTTTAAAACCTTCAAGAATTTCTACTATTGGTTGTATTTGAAGAAATATGTGGTTGAGTTTTTTGCAAGGTACTTGATTGTTAGTAGGTGAAAGTTTAATGTAAGCATCCAACTGGTCTATTGTATCCTATTCTGATTCCAAAATGGAGATGTGAGGTCATTTCCAAAGACTTCATTATTGTAGAAATTATAAAACAATCATGTATATCTTAGATTCACCCGATATTACAATGTACTAAAGTTAAATACTAAATCTATTCTACAAATATTTTGCAGAATTAAAAACACAACCTCTAATCACATAAAGTAAATAAGAATAAGATCACATACAACACAGATAATTTCTCGGGGAAAACTTGTTGCTCGAAACCGCACTATATTCTACTCTATATTAAGCATGGATCGTGAAACAAATACAATGTCTACTCTCCTCACAAGAGTCTCCAACACTCGGCTATCTGTCTCACACTATCCTCACAGAAATTTGACCAATATTTAGTCAACTTTCAGCCTCTTGACAACCTTCCTTTCTTGTGCAATCCATGATGGATTAGATCTGTAAGACATAGGAATTATGGTGTTCCTTTACTGCGCATGTATCATGGGCACTCCAATGGGTGTTTTGCTATGTTTTTGCAAGCCAATAATGTCACAATTGATAGTCAACTTCCCTTCCACCTAGATCTCAATTGGGTCTCCACTGGATTTGACATGCATGCAACTAATAATAGTAAATACTCACTTGGATGTGAGATGATTGATTGTGGATTAATTAATATTTAATTCACTTGATCTCTCACTACTTTTACCTTTAGTTACAACTAGCACAACTGAGTTTAACTCACTTAACTGGGTTAAATTGATTACAACATGGATCAATTAATCTACCACTACACTCTGAACTCTCTTACAACTAGAATTACTCTGCATGCCTCACCAACTCCCTCTAACTCGAAATAAACTAGCTAACTAAGTTTATAACACTCAGTTAATTGTTACAAGTTATTTTGAGACTTAGATTAAGTTTATTGTTCATCTCTAGTTAAGGGATAACTAAAAATAGACATGCGCCAAAAATATCACTTTGGACCCCACCCTAGTGTAGGTACTTAAAGCACTAGGCATGGGTGCTGAAATTGTATTATTGAATCTCAACACTCCCTCTGAAAAAGAAATGGATTATCTGTCACCCTGATCCTGTCTCTATGGTATTCAAATTTTCTCCTGGTGAGCACCTTTGTCAGAATATCTGCATCATGATCTTCCATGGGAATGTACTGAAGCAACATTATTCTTCTCTGCACACAATCTCTGAGATGATGGTAATGGATATCTATATGCTTTAACCTATCATGAAACACAGGATTAATCGAGATTTTAATGCAACTCTGATTATCAAAATGAATAAGTGTTGGATCTGTCTAAGAACCAAAAAAAACAACCAAGATTTTTCTCATCTAGATAGCCTCACATGCAGCTTGACTTGTTGCCATGTATTTTTCTTCCACTGAACTAAGTGCCATGGATCATTTCTTCCTGTTGTACCAAGAATTTTTTGTCAACCCAATGCTAAATATCCCTCCTGATGTGCAAGTATGGATCTTATGGAAGAGTACCCTGCGACAGGTGAAAAGGTCTCATCATAATCTATCCTCTTGATTTATGAGAATCCCTAGGCCACAAATCTCACCTTGTATTTCTCCACACTCCCATCGCCAACTTGCTTTACCTTGTAGATCCATCTTGATCCAACCATTGATTTTTCATCTGGTCTTGGGACTATATCCCATGCACTGTTCTTGACAATGGATTCATACTCCTCCACCATTTCATCAACCCAAGTTTTCTACCGCACTACTTCCTAAAAGGAAGATGGTCTAGTCACAATAAATTTGCTCATAGGAACAATGTATCCAGTAAATCGGTCAGGATACTATCTCTATTTTCACTATGAAGTAGGGGCTCCTACATTATTTTCAGCATCAAATCTAAATTTATTATCTTCTGAGGTGCACCTTTTTCCATTTCTGATGGATGGCTCTTTATGAGTGTTTTCCTCCAATCCATGATCCCTCGCATTTGGTTGATCCACATCTTGAGGCTCATCCCTGGGAACCAACATTTCCTCCTCTGCATGAAAGTCCAACTCCCTCTCAATGGACAACTGCACGGCTTTCCCCTCATCAAATTTTATATCTCGTCGCATAGTAATCATTCTTCTGTTTGGAAAATACACACGATAATTATGGGGTGTTTTTGTGTAACCCACAAAAATCTTGATCTTAGATGTAAGGTTCCAGCTTCTTTCTGGCATCCTTGGTCATACGCACATAAAAAAATGAGCCAAACATCTTAAAGTGTGAAGCATCATGTTTCTTACTAGTGAAAGCCTCTTCGAGTGCACCCATGCCAAGTATCCTATGATGACAATGGTTCTACACATAAACCGTAGCGTTTCATGCTGTCACCCACAAATGCATTCATAAACCTTGATCATGGAACATTGCTCATGCTGCACCCATGATCATTTTGTTCTTTCTCTTTGCGACCCCATCCTATTGTTTATTATGAGGCGCTATAATTTCTCTTCGAATTGATTCTTTGTTGCAGAAGTTCTCGAATTCATTATAGATGTATTATCCATCGTTATCACTCCTAAGAACCTTCACTTGCTTCCTTGAATCTTTCTCCACTAGTGCCTTAAACTCACAAAACTTGGAGAATGTCTAATATTTCCTCTACATGAATAATATCTAGTGTTTACGAGAAAATACATTAACAAATATTACATAGTACTTATGTTTTGCTGTTGAAGAAATAAATAATGGTCAACATACATCTGTATGAACTCTCTCAAGGATCCCAAAGGCTCAGTTCTCCTTCTCATGAAAGGTGGACTTTACATACTTCCCCATGGTGCAACTATTGCATTGATCAAACTGAGCAATTGTTCCCATTGGAAGTCTAGTAGAAATCTATTGCATGACTTTCAAGGCTCCATGGTGAAGATAGCCCAATCGCCTGTGCCATAATTAGCCCTTATCCCAACTCGCCACTTCTCCGACTAACCCATCGTTGCTGCAGAAACATCTACCTCTAGCTTGTAGTGATTCTTAACTCAAATCCCTATCCCCTTGGCTTGTCCTTTTTTCTTAATGTCATAGGAAATATTTTCCTTTACTAAAAACAACATCATATCCTTTATCCTCCAACATCGTGACTGGAACTGAATTTTTCTTCAAACCCAGTAGATGAATTACATATTTTAATTGAAATGGTTTAACATAATTTCTCTGAAAGGTAATGGTACCAACCCTAATAGCACTATACCGTCCATCATCCCCCATTCAATATACATCTCAAGATCTTTCTCCTCCAAGTCAGTGAGATTTTTTTTCACCTTGGCATACGAATCAAAATCCTCTTCATCCTCATGCCTAGATGAATAGCCATCTCTGTTGTTCTATCTTAATTCCCCTTGCACCAAATCTGACCACACTTGTTCCCAATGTGGAAATTTTTCTCGTCCATTGACAGAGTCTTCATAACTGTCCAACTCTTAGGAAGTCCTAAGAGAGCCAAGCTCACCAACTCATCATCAGAAACTATTATTCTCACACTCCCCAGTTCATCCCAACATTGGACAAACTTCATGAGGTATTTTAGAATGGTGTCCCCCTTTTTCTTGTTGATGTTACAGATTTTATCTTTGAGTGTCAATTTCCTTTTGTCATTGCTACTTTGCAATACATCTGTCAAAGCCTTCCACATTTTATATGGTGTGGCTTCCCTCCAAGAGGATCCTCCTAGCCTTTGCCACTTTCTTTTTTTATGCATCAAGATTTGTAGCATCTGTCACAACGGGTTTAGGAATGTCATTGTCAATGAATTCCTTCAAGCCATTGTCTTCGAGTAATACCTCCATCCTATCCTTCCAAGAAATATAGCTTGAGCCACACTCGATTCCATAATCAAATCTCGAGCCATTGAAATCCATTTCAATCTTCAATTAGTTGTAGCACCAAGAAAGTCTTTCTACAAATTCGAATTTTGTCTAGTCACAAGCTCATCTCCCACATCAATTCTACAATTTCCTCTAATCTGATACCATGTAGAAATTATACAACAATAATGTATATATTGGATTCACCCGATCTATCAATGTACTAAATTTAAGTACTAGATATCTTCTACAAATATTTTATGGAATTAAAAACACAATCACTAATCACATAAAGTAAAGAAGAATCAAATCACACACAACATAGATAATTTCGTGGGGAAAGCTTGCTACTCAAAACCCAACTATATTCTATTGTATATTCAACATGGATGATGAAACAAACACAATGTCTACTCTCCTTGAAAGAGTCTCCAACACTCAGTTATTTGTCTCACACTATGCTCACAGAAATCTGACCTATACTTAGTCTATTTTCAGCCTCTTCACAACCTGAATTTCTTTCGCAATCCCTAATGGATTATATCCATAAAATATAGGAATCATGGCCTTCCCTGACTGCACAAGTATCATGCACACTCCAATGGGTGGTTGGCTGCATGTGTGCAAGCCAATAATGTGACAAATGATATTCAACTTCCCTTTCAGCTAGATCTAAACTGGGTCTCCATTGGATCTGACATGCATGTAGCTAAAAATAGTAAATCCTCAGTTGCCTGTGAGATCATTGATTGTGAATTAGTTAAAATTTAATTCACTTGATCTCTCACTACTTGTATCTTCAGTTACAACTATCACAACTGAGTTTAACTCACTTAACTGAGTTAAATTGATTACAGCATGCATTAACTAGTGCATCACTGCACTCGGAACTCAGTTACAAATATAATTAATTTGCATGCCTCACCAACTACCTCTAACTCGAAATCCACTAGCTAACTATGTTTATCATGCTCAGTTAACTGTTACAATTTATTTTGATATTTAGATTAATTTTATTGTCCATATCTAATTAATGGATAACTAAAAATAGACATGCATAAAAAGCAACACTGCGAGCCCCACTGTAGTGTAGGTGCTTAATGCACTAGGCATGGGCACTGGAATTTTGTTGTTGAATCTCAAAAATTATCGTATTTCCAAGGAAAAAGAGACAACATGATTCAAAGAGATTCCAAGTTCACTTCTAGGTCTTAGAACAATTTTTTTTCTAGATGGGAGTCAAATATAGCTTTTTGTACAACTTATCTCCAAAAACAGATGGAAAGATAAATAAGGTTAACATGATTCTTGAGGATATGTTAGGGATGTAGGCCATGCCTCAGCATAGGAAGTGGGAGGAGTATCTTCCACTACTGCAATTTCCGTATAATAATGGGTATCAAGAATCCATGAACATAATTCCATTTGAGGATCTCTATGGAAAAAGTTGTGATAATCCTATCAGTTGGAGTTATCTAGTGAACATGGTGTTGATTGGATTGGATATGTTGGTTGAGATGGATCAAGATATGGAGGTTTTAAATGTAATTTAAAGGCAACACATGAGAGGAAAAGAATTATGTGGATCAACATAGAACATTAAAAGAGTTTCACGTTTGGGAGCATGTGTACTTAGGCATGGAGCCCAAAGGGAGCTCCTTGAGGATTGGGTCATGTGCCAATTTTTCACTTCAGAATTGTAGGCCTTTTTAGATCCTTGAGAGGATTCGACTAATGGAATATAGACTTTCACTACCCCCATCAATGTAAGTTCATGATTTTTTCCATTTTTTATTATGTAAGAGGTATGTGCAAGATATTGATCATGTGATTAAATGGTCTGTATTGCAAGTGGAACTAGAGTGATAGTTCTAGCCAAATCCATATTGCATACTGTTGCAAAAAAAACTCATGCTCTCAAACTGATCAATAGAGCAACATAAAGTGCAATAGAAACACTCTGGGTGGGATGAAGCTACATGGGAGATGGCGACCAGATGCAAGCATAATATCCTTCCTTATTAGTTGGTTGAGAAAATATCTTTGGTATATGTTTATATCTACATATTTATATGTAAATACCACTGTGTGTTATGTTATAAAGCTCCAAAAAGAAGTATGTTGTAAATATTGAAATATTTGTGCTATAAAGCTCATATAAGCAATATGAACATCATGATTTTAGTATGTTTGTCATTATAAATAATGCATTGAGATATGTTTATAAATATCCATAACAAATATGTTTTGTTGGTCAAAAGTTTCATAAAACTTCGACGAAGGTGTTCCCCCAAGGGGAACGAGTTTTTAATAGCCCTGGTTTCATTTTCCATGTAAATAATTGAAACCAATGTCATGGGATACATATTACAAGTTGAATTTATGGAAAAAAATTATAGTGGGCATCATTTTTGCTTTATTATTGGCTATCGAAATTGGAATTGGAATTGGCAAAGGAAAAAGTAAATAAGATACAATTAATTAAAGAAACAATGTAAAATAGGAGAAAAGGAATATGAAGAGACAAAAATATGCATGCAAGGGAAAATGAAGTAAAATGGAGGAAATCTAGGAAAAGGAATGGAAAATGAAATAAAATAAGAGACAGAACAGTGAATGGATTTTTTGTTTACTCTTCACTACTCTTAGTCACTATTGATCACTTCTTATCTACTTTGGGAGAATCATAGCATTCACTGGGACATTAAGGCATTCTCACTTGGACTTGGAGAGATAGAGCACTTGGAAAAAACCAAGAAAGTAAGAAAATGAGTTCATGGGAAGTGAAGGAAAATTCTGGAAAATAAAATACATTAGGAAAATATATCATGTAACAGGTTGCATGTGTTATTTCCCCTCTAATATTTGAATGCATGGTACATGCATTTGGATACTTGTTTCATTGGAATTGGATTTTCCTAGATTGACAGTCGATTCATCCTTGCCTTGACATTTATTAAAGAGGCATGATGTCGTGGGCTCCTTATTTTTATGAACAATTAGGTGGATGAAAGATTCTGGATCCTAGTTGAGGAAATCTTAGGAAAATTTCCAAGGTTCGGGGGTGGGGATGGTGTTTCCCCTGTAACTCTTGATAGATCGGTGGAGATAGTAAAATTCCTCTAGGTATTGTGAAGAAAGTCTAAAGGAATCTAAGCTTGTTTTCATATTAGTGATTTTTGGACTACTTGAGGTGAAATGATTGTGGTTGATGGTAGAGGTGGTTTAGTGTCTATATTCCCTCATTATTATTTTTTCGGTTTATGGGCCATGTGATTGCACATTCATGTTTACAATATGGAATGGGGGTGATTAGATGAAAGAAATATTTGATTCAACACAATATACAGTTGGATGATTCATGGAAGTCTTCGACTTGGTTGAATTTATTTATATGTTATTATGTGTAATTTATTATTGAGATTGTTGAGCACATTTATTGGGTATTCTGTTGATTTTAAGACTAGTTTGTCTTGAATTAATTTTAGTTAAATGCTAGTTATAATAATGGAACTTTATTTTTGTATAATTTTCTCTTATTATGGATATTGCTTATGGATTGATAATTTATTGAATGGTTATGTGAATGTATGGGGATAAATAGTGTTTTATGGAGTTAGATTGAGAGGGCATTGAACCTTCTTGATGATCCTTTGATGAAGCTCGGGAAATAGTGAACATATATGCATTCCTGACTTTTAGTTACTATGTTTACCACATGTTTGGAAAAATGATTATGATGTGTTTGGAATGTTTTGGAAATATATTAGCCTTAGTATGGATTATACAGGCTTATCATAATCATAAAATTGATTCTAGGAAATTCTCACTTGTTGTATGTAGATGGTCTATGGTTAGCCCTAAAAATCCAAAACAAGGTTTTTAGCCGCAGTCTCTTAACTCATAAATATTATTTGTAGCCACATGGAGGAATTCCTATGTGTACGTCTCAAGCCTTCCAGATGCATGCACAACATGTCATGCATGGGGTTGGGCTATAAGGTCAGGTAAAAACATATTTCCATGTCAAGGTAAGATCATCAATGGATATTGTTTAAGATCTAGGAGATGTTGTATCCTTAGCAGATTGTAGTATGTTTTAGGATGATATTCCCCACTTCCATAACTGGAACTTGGATGTTGGGTCATGCATATAAACTCTTGTCTCATATTTATAATGGTGAGATTATAAAAAGGGTTAAATGTGGGATGGGTTGTTTGTTATAGCATCATTTATCACCTTAATATATTTGATGACTTATGCTTTGGCCTTGGGCATCCATTCCATTTAGACTTGGTCACATTTCTTAAAAAAAAGTATTTCAAAATCCATATGCGATTATGCCCATACTTTTAGGCATCTATACACAAGTCCATACACTCTTCACCCACGTATGCCATTTGAAATACTTAAAATTATATAATTCCATATAATTGAGGAGGGGTTTACAGTTTTTCCTATAACTTAACTACCCCAGCCCATGGCCTAATTGTCCCCCAATTGAAAAAACTAATTTCAATAATTATAAATGCTCCTCAAGGGAAAGGCCAAAGGGAGGGAGAGAGATAATTAGAGCTATTATAGCCTATCATATCCCTGATCAAGTCTGATGTTTCGCTACTGCCTCTTGCACTTCCCAGATTTCTAGAAACCCTTGTTTCCTTCTGAGGATCACCTATACCCTATGTGACATCCTTTGTACACCATTGATGGAAAGAGCATTGTGAGGCTAGGGAACGATGAATCTGGGGGAAGGTTTTGCATGAGGCAATGGTAGATCTCAGGTGACTTCTCAATTTTCATCTTCTGTGCATGTTGTCAATGAAAGAAGTACCATCATGTTCGTGATGTTCATGTTTTATATATCTCTCATGCATGTTTAACAATCTAGAATAAGTTTATGTCATATTATTTTTATGAGATCATATATGCCAATTTGCTAACATATAGGACATAGATGTTGTGCAACTAGCTTTTGTGCTTGTTCTTGACTGATTTGCAAGTTCTAGAGCTCGAGCAGTTGCAGGAGGTTTGAACCCTATGGGATCTATTGCAAAGGAAGGATAAACGGGTAAGATCCACAATCATCATTGTCTAGTTTTAAGCATAAAACTTGTTAGTTTGAGTCCTTCTTGTGATGACATTCCATTCGATTTTTTGGGTCTTTAAACCGAGGACATTAGGGTGATCTAGCCCATAACAAAACTGGAAACTCAACTAGGTATTTACATTCGTGTAATCGCTATTTTTGGTTGTTTTATCTGTCTTGAGGGTTTCATAATAGTTTCAATCAGCTTTGCAATCTAATAAGCCTTTTCCCAACTAGGCAGAAACACTGATCCTTTGATCAAGCTTGAGTTTTTCCTTTTTCTTTTATTTGATTTTCTATACGCTACTTGGGTTGTACACAGTCGTGTATGTGTGCTGTTTTCTCCAAAAAAACCTGCATATATGAGAGTTTCTTTGGTTACAGTCGTGTATAAACTCGTGTTGCATAACAACAAACCCTCTTATGCCTGGAAAATTTTGAAAATTTAAATTTCAAAGCCTAGTAAGTTTTTCCTGCTTATGGTTGGCCACTCCTGTGGTTCCTTTTGGTGGTGTGGACTATGTTTTTTTGTGGTTGTGGGTTATTTCCTCTCTTTTCTTGTGAGGACCTAGTCATTTTTGGTTTTTCCTATTTTATGAATTTTCAACTATGGTTGTAGCATGACGACCTATCCCTGGAGTTCTCAACTGTTCTTACCTTTCAAAATAGTGAGCCTTTTCTTGTTTTCTCATGTTTGCCTTATGCATTTCCTCACTTTTGGTTTTTTCTCTTTGAATTTTTTGGTTTTCCTCTTTCTTTGAGACTAGTCTTCTAGTAAACTTTGAAGTAACTTTGCTTGGTTTTTTGAGGTTTTATATGCTGGAAATGTGTGCTACCATTCTAAATCAATTTCTTCAGTCCTTTTCTTATTATTTCTTGATTAAGTCCCACTACAAAAGTTCCATGGTTAGCTTATGCATTGTTTGAAGTTTCCTTGTGGCTTATTTTCTTGATTTCGGTACTTGGGTAGTTTCATAATTGTCTCTTTGAGATCCTTTTGTTTTCCTTAAATGTAAAAATCCAAAAAAAATTATTGTTTTCCATTGCTTTTGCTTTGATTTGGTTTTTATGTTTTTATACATTCTCAAGAAAGTTTGTTAGTTTCTTGTTTTCGTTCATTTGCTTGGTTTTTGAAAGGAGTCTTGTCCTACATTTCTCTCTTTTATATCAAGTGTATTTTGATGTCTTGTATGCAAAGGAGTTCTTTTTGGAACTTTTCTGACCTATCTATCAAAAGTAATTGAACTGGTTTTATCTATAAATTCATTTTTCTTCCTTAGTGAGTAGCCCTAGAATTTTTCATATCATTAATAGTTTTGCATTAGTTTTTTTTTTGTAAGTTTGGTAGTACCTTTCATTTTTCACTTTTTTTACTTTTTACTCCATTTTCATCAACATGTCCACATACATCACCCCGATCGGGGAAGGGAATTGAACCTATGATGAGTGCTATAACAGCCTGTCTCATCACCGTTTAACCAAGACCCCACAGACTAGTTTTGCATTAGTTGCACTGAAGCATTCTTAGTTTTTTTTTTTTGGATAGATTTTTTACTATGTGAAGAGTAGTAATTGAAAAGAAAAAAATTAGTTTTTGATTATTTAGTTTCGTAGAACCCATTAAAGAAATATTATTTCATCAAAAGGAAAATATTTCATTTGCATGTAGTAGGTTTTCATTGATTTCTTTTGCGTCAAATAACACCATTAGTTTCACTTCGATATACCTTTGACCTAAGCAACAACCATTTAAAATGAAGTGATCTAAATTAAAATGAACTATTGGTTTTTTGTACTGTCATTAATCATACACCAACTAGCTAGGTCATAGGTCCTTGGAATAGGTGACTGGAGAGTTAACTCTCCAAGGCTGCTCAAAGCTGTCAAACATAGAAAGTTGATTAAATGAGCGAAATCAAATTCCATTAAGTGGACTCAGAAATCTCTCCTGCAGAGACTCAAGCACAAGGGATTGTGAAGGCAGAGAAGAGACATACCTGCTTCGCTATTTTTTGGATCTTAACCTAAGACCATTTTGCACAGTTTCCGATATGGATTGGTGCCCTTATTTGCCTCTCCTAGGTTCCACATAGGTGACTGTGGGGGGGAATACCCATGGTACCTCGAACAAATGTTGCATCATTTTCATCAGTATTTCTATAGGGTGCCCTTGCGAATATTGGGGACTTGCACTGTCAAAGGCTGTTGTCGGGAGGTTAGCGTAACTATTTCTGTTACCTTCGTTAGTAGGCCTGGGGTGTAATTACCCCAGACTATTTTTGGAAGGTTCTCTTATTTTCTTTCTTGTATTTTGGGGTCTGGTCCTAATCACCCGAAGCAGAAATACTTGAAGGTTGCTTGATGGACTGTATCTTAGGGAATTTTTGAGAGTCTTACCTTCTTATATTCTTTTATTCTAATTAGTCTCATAAAGTGGTTGACCAATCATCTCATCGATTGAGGAGACCTCGTGGGCTTTCTCCTATGAGTGTTGAGCCTTCTGCAAGAAGACATAGGATAATTTCGGTGGGTGATTTTTACCCTCTGGTTTAGAATGCATCAGAGATAGATCCTCCGTATGGTATTGTTGTCTTTGAAGGTGGTCCTAGTGCTAGTTTATAGAGCAGTACTCCACTCATCTCTAGAGTCTTATTTCCAGGAGAATAAGTTGAAGTTGAAGAGATTCCTTAGCCTCATGGGACTCCTTGATCTCCTCTTCCTTATAGTTTCCCTAATGTTGTTTTTTACATTGGTCATGAATATTAGAGACCAACTAGCCCCTTTTCGTATCCCTTTCCTTTTATGGCCATGACTAGGAACATAGCTTAAACTATGACCACTATAAGTGTTCATACTCATATTTGAGTTGAAGGAGGTTCTACCGTTGTCATTTCAACAGTCACTTCTAGTATTGCTATGTTTGGTTATATTCTATCCTCGAGTGGAAATACCCAAGCATATGATTCTCAATCTGGCCTCGTCTCTTCTGGAATTCATACTAGCATGATTCCTTCAATCTCTTTTTCTATTTCTTCAGCTGCCTCCACACCCATACCTTTTATAGTTGAAGGTTCAGTTTCATTTTAGGTTTTACCCTTCAGAATTGGGCATATTCCTCATTCAACCCCTTCCTTAGGATCTTTACCTTTTAGCTTCCAAAATCAAGGATTCAATCCTTTCAGTGGAGGCCAAAGCTCAAATAATTTTTCGGGATGGAAACCTTCTTTTACAGCGTTAGGAGTTGGGAGTCAGTTTCTTTCAAGTGAACAAGGGAATGTTCCTTTTTCTTCAATGGGTGCCTCTGAAGGATTTTCTTCATTTGAAATAACTGGAACCCTTACGAAGGGGTTTCCTCTTCTCTCAATACATCAGTTGGAGGGAATATTCTAGTTTATAGTCACCCTATGTCAGGAGAGGGTCCTTCTCCAAATGTTGGGTCACAGGGCTTTTATTATGGCTCAGACTTTTCTATGAACAATTTTTGGCAGCCTGATGCATTAATAAATCTAGGATATTCTTCTGAGAATGTTGGGAATTCTTCCCATGGGGGATGGAATTCTAAATCTCCTCCACACTTACCATTTTTGGGAACGTTAAACTTGCAAAATCTATCGAAATTCATAAAGGATCATATTCACTATAGTTCAGGTTGGCCTCCAGTTCCAAATAAACTACCCTCAAACATTCCAAAGTTTGAAGGGAAGGTCAGTGAAGATCTAGTGGACCATATCACCACTTTCCAGTTATGGTGTTCATTGAACTCCCTTATCAATGCTTTGATTAGGTTGAGGTTATTTCAATGATACCTAACTCAAAATGTAGCTAAATGGTACATTGAGCTATCAAGGGGGATTTTTGCTATGTTTGGTGATTTGGCTACTATATTCATAAATAATTTTAAATTGCCTATCTTTTATAATTCAAGGACTGATCTCTTAGCTAATTTCTAGCATGACAAAGCAACACACATTTCTTGTCATATTCGGGAATGGAGGAGAAGGAATAGGCTAATAAAGGACTAGATTTTGAATGAGTTTCTTCTCGAATGGTTTATGAAATCTATTTAGCTATAAATATCAAAATATGTATCCCTCTTAGGGGTATTTCCTGAGGAGAAGGCTATTTTTAGGGCCCAGCAGCTAGAATTGATCTATTCTTAGTCTCGGGTGCTTAATAAAATCTTGTCATATTCTTGTCACTCCAAGCTATATTAAGCCAAAACTAAGCCTCGTCCTCATGCTGACAGACTTATCGGTATGATCGATAGTAGTGTGGCTAACCTATTGAGTCAATTGCAGCAGTTGTGTATACAATCTACTCCTTCTGGTCAGGTTATGCCTTTAGTTTCATCCCCTTATTAATCCTTGAATATTAATTTCATTCAATATTCTAACCCCAATGGAAATAAAACATTCGATGGGAAGAAGAAAGGATGAAATAATAAAAATAAAGATATGGATGGGAAGGGGAATGCGAACAAATCCAATGATCAGGTTGGAGAGGGTAAGAGAGATAATAAAAAGAAGGTTAAGTTTCCACGAAAATTGTGTACTGCAGACCATCTTATGCATCTCTGCTTAAAAATTTAGGATTCTTAGCCCCTGTTAGCTCAGCAAGGTTCTTCTAGTTTCCAGGTTGTACTGACAAACCCTTTTTCCCAAGGGCAACAACTTGTTGTTAACACGAATGCTAATCCTGGTACTCTTGTTGGGGGCAAACAGGAAGGGGAAAATCTGTCAAGCATATACATGATGAGTGCTCACCAGATATTGCTACAATATCTCATGATTATGGCGAAGCTAAGTCTTTGAAAGCTAAAGGTGCTCCTAATTCTGATCTACTGCATATAGAGAGGCTGACAATTGAGCCTATACCTCAGATGCCGAAAGGGTCTACAAAGTGTATGACGATTAATCCTAATGCGAAGGCTGCCAAAAATTACTTGATTGTAGAATATCCAGCCCAAATTCCTTATGCCATGTCTTCGTTAGAGGTAATCTAATCATTCTCATCACAAAGGAGTGCATTTCTCTCTGGTATTGGAGTTTTTGATCTAAAAAACTATCTTGTGATTACATTTGAGATGTCAAATTTCAAGAAGAGATTCCCTCACCATATGGATTTTCAAATTAAGAATACATATTAGAAGACTAATATTTTTCAAACAGAATTCATTGATGTTGCTTCCATGTGTGTGATGTCTATCTCATGTTGGGAGGAAATTGGAACTCCTCCAACCGTTCCTTCAGCTAGTCTTCTAAATGCGTTTAATGGTCATTCTCATAGGCCACATGGTATTGTTCTAGCTTTATCCATCTGTGTTGGGGGTAAAACTTTCAATATCGAAGTCGAGATAGTTGATGCTAATCTAGACTACAACCTTCTGTTGGGGTGGAATTGGATTTACAAGATGGATGCTATTGCTTCATCATTAGTTTGCATCTTGTTCTTTCCCCACGAAGGGATTATTGTAATTATTGATCAGATGTAATGTTCTCTTGCAGATCGTAACGCATCTGCTGACTCGCCTATACCCTTGGTGAATGATGCAAAGCAACCTATTCCGAATTTGGGGGTTGGAATGTATACATCATCGATGGGTACTTTTGATCTTCTGCCTCCTTTAGTTCAAATTCATGCTATCTCATCGTCCAGGGTTCCTCCTCAAAGAGAGTTCTTCTGAACTCATTATTTTTCGGACCCTTGGACCTTACCTTCTCCTAAAACCACATTAGAATAAGGTTAAGTGGGTGGAATGACATTTCCTATGTTAGCAGCTGAGATTTCTTATCAGTCTATTTTTGACTGTGCAGACTCCATTCTATTTTCTCTTTCACTAGAGGAATTGGATGGATATGTGGCTCCGAATTGGACCCTTACTTCGTCTTTAGTTCAAGATTTCCTTGATACCAATATTCCATATGAAGAGTTCATCCTTGAAGCAATCACTACTATAGAGAGACCATGGGATGACTTGCATCATCAGTCTTACTTCCTACCAGACATACGTGAAGTTAAAACAAGTTTGTCGAGCCTTCAGTCTTCTGGTTCGGTTCACCCAGTCTTGAACACCTTAGCTCCGACACATGTTTTTTTTGAAGGGAATATGGTTTTTATTTCTACTACTACATTGGTGAACATCTCTAGGAATCCCAACATCATCAAGAATTTCTTCATCGGAGTTGAATGTTCCCCTGAAGATATTAAAAATTACACCGATCTCTTTCAAGAATTTTGGGATGTGTTTTCTTGGTCTTATGAGGAAATGCCTGGTATAGACTCATCTATTATCCAACATGAGATAAATACATATGCAAATGTTAAGCCTATTAGGTAGAAGCTTCATTCGGTAAATTCTAGGAAGGAAGCAGCTATCAAAGCCGAGGTTGAGAAGTTTCTCAAGGCGGGTTTCATATACCTCATTCCATTAACTAAGTGGGTTTTGAATCTAGTTCTTGTGGATAAGAAACAAGGAATGATCTGGGTTTGCATTGGTTTCAGGGATTTGAATAAAGCATGTCCTAAAGACAACTACCCCACACCATTTATAGATCATATTATCGATGAATGTGTGGGGAATGAAGTTTTTTCCTTCATGGATAGTTTCTCAGGATATAATCGAATCACTATCCATCCTGAAGGTCAACATAAGACTTCTTTTATTTTCCCCTGGGGTACCTTTGCTTACAAAAATATTCCTTTTGGCCTTAAAAATGCTACAGTTAATTTTCAACAAGCTAGGTCTTATGCCTCCCATGAAATTAAGCATATTATCCAAGCTTATTTGGATGATTTAGCTACTCGTTCTCGTAATAGGATTGATCATCCTTCACACCTTTGTCATGTTTCTAAACGATGTCAATATTACAAAATTAGGTGAAGCCCTAACAAGTGAATTTTTCAGTAAAATTCGGTCAGTTGTTGGGATTCATCATGTCTACAGGAGGGATTCGAGTAGATCCCTTCAAGTTTGAGGCATTATTCTAGTTGCCCCCCTCATCTTCAATTCGTCAACTTCAAAGTCTACAAGGAAAATATAATTTCTTACGGAGATTCATTGTAGATTATTTCAATATTACAAAGGGGTTTATGGGGTTGTTAAAGAAGGGAGTTCCATTTTTTTGGGATGAATTTGCTCAACACTCATTCAATGCTTTGAAAAAAGCATTGACCACTGCTCCTTTTTTGATCCACTCGATTATAGCAGAGATTTCCTTTTATATCTCGTAGCAGCAGAATCTACCATTGGTATGGTTCTGGTTCAGGAAGATGACACTCTTTTCAAGTATGTTGTATACTACCTTAGTCAAGTTTTGGGAGGACCTAGACTCTGGTATTCTCCGATTGAGAAACTATATTTGGAAATTGTTCATGTTGTCCAGTGGCTTAGACACTATATCCTCCTTCACAAAACTTACATTTTGGAAATTTGTTCTCAGTAGGCGAGTGATTGGGGGAAAATAAAATCGGTGGATTTTTATTTTGCAAGAATTTGACATAGAGTTCCTATTTGCCAAATCTAAGAAGTATTTGGTATTTGCAAAGTTGATTTATAAGTTACCCTGTGGGGATCAAATTATTTATGAAAAATCATATCTACATGAACATATTTTCTCATTTCCTCACAAGATCCTTGGTATGGATATCTCATCATTTATATAAAGACTATGAAGCTTCCCTTACATTTTTCGAAAGATGAGCATCGAAAATTGCGTCACTTAGCCAAAACCTATCTGATTATTGGTGAGACTCTATATCGTCACGTGGTTGATCAATCCTTAGACACTGCTTAACTCTCGAAGAAGCTGAGGTTGTGATAGATTATTACCATAGTGGAGATTGGGGTGGTCATTTATCTGGGCTTTCTACAAGCCAAAAAACCTTGCATATAGGATACTTTTGGCCCTTGATTTTCAAATATTTTGTTGAGGCAGTGAAAAAGTGTCATCCCTATCAAGTCTATACCTAGAAGATGCACACTCATACATCTCTACTCTTTCCTGTCATTACTATCAGTCCGTTCAAAAACAGGGGTATTGGTTATCCTACTTGTAATCCACCTTCATTTAAGGGTCAGAAGAACATTATTTTAGCCATTGATTACTTTATGATGTTGGTTGAGGCCATGCCTACTTTTGGGAATGATGGTGAGACAACAACTCTATTCCTTTTTAGCCAAGTCATTTCTCATTTTCGTATCCCTAAGGATATTTTCACTGACCATCATAGTCATTTTCAGAACAACATGATGGATGCATTCGATGTCAAGTTGGGTTTCTGGCAGGAGCATTCATCTCCTTATTATCCCCAAGGAAATGGCCAGGTTGAAGCTGTTAACAAATCCTTGAAGACTATTCTTCAGTAGACGATTGATAAATCTATACCAACTAGCATATCATGTTGTACCCTTCACTTTGGGCATACCAGATGTCTATAAAAAATACAAATGGTTTCACTTCGTTTGAACTAGTTTACTGGTTGGAATCTATATTTCTTATTGAATGTGAAATTCCTTCTCTTAAGCTAGTGGTTGAGCTTCTTCCCAACACTTCTAGTCTCGAAGAATGACTTATCCATCTAAACCATCTTGATGTGTAGCATTGAGATGCAACTACTATGAATGAGGCTCAAAAAAAATGATTGAAGGTTCAATATGATAAATCTGTCAAACATAGGGTTTTCTCTAAAGATGACCTTGTCTTGGTTTATGCCCACAAGAAGGATGCCTTGGGGGCAGGCAAGTTCAAATCAATGTGGTATGGCCTCTTCATTGTCAAGAAGGTCCTAGAAAAGGGAGCTTACACCTTGGTTAATTTTGATGGGAACGAGCTGGCAGAGCCTAGAAATGGGCTTTATTTGAAGAGGTATTATGCCTAGGTTTTGGCCTAGCATCTGCTTTCTTGTATATATTTTATTTTCATACATGTCTATTTTTCGATATTTTTTGTGTGAATTTTATGATTTTGATCTTATTTGGGAGGTATTATTGGATGATATTAGTCATTTTGGCTTTGCTGATGGTGCTAGTAGACATACTGGCTCTTAGCTTCTATGGCTTGGGTAGTTCACCATCTGTCCGGTCAGTTGTTAGTCTAAAGGGGTGTCTGCATTGGTCCTCCATCCAATAATGTGGCAGAATAAACTACAATGGTCAACCTACTCTCGGAGTCAATATCTCTTAATGTTGATTCATTATTGTTGTGCAAGTAAATCCCCCCTGCGAAACAAAGGTGATCCCTCTAGCCTTAGGGGGGATCTAGCAACAAGGGAACATGCTCGACTTTCGAACTCCTAGCTTATAAGAAAAGAATGAGTTGGGATAGATGACCTACCTTGTTCCAACTCTCTCATCGTAGCTTGCAGTAGCGATCTACTGATCTTCGCTTTCACATGTCATAGTCTATCAGTAATGGTTTTAGCGTACTTGCACAGAGATCAAGTGAACAATAACAACATACAAAGACGTACTTTCATTTACAACTATTTGATTCGTTATGGAGAATCAAACATTTCACATAAACACAAAATTGGAACCAAAAAACCATTCATGTATTAATATAAGAGAAAAGAAGTTTACAACCTTAATGGATTCACGTTGCAGCATCCTTTGATGGGTTTAGTCGGGCATATCTTAAGAATTTTTCAGGGATCAGAATTGATGAAGGAAATGGCCTAAAATCTCTCTCTACAATGGATTCCTCTCTACCTTGTTCTTCACACCAGTTATAGTAAGGACTATTCATCTAGCTGAAATAATTTGAGAAGGAGGTATTTATAGGATGGGAGTGGATGGTTTGGGATCCCTTATAAGGTGGAAGTGATGTCCTATCCCTTTGGGGAGTAGCACAATTATAGGAAACAAGAAGCCAGAGGGAGAATTTTTATGTTATTTAGTCAAGAAAACCATGATGACTCTACTCACAAAGTAGTTAGGAATGGAAAATTCATGTCTATTTTAAAAAACATTGCAAAAACATCTTAGTGTAGGTGAGACACTAAGATAGAGCGCCAATGGCCGTGAGGCCCAGTGTTAATTTTTTTCTAGGCACAAGGCCATAACTTCCTACCAGCGTCGAACTAGAAACACATGTTTTTGAGAGTCTATCTGGAGAATGATCAACAGAGGAAATGTTATCAATATGCCAAGGGATGAAATGACACTTATAGTAAGGTATGGCAATCAACAAAAGTCACTAAAATAGTCCTCCAATGTTTTGGATGGGGATTGCAGGGACGGTGAAAAAATTCTATGTAACAAATGTCCCCTAAAGCATGAGGTACGAGAGATGAGGGGTGAAATGCTTTACGAGAGAATTTACAAACAAAAATGTCACCATCGGAAGATCTACAAGAAAAAGTACAGCTAATATCTCTAACACATGAATATGTGGTATGGGTGCAACCATTCATAATATAGTACATACAATAACAAGATCCTAAGGTATGGACGCAACCATCCAGTAAGAAGGATCATCAAATAGACTCAGGTATGGTCATAGTCATCTAATTAGAAAAATAATGCATATAGTCATGATAAACCAACTCATCCTACAGCCTAGATTTTATTAGACAAAACCTAGGGTCTTGAAATCCATCTCGATCTGAAAAGATAAAAATTGAAGCATGTGAATAAGTGAGCTAAACTCAAACATGCGAGAAAGTCTCCTGATTAACAACTAATGATGAAAGTTGTTAACAGGCACGAGAGAAACCACCAATAATGACAACGGATCTCAAGGTACAACTAGTACAATCTGTTGAATGCGAATAGTGAGCTCGAGTTGAACAACTACGAAATCACTAGATCAAAGTTAAATGATGAGGACCTATCATCAAATGCGAAGAAAATTCCATTAAGGAATGTAAGCTCCAAGGTACAGGAAGGGAGTGTCTAGATCAGTGTCCTGGATAATGAACTGAAGTAGACAGGAAGTGATCTGGTTGAAGGGGGGCCATAATGTTTCCCACATCATCGACACGAGACAAAGGAACAAGATTATAATGAATTAGGACTAAACAATGGATTAGAGCTTAAAAGCTATAGAAGGAAACTTCTCTTAAACATATCAGCGACATGACTCCAGAATTTGGCAGTATTTCACATCAAGGGATCTAAGGTCATTACGACGTGGATAAGAGAAAATGAGAGGTCAAAACAAATTACCCAAAATCACGAAGGCAAAAATGACGAAGTGGGATGTCCCCAACCCAACACGAATTGTATAAAAGTGTCATTTTCAAGAGCGACATGATACCAACACGACTAAGAACTAGTTCCATTTTCCCCCACCTTTTCTAGCAAGTACCCAGATTATTTTTGGAAACAAGCTTGAAGGGGATAACATATTCTTGTCATATAAGTTTGTCCTTTGGAAAAATCCATCCTAGTACATTTTACGAGCCCTAGTAAGGAGGAACTCGGTAATGTCATGGTAACAATTTCCAATGCCATTTATATTTTAATGAGTATGACAAAGGAGGAACTCGACACTTTGTCATGTTTAGAGAGTTTGAAAAGAAGAAGAAAATAAAACTCCAGTAGGGACCTTTTCGCAGTTAGTCTCACAGATCTAAAAAGGTAGAAAACAATATTTGAGAGAACCTCTTAGACATGATAGGCAGTCATTAACGAGTTCAAAACGACAATATTCTCGGCAATCTTTTCAATTTTTGAGAGTCAAAAAAGAGCTTAAATATGACTCCTCCTAGAGGAATG
Organism: Pinus albicaulis; assembly: GCA_034641835.2. Classification (NCBI taxonomy): domain Eukaryota; kingdom Viridiplantae; phylum Streptophyta; class Pinopsida; order Pinales; family Pinaceae; genus Pinus; species Pinus albicaulis. Next base: position 676,604,242 of record CM076575.1, read on the forward strand.
AGTGGTATTAAGGGTAGAAAATGGTTTCGGTGATGGTGGAGCTTCTCATAACAAGTAAAGGTCAAGAGGTCCGCTAATAGAAACACTCATTGTATTTGTTCCTTAGGAATGGGTAAAACAATCAAGTGAGGGCATATGATCGATTGAGCAGATGGTAACGATGGAATGAGAAAACTAGCGCTCATCTGGAAAAACAGACTAATAAAATGGGAATCACAAGAGGTAAAATGAGAATGGTTTCATTTTTACACAATATTGAAATTAGGAAACTCTACTTGAAGTTGGTTTCATTTTTACACAAGCTTGAAACTTTTTAGAAAATTATGCTTGAAACTAGTTTCATTTTTATACAAGCTTGAAATCAAAACAAACTATGTTTGAAATAAGTTTGCATGCCCCAATCATGATGACTAAGTTTGAGGTACATGCCCCCCAGCTTCATTACATTCAGTAGAGTACACTGCTAGTCACTAATAGGTGGATGGAGTGAAGATTAAATAAAGAGATCAAGTGAAAGGCTCGATTGGGATTTTACAATATTCGATAAAAGAATTGAAATTGAAAGGGAAGTTTTTTTTATTTTAACGAGGTTAACACAGCAAAAGAACTATCCCCCTAAACCTTGTTTCATTTGTTAAGGAGTTTGACACAAGAAAAAAGAAACTATGCTCCAAAAAGCTTGTTTCGTTTTTTAAGGAGCTTGACACAAGAAAAAGAACTATGCTCTGAAGAGCTTGTTTCATTTTTTGAGCTTGACACAAGAAAGCAAACTATGCTATAATGAGCTTGTTTCACTTTTTAAGGAGCTTAAGACAAGAAAAATAACTCTGCTCCGATGAACTTGTTTCATATTTTAAGGAGCTTGATACAAGAAAACGAACTATGTAGCGAAATAAGCTTGTTTCATTTTTTAAGGAGCTTGACACAAGAAAACAAACTCTGCTCCGAAAGAATAGTAATCAAGAAAGATAAGAAGTCATGGCTTCCAAGATTTTATCATTCGACGAGAGAACAAAACTTTGAAATTAAGATCCAATGCCCCTAGTACATGGTGTACTACATCACTGACTAAATTATTAGTGGACGTGGACATGGAACATGGAAGAGGTGGCCACATAATTGACTTGTGGTGGGGAAGATATCACCTATAGGTAAGGACCAGGAAGGGACGTTGGTAGACTAGATGGCACATCAAGACAAAAGAAGGAAAGCTGATCAACGGTCATGATCTGACCTTCGTGTGGAAAATATATCACTCGAAAGAGGGAAGATACAAGCACTCCCATGGCATAAGCATAGTTGCTCCCTGGGAGTAAATTAAAATCCAAGGGGCCTTGGAGTACTCTTACATCTATATATACGGTTTCCCTCCCAAAGGAATAGGCAACTCGAAGGATCCCTAATGGTTGACTTGTTCCTTTATTAAAAGCCAACAGATTCTGAGTAATAGACACAAGCTGCGGAGAACTAAAATCTTGCCATGTATTTAAGGAAATAATACTAATGAAGGCACCTTCATCTATAATCATGCCCAGTACAACCATATTATAGGCCTACACATTAATCTCAAAGGGCATGTAAGAAATAATACAATATATCGTAAATCGACTCCAATCAAAGGAAGGGACCAAACAACATGGAGGGGGTGCCATAAGAATATGATGATTATCCCCTTGAATTATGGAAGTGGAAATACCATCCTTCTGAACACCAGGAATGGGAGAAGGAGGATCACTTTCGGGGACTCCGGTGATAAGATTTGAAGGATCACCCTCCTGGATCATCGAAATGGGAGGATAGCCCTCTGATCCTGGGAAATTAGAGGAAACGAAAAGAACCTAACTGGGATAAGACCTAATATCAATGGAAAATACCTAATGAATTGTAGATGGAATTAGGTAGACCTTTTTCTCAATATTTTATTAGTTAGGAATGGACTCGAGAGACTAAATTTCAGAGAGAGCGGAATCAGCTAGAGATGAATCCCGATCAATGGGGTGATCAACTATTGGAGGACTCGAAAAAAAATTCTGGTAATCGATGGGAAGATAGGACTCAGAAGCTGAAAGGGTATCCAATACTTTATAAGCTTCATCAATGTAATGACAGAGGTGAATGGGATGTTTCCCTTCACACAACCTATAGGGAAATTTGATCTTACCCTATTTCTTACGAGTCTCATTATCTTTAGGTGAAGGCTCATCATCAACATGATTTTTAGACGATGATGATGAAGGATGAATCAGGCCAACGAACCACACTTATAGAATCTTGGGAATCATAGGGAAATCATGAAGAAGGTGATTACCCTAACATATATTGCAAGAGAATTTGACTCGGCGAGATAGAGTGGGAGGCTTCTCGAGAGCAGCTGCATGGGTATCAATAGTTGTTGATTCCCCCCCTAGCTTATTTTCCTCCTTCTTCTTCGACCTCTTATTCTTCTTCTTAGCCACCTGATTACTAGAATCTAGAATTTCACAAGGCAAATAGGAAGAACGAGGTGAAGAAATGGTTGAGGAAGGCAAGGGGTAAATATTAGGATCAAAATGGGGTCGACATGGTTCAGGTGGAGGAGAAGTTGGTTGAGAAACCTTTTGGATGTTCAAAACCACAGGGGTTGAAAACAACCAAATTGGAAGACCAATGATTAATATCGGGAGGGACAACATTGCCATATATGGGGCACCAAAATTTCCAAAAGAAGGAAAAGGACCAGGACTCCCATTAGATGTGGATCCTTGACTGGTAAACCCGGGAAACATTTCCGTGGATATCACCCTAAGAATCACCAAATAATATAAATTTAAGCAAGAATATTTCATAGGCATATAATATTAAGACATTGAAACAAAAATTTTCCTTTTCATGTTTTAAGAGTCAAGAAAAGGACAAAAGGTTACTCTAGTTGCTTTCAGTTTGAACTAGCTCGAAAGGACAAGTGCCCGATGATATTTTCAAGTTTTAATGAGTCACAGAAAGATAAAAAATGGCTACTCAGGGTATTATAAGCATAAAGGGTTACCAGGTAATTGTGAACTGAAATATACACCTTGGTGATCAAATGAAAGAGAAATTACCAAGGACTTAACGTACATGAAAGCAGTCTCCCTGCACGCTGTGTTCAGTGTATCATGGTTACAAGGTGGCAGACTTGGCTTCCTATGAATAAAGGATTGCAAACTATGAGCGTATACCTTTATATACTCGACGGTATGAGGAGGAAAAGTCTATGCTAGCATTGTCTACTACCAGATGGAGAACGAAAAGTACTAGGTTTAATGCCTTCGGAACACATCACTAGCCTAGACCTATAAATATGAGCATTAGGTTTCAATGCTTCCCTAGGGTAATTGAGTTCATTTTAAATTTTATCTTGAATTAATATTGCAACTTCAAGGCCTTACCAAATGTATTCTCAAATCCCTAATGCACAACTACGTGTGAAAGAAAATCACCCCAATTGGATGAATTTCTAGCTAAGAAAAGGCTAGTAGTTCACAACAATGCAGTAATAAATTGAATACAAGGAGAACATTTCCTAATGCATCTAAGATATCCAAAGCAGAAAACGAAAATATCTTAAGTTTTTCACTAAAAGCTACTAATGAAAAATAACTCTTTTCATTTCCAAGCCAAAAAGAAAGAATGAAAATTTCGTCTTTCTAGATGAATGAGAAGAAAAATTCATTGTTACACTAAAAGACTGAATGAATACTAGTTTCGATTCACTCAAACAAAATGATATAAAAGAAATAGACCAATATAATGTGAATGTAAAACACAGTGAAAACAAAGATGCATTCCTTCAAGCGAAATAAGATTTTTGAATCGATTCAGTGAGCAATGTGAGCTATGCTCAAAGTGACAGAAGAAAAATAAAATGGACACGAAGATGACAGTTCAATGACCCAATGACACAAAGAATCAAAATAAAATATCAAACATTTAGTCAACAAGATGAAAATATAAAAGACTTGTTGGAATGGGGCTACCTAAGCTGCGAATTTTGTATATTTTTGGTGAATTTTGTATATCTTTTGTCTTAATCAGTTTAACATAGGGGTTTTGGGCCGGGTCAAAGACTTAAGCACATTGTAATGGGTCAAAGGGTAGACCTAGTGTCCGCAAACCATGGTTTGCTGACCACAACATAGCATATGCTATATTGATATAAGTAGATGAATAGTTTGGGTCTAGTAGAGGTAGGAATGAATTAAGACTGATGCTATATGTGAACGGTTAGATCTATTTTGGGTTGTTTTGGGTAACGAATCTTATAGGGTATGTGCACAAAGATCCTCAGTCCTACTATGTGCGAACCCAACTAGGTTGTGTGCGTGGGCTCATTTTGGTTGTAAGTGGATCTGAATGTTAATGAATTAAAAGTATTGTTAAAGTATTTGTGTGTTTCTCGATCGATGTTATTTATTTCTGAAGTGTATATGTGATGGTTATCTAGCTATGAATGTATCTATATTTTTTCATAAGTATATCTGTAATGTGCTAGCTACGATTATAAATGCTTTGTGATGGTATCTGGTAATGTGCACGTGGATGCGAAGGTACTAATTAGATCTGATAGTTGTGTTATGGTTTTATGCTAAGTATACTATTAAAAGTTTATGAATAGATTCATTATGGGTAAGCCTAGAAATTTATAATACAGATCTGCCTCAAATTACCTATTGTCTCTCAGGGTGTGGAAACCTGGTTCCAACCCCTCCTATACTACTTCGAGTGAGACATTGGCCTGCGCAAGTGGGTCATTGCTGAAAGGGCCAACAGTATAGCAGTTTGTTGGCAAACCTTAACCTTCGAACCTGGGTCAGGACCCCTCAAGCCAACAAATGGTTCCGTTGCTAGGACTGGGAGCCTTTTGAGAGAGAGATCGCGTAATTCCATGAAGTCCTTGGAGACCTGAGAGGGTGCAAATTTAAGATTGGTTTGAAAGACAAATTAAGGAGTTTGTTGTAATGGAGAATCACATCATGAAGTTGGTGACTAAGAAGTGGAAGAATAGGTACATATTCACTGAAGTCTATGAGATTTTATTTGTAATCTTTCCAATGAGCTTTAGGAGTGGTTGGAAAGCCATATAGAATTTTAGACGTGCTGGAAGGATGATCAAGTACTGCAGTGGACACCAAAATTTATTCAACGGTTGGAAAGGACTGACAATACGATCACACGTACTATAGTTCACTAGGTAGATAGCGTGCTGGGTGGGTTCATGAAAAAATTCACAGTCTATCTATTTTTTTCCTACTCTGAGGTAGAGCAGAGGTTCTTCAATGGTTTCCAGGGTAAGTTCTTGAAAACATTGCCTTCATTAATCAAAATATTACTGTGTGAAAAGGTGTTCTGTGCAGCCACACTGAGTGAATGACCCATGATCTGAGCGAGAGCACAACACAAAATTGTAAGTACTATCGAACTAATCAAGAAGGAGATAGATATGTATATAGTCCATTAAGAGAATCGGCTGTGCATAGCCCTCTAGCTACACCACCTTTAAGTCATCATAGGGGTAAGAACTCACGCATACCTCCACCACCACCAGAAGATGATATGGCCATGAACATGAAGCTACCTACCTTGAAGGGTGCAAGGGATGAAGATATGGAATGATTTTGGTTTGTCGCAGAATCAATATGGGCTACGTAAAATGTGGCTACCGATGCTGTAAAGAGAGCGCAGTTATCACTCGCCTTTGAAGGAAGGGCCTTGGATTGGTATACGGGATACGTGGATAACATGTGGATCCATCCATTCCAGAGATTAATACAATGTTAAAACAATAGATTTAGAAGCCTAAGTCCTACTATTAAATAGTGGTCAACTTGAAAGACTTTAGATAGGGACCCACTAAATTAGTATGGGAATTTGATTAGTGGTTGAAAAAGGTTATCAGAGATGGAGAGTTTCAATATCATGATAGGCAACACAAGGAATGGTTTATCGCTATGCTGCTACCTCACCTGCACAGACCTATGGGTCAGTAGTTGATTGCAATGCAAGATAAGGCTTTGGAGATTTCTATGAAGCTAAAGGCTACGCTAAGGGATGATGCTTAGTTTGGGGTGTAGTAGATACAAGGATAGTTAGAGGAAATGCACATAGAAATAAAGAATCTATGAAAGGAATGGGGGAAAGGGGCTAGTGTAGAAATATGGTACATAAGATAGAGGGTATCTGATAAAACCAAGGATTAGTGTCCTCTAATGGTAGATTACATGGAGGCTGGGGGACCCAACTCACTATGCCCTAAGGAAGCTGCGGAGCCAAGTAGACCGACGTTATAGCGCACTGATTGTAATGTTGCTAGGCTACATGATACTAACAACTATCCCCACCTTGATGCTTAAGTTCCAGAATTGAAGTAACAATGGTGTCAATTCTACTCCTTTGTGGGGCATGGCAAGCATAATTGTCGGAACTATGACTTGATGATAGATCGAGGAAACCTATATAGGGTACATGCTGACCCTTCTTCACCAATATCTCCCTCAAGTATAGGAGGATCCCCAACTAGGGGCAGGGGAGGGGGAAGGGGTGGAGGTGCAAGTTGGGGAAGGGGACAATTGATCTATTACAACTATGGGGAGAGAGGGCACTTTGTGAGGGACTGTCTGAACCCTACGCGACAATCTTTCCATTATTGTAGACAAGTGGAAATTATGATTGAAGACTATCCAATTATGATACAAAAATGCATGAAAAACAATAGACACCTATGCAGACTAGACAGAGGGTTAAGGTGGAACCACATGATGAAGGACCAAGTATTAATGTCATAACATGTAGTGGCATTTCTACTGGAGGAGCTGAGGAGAAAGCCGAAGCTGAACCTATTATTTGGAAAGCAGTGGTAAAACAAGAAAGCTTGGACCTATAGAAGGAAAAGGAAACCTTCGTCAAAACTCACAAGGACTTTAATAAGGATGAGGCACCTACTTCAAAAGCTCTAGTAAACCTGTGAAAATATGATGAAGTTAAACCATTTCAACAAGCCTATATGAAGCTGCTACACAACCAACAGGCAATAGAAAATCTGCAAGCACTAATAGATAGCTGCATAGAGAGGAATAACCCACCCCTACAAATTAAGGATGTCAACAAATTTTACAAGCATGAAAATTCACTGGCTGGGAAATGCAGCTAATAGCACAGACTGGCGACTATGAAATGGATCAAGTTATCTTAGACCTAGGATTAGATGCAAATGTACTGCCCAAGCAAACATGGCAGCAGATAGGAGAACCTAAGTTGGAACAGCCTACTATCTAGCTACACATGGATAACCAATAGAACATCATTCCATTAGGAAGGTTGTCAAAAATTATGGTAGATATTGCAGGATTTAAGGTCCGCGTTGACTTCGAAGTAATTCGGATTGTGGAAGATGTTGATCACGTGATCATGTCCAAGAGGAAAAAAATGCTCCAAATTGGAACTACTCATAATTGGTTTCAAACTAAATTAACAGATAGGCCTCATCACTGCGATTCTGGAACCATAAACGGGACCCAAATATGATGTCGTATGAGGAATATATTGAAGCTTTAAAATGCCCAATAACCTTCAAAACAGGACCTTTGAACTCAAAAAAAAAAATTCATCTTCAGAAAAAATTTATGGAAAATTTTCATTTTTTAAATGTATTTTGGTGGCCTATCAGAGGGTGCCATGTGGCCTACCTGGAGGCTTCCACGTGGCCCCAAGCCAAAGGTTTATCACTGTTTAAAAAATTGGTGTTTGAGGGTAGCCCAATCCTAGCTAAATGCCTTCGGGTCAGTCGAGCACGACCCGACCCAAACTTTCACAGCTCACCCTGAACACAGTCTCATGCAGTGGATAAATGAGTAGGTCACGTCTGAATGGTTGGCAGCTTATGAATGTGTTTGGGTCAGTTGGGAGGAGGACGACCCAACCCGAACATTCATGGGTCATCTTATATCGGGCTCGTGCATGTGAATGGTGGAGTGGAGTTTTAAAAGGGGCTAGCCCCCTGTCGTAAGCCCCATTCCAAATGACCATGCCATGGTGCCCAAGGGCTAACTGCCCAATGGTCATGGTGGTGTTTTGAGCCATGTCATGTGACCACTCCCATGCCACATTTAATATGATGTTATCCAGTTGCAGGTGGCATAAAACTCAGTGGTTAGTGTGGGGGTGAGTCATGTGACCACCTCGCCTGTCATTTAATGTAACCACCAGTGGGTCCACCGAATTTGGAGGAGTGTGCCTATATTTGGTGTTTTTCACTAAATTTAACTCCAGATATCTCTAGTTAGCTCATGTTTAGTGGGATTTTCAGTTGACATTAGGCAAAATAAAATTTCGATCATAAATTTCACCATATTCGACCAAATTAGATAAAATTTTAGGCAATTTCAACTATTCTAAAAATTCTGGAGCCATTGGAATAGGTTGTAGAGCCAACAGAGGTGTTTTTCAACCATTTTTTCTTGAGGTAATTTTGGAGAGACATCAGGGCCATGAGGGAAATGGAGCTACATTGGGCTACACTTCATTTTTTTAGGTGAAATAAAAGCCATACTTAGCTTATTTTTGTCTTCTAAATTCATTTCCACAGTTGTTTCAGCATGTTTTAGCTTCTTTTTCACTATAAAACCAATTTGAGCATCATAATATATCAAGGACATGCTCATTGGGAGCCTTGGTCCCAATAGATGTAGCCTAGGAGGGGTTAAATACCTCATCATGTTGTTGTGTGTTTATAGTGAAGTTATTTTGCTATGTATTTCAGATTCAAGTTGTTAAACAATAAATTTAAATAACATTCCCTCACTTAAACTCACAAACAGTTACCAAGAACACTTTGTTTTACTTGCAAGACCTTACAAACACTTTTCACACTTAATTTAATGGAAACGAATACTTTGAAAAACAGTAAAAATACTTTCATTTTTAGATTAGATGGTATCAAAGCTAAGGATTTGAGCCTTAGGAGCTAGAGTTTTACTCAGCATTTGTTTTGTGCAAAGATATAGTTGATTGTTTGCAAGTTTTGATGCTTACTAGGCTTAAACTCAAGAGAGGTGAAGGACACTTGGTTAGTGCACAGAGAAATCCACAACCAAGAAGGGTTAGAGAGCCACCTCTAAGAGCCATAGAAGCAGCTTCAAGCATGTCTTAAAGAGAGGGAGAGACTCTTGAATATATGGATCCCAAGGAAGAAGAACGGGTATTCTGGAAAGATTTCTTGGATATGATTGAGATGGTGAGGATACTCTACCAAGAAAGGAATGATAGGCTTGTTGGAGAAGGGTCTAAAAACTAGAAAGAAAGAGAGGGTTATTTAGGAGGAAAGAAAATTGATGACAAGTCAAAGAAAGGACACAGAGGATATGGTGATCCACCATCCCCATCTTTATCCTCTTCCTCTACATTGCCATCCTCAACTTCGGTGAATCAATCTCACAAGTCTGAAACCATTGGTAAAGTCCATTTTTTAAGCTTGATGTCAAATTTGAGTTGCCTATGTTTAACGATGAAGTCAATGTAGAGAAACTTGACAATTGGATCAGACACCTGGAAGTTTACTTGAGGATATAGAACCTTCATGATGACGACACCAAGATACAGTTAGCCTCATTGAGAATGGATGGAGAAGCATTGGTATGGTGGGAAGCCAAGACCAAGGATGAAATTAAAAAACATGGTAAGACCAAGAAAACTTCAGACAGCTTAAGGGACAAAATGTACAAGACTACACCCAAGAGTTTAGGAGAAGAGCACTCTTATTAGGGGTAGACTTACAAAGTCAAGATACTTTTCTAAAATATATAGGTGGTTTGCACAGCTACATTAAACATACTATCCTTATGTTCAATTCTACTATTCTAGATGAATTTTGTGTACAAGCTACGCATTTAGAGGCTAGAGGGAAAAACACTTTTGATAAGGGTAGAAAAAATCTTTTTAAGGGGAAGAAAAATGGTAAAAACTTTAAGGGAAAAGGAAAAAAGAATGCATCTGTCAAACAAGAGGGTGAAAAATTAATATGTAAACATTGTTCAAGAGAAGGCCATGAAGAGAAAAACCATTGGAAATTACATCTTGAAAAAAGAACTCAGCTTAACAAAAACAAAGGTAAGAAGAAAATTGTAGCTACTACAACTACACCACAAGTTTTAGGTGATGATTCAGGTGATGAAACCAAAATTATAGCGATTGGTTTGAAAAGTATGAAGGGAAAGGAAACTGAAACTAAGCCAAGCAATAGTACTTCAAACTGTCATGTACAAGCTCCAAATGAGGAAGAAAGAATTGAATTGTTCCATGTGAGGGTAGTCTCAAAACATACAAAAATTGACACACTCTCTAAGATCAGGTCACAAGAAAATCTCATATCAGAAGAGTTGGTTAGAAAAATTAAACTTGAGACCATTCCACATCCAAAGCCTTATCCACTTGGGTGGATATGCAAGGATGCAAACTTACGAGTCTCAAGAAAGTGCATATTGCGATTCACGATTATTGCACAGTTTATTTACACACTTGAACTTCATGTAGTACCGCTTGATATATCAGGAATTTTTTTGGGAAGTCCTTACTTATTTGACAGGAAACAAATCTTCCATCACCATGAAAATAAGTATCATCTCTTTAAATATGGCAAGGAGTTCATTGTCAGCGCACATCGCAAGAACGCAAATATAGCGATGGTAAATGTGGGATAGGTAAAAAGGCTAGTGAATTCTAGTAAAATTTTTGTACTTCTTATGGTTAAGCCCAAGGTTGATGTGAATCATGAGTCATTTGAAAATTGTGATTCAAAGCTTAAATAAGATTTATATGATATATTTGATGCACATCATGAGATGTTTCAGGGACCAACAAGTTCACCTCCTAAAAGGGAGATTTAGCATGAAATCCATTTACATCAAGATTGTCCTCTTCCTAACATAGGCATGTACCGCATGTTTATCATGGAGAATGCTGAAATCAAGAGGCAAATTAAAGACTTGTTGGACAAAGGATTCATAAGACCAGGCACTTTGCCATGTGGGTCACTGATAGTGTTGATTCCAAAGAAAGGTGGAACTTGGCACATGTGTGTTGACTTCAGGGCATTGAACAAGATAACGGTAAAGAATCGTTACTCACTTCCAAGGATAGATGATTTGTTAGATCAGATGAAAAATGCTAAATATTTCACTAAGTTAGACTTACGTAGTGGTTATCACCAAGTTAGAATTGCAGAAAGTGACATTTGGAGGACAACATTTAAAACCAAGTAGGGACTCTTTGAGTGGCTTGTTATGACATTTGGTTTATGCAATGAACCTGCAACTTTCATGCGAGTAATGGATGATGTCTTACATCCTTTTCTTGATTATTTCATTATTTTCTACTTATATGACATCTTAATTTTCAGCAAGACTAGAGAAGAGCATGTCATGCATGTTAAGAAAGTACTTCATATTTCGAAGAAAAATCAGTTGTTTCTTAAAATGTCAAAGTGTGAATTTGAAAAGACTTCTTTGGTTTATTTGGGACACATAGTAGGAGAAGGTGATTTGAGAATTGATCCTTCTAAGGTAGAAGCAATTGTGAATTGGCCCACTCACAAATCTATTACAGAGTTAAGATGTTTTTTGGGTGCAGCTCAATATTTGAGGAAGTTTATTTCTAACTTCTCTACCATAGCAGCTCCTATGCATGCTGTGACGAGTGTGAAGTGTGATTTCCAATGGGGATACAAGAAAAAAAAATCTTTTGAGTCTTTGAAAGAGAAGATAATTTCAGCTCCAGTCCTTGCATTACTAGACTTGAGACAGCCATTCGAGATTCAGACTGATGCTAGTGATTACGCCATGGGTGGAGTTCTCTTACAACATGGTAAGCTTATCGCATTTCGTTTTGAGACATTTAATGGTGCTGCTGTGAATTATCCTACATATTATAAGGAGTTTTATGTGTTGGTACAAAGTGTCAAAAAGTGGAAACACTATTTCATGGGCAAAGAAACTATTGTTCATACCAACCATCAGCCTTTACAGTACTTGCAGTCGCAAACTAAATTGCAGTAGTCACGACATTTTAGATGGATGGGTTTCCTACAACAATTTCACTTGGTAATAAGGTACAAGAAAGGTATTTACAATAAAGTTGATGATATGCTTTCAAGCCCTATTATTAGTGCTACTACTTTAATTAAGAATGATTCTATTGTACATGAGAGTTACATAGAACAATATGCATTAGATGTTGATTTTAAGGATGTGTATGCTAACATGAGTGAAGGGAATCATGTTGAGGAGAATGATTATCATTTTCATAATAATTTGTTTTTTCATATAGGCAAGTTATGTATACCACAGGGGGAGAGACTAAGCATCATGAGAGAAGCTCATTCTTCTCTTATTGCTAGAAATTTTGCGGTAGGAAAAACAGTGGCACATTTACAAAGGTATTGTTGTAGGCCTCGCATGGTAGATAGTGTTTCACGTTTCACTAGAGGATGTTCATTATGTGCTAAAACCAAGCCTAGCAATAGGAAGCTTGGTTTATATATGCCATTTCCAGTACCTTCTAGACCATGGGAAATCATTTCTATGGATTTTGTTGGAGGTCTACCATTATCTAGAAATAATTTGATTATCTTTATGTAGTAGTTGACCATTTCAGCAAGATGTGTATTCTTATGCCATGTAAGAAATCTATAACTACTAAAAAAACTATTGATTTATATTTTCAACATGTATGGGTTCATTATCGCTTGCCTACTTCTATTGTTAGTGACAGGGATTCTAGATTTGTTGGGTTTTTTTGGTCCAATCTATGGAAGATGATGGACACCAAGTTGAAGAAGGGTACTTATTTCCATCTGTAAATAGATGGAAAAACAAAGGTAGTGAACAAAACCATTGTACATCTTTTGAGAGGTTATTGCAGCAAGAATCCCAAGCTTTGGGATGAGAACTTGCATTACATTCATCATGCTTACAACCGGGCCAAGCACTATTCTACAAATACTTCACCTTTGAAGCTTGCTTTGGGTATTTTCCTAAGTCACCTTTAGATTTCATTATTGATAAGGATGTGGCCATTGATGGGCATAGTGAAATTGGAAAAGCTCACATGTTCATTGAAAGAATTCAGCTCATACATCCACAGGTTCAAGAACATCTTGAAAAAATTCAAGGCAAGTACAAGGAGAGGCATGATAAACACAGAGTTGATCATAAGTTTCAAGAAGGTGATGAGGTATGGCTGCATATTAGTAAGGAAATAATGCAAGGAGAAGGTAAAAATATGACGCCTATTCATTATGGTCCATTCAATATCCTTAAACAAGTTGGAAATAATGATTTTTAGCTAGATTTTCCTTCATATATGCAAATGTATTCCATTGTGAATGTGGAAAATTGTAGGTTTTAACCCTGAACAGAAATATCTACACACGATTCTTATAACAGAAAATAAACTATAGCAAGAACATAAAACATAAAATAGATAAACACAGAGATTTTCCCCTGGATCCCAAATCGGGACGACCAGCTTGATTTTTCATTATTTTCCTTTTAGTGTTATAACACATATATATACATGCCGGAGCATACATAAACCCCAATCCATTAACCCTGGATTAGAACATAACCGTAGTTCCCTTGACCGGATCTACAAAAATACCAGGGGCCGAAAACCATCGAACCCCAAAACCATGTGCAAAACCATGCACAAAACCATGGGCGGATCCGCCTATGAGTGGGTCCGCACAAAAACCAATTTTGGTCGGGGCGCTGCCCCGGACCCCAACGGTGGGGACTGCTTTTCCCCTCGTGACCCCCCAGCTACGCCCGACGCAACATACAGTGTGTGGGGCTAATCGTGGAAAGAATATAACACATACCCAACAAAAATTTACATTTGTGTGAACCTTTTTTAATTTCTGATTATGAAAGTGACATTTAGCTGCAATCCATAGAGGATTTATCGCCAGAATTTTTGGATGAGTTGAAAGAGGATGCTATCCTTGACAGAAGGACACGTACTTCGAGGAGGGGAAATGTTGATTATGTTCGAGTTGGTCTTAAGGGCAGAAAACTGAGTAAGGCAAAGTGGATTGAGGTGAAAAAGGTGAGGGATGTGTACCCCCATCTTCTTAACAGGTAATTGAAGCCTTTTGGTGTCAAAAAGATTCCTAATGGGGAGGTGTGATCAGGTGATCATGTCCAAGATGAAAAAAAAGCTCAAAATTGGAACTACTCAGAATTGGTTGCAAACTAGATGATTGGATAGGCCTCATTACTGCAATTCTAGCACCACAAATGAGACCCAAATCCGATGTCGTTTGAGGAAGATATTGAAGTTTTAAAATTCCTAATAACCTTCAAAATAAGACCTTTGAACTCAAAAATTTTTGTCATCTTCAGAAAAAAATTATGGAAAAATTTCATTTTTTAAAGGTATTTTGGTGGCCTATCAGAGGGTTCCACATGGCCTTCCCAGAGGCTGCCACGTGGCCCCAGGACAAAGGTTTATGAATATTTAAAAAATTGGTGTTTGAGGGTAGCCTCACCCGAGTTGAACGCATTTGGGTCAGTCGGGTATGACCCGACCCAAACGTTCAGGGGTCACCCTGAACATAGGCCCATGCAGAAAATAAATGAGTGGGTAATTTTTGAATCGTTGGAAGCTTGTGAACACATTCAGGTCAGTTGGGAGGAGGATGACCCACCCTAATCGTTCACAGGTCAACTTGTAGTAGGCTCGTGCATGTGAATGATGGAGCGAAGTTTTAAAAGGGGTTATCCCCTTGTGGTAAGCCCCATTCCAGATGACCATGCCTTGTTGCCCAGGGGCTAATTGTCCAGTGGTCATGGTGGCAGTTTGAGCCACGTCATGTGACCGCTCCCATGCCACATTTAATATGAGGTTATCCAATTGTAGGTGGCATAAAACAGGGCGGTTAGTGCGCGGGTGAGTCATGTGACCACCTCGCCTAAAATTTAATGTAACCACCAGTGGGTTCACCAAATTTGGAGGAGCGTGCCTATATTTGACGTTGTTCACTAAATTTCACTACAGATATCTCCAGTTAGCCCGTTTTTAGTGGGATTTTTCCTTGACACTTGGAAAAATACTGTTTGGATCATAACTTTCACCATATTCGACCAAATTAGACAAAATGTTAGTCAATTTCAACTATTATAAGCATTATGGAGCCATTGGAATAGGTTTTAGAGCCAGCAGAGGTGTTGTTGAGCCAATTTGGCTTCAAGGAAGCTTGGATAGACATAAGGGCCATGAGGGAAATGGAGTTGCATTGGGCTACAATTCACTATTTTAGGTGAAATAAAAGCCATAATTAGCTTATTTCTGTCTTACGAATTCATTTCCACAGTTTTTTCAGCCTTTTTAGGCTTCTTTTTCACTGTAAAACCAATTTTAGCATCATAATATATCAAGGACATGCCCATTGGGAGCCTTGGACCTGGCAGGTGTAGCCCAGGAGGGGTGAATTGCCTCATGATGTTGTTGTGTGTTTATGGTGAAGTTATTTTGCTGTGTATTTCGGATTCCATTTATTAAAAAATAAATTTAAATAACATTCCCTCACACTTAAACTCATAAACAGTTACCAAGAACACTTTTTTTTACTTGCAAGACCTTACAAACACTTTGCACACTTAATTTAATGGAAATGAATACTTTGAATAGTAGTAAAAATACTTTCATTTTTAGATCAGATGCGGACCACTATCCTGCACTCTTAGGTCTGGATTGGGCTATTGATATGGGAGGCATCATCAACCTAAAGGAAAGACGCATGGTGTTTGAGAATCAGGGTACAAGGGTGACAATCCCACTATATCATGCGGAAGGAGAACAGTATACGGAACTAGTGCACAAAGAAGAGGATGTGGATTACAGCTATAAACTAATCAGTCTAGATGAAGATTAGATCAATCCTATGGTTGGTGGTGTGATTTGCTAGGAGAAGGAAAGCGAATGATTCTCTGACTTTGATGGGGAGGTCAAAAATTGGCAGAATCAGTTACATAATGTATTTGTGTTGCGATCTCTCAGAATCACAAAGGAATTTTGGTGGTAAGAGAACTACCCTACTTTGATGGTTCTGGAAGTATTAGAGAATTTTTGTGAACATTTGAATCCGAAGTCCCAAGGGAACGAAGACTATGGGCCCTTAACCTAGCCATGCACGCAACCCCATGAAGGTGGTTGGACACGCATAAAGGGACGTTTGAGGATTCGGAAGAGTGTTGAGACATGATGATCCTATAGTTTGAACCTCTGGTCCACCTACGCGCAAAGACATTCCTTAGCCCAGGGGACCCACGTGAGCACTTAACCACATGGATGGAGAAATGGTGCAAACAAACTATGGAGCAATGGGTTCACATGTTCGTTCATGCCGTAGGGCCAATCCAGATAGCATGGTATTTAGATGCAAAATTATACTAGCGCACCTACCACTGGGGAACCCTGAAGGATGAGTTTGTAGGGATATTCAGGTTGATAGGAGGAACAGTGGCACTCAACAAAGCTCCATAGAATATTGATGCCTTAGTATTTGATGAATCATGTTCATGTGCAGCATAGGGGGCACCAACATGGGAAACACAGATGCAGGACATTGTCAACTACCATAGTTTAGCAATAGAAGAGTGTGATGAAGACCTGTGAAATGTCTCTATCCTAGAGTCAGAGGGAGAGCATGCAGTTGCTGGACCCCCACTGCAGAACATCGATGACACTAAGCCTCTAAAGCTGTAAGAAGTCAACATTTGAATGGAGGAGAAACCTAAGCTAGCTAAAATTGGGGACTACTGGGATGATGATACTGTAGGAAAATTTGCAAAACTCCTCATAGAGTACCAGGATTTATCCCCCAAAAAATTCTCGGAACTCAAAGGGATTATAAGGGACCTAGGGGTCATGCACATCACTTTAAAATCAGACACACACCCTATGAAGTAATGCCCTTATCGGGTGAACCCCAAGTATAAACAAAAATTCAAGGAAGAAATTGACAAAATGCTCACCAAAGGTATCATCAAACCAGTCAAATAGTTAGATTGTCTAAGTCCTATGGTGATTCAGGAAAAAAAAACCAGGGGAGGGATACAGATTTGTGTTGACCTGCAAAAATTAAATGATACCTGCGTACATGATCCCTTCCCTATTCCATTCTCAGATGAAATCCTAGATAGCATGGGGGGGCAGGAAGCATATTCATTCACGGATGGGTTTTCAGGCTACCATTAGATTAGGATTGCACCTGAAGATCGCAACCAAACCATGTTCCCCATTGAATGGGGATCTTCTAAGTACAATTTCATATCGTTTGGGCTTAAGAATGCCCCCACCATATTTTTGCGGGTGGTGGTCGCAGTGTTCAAGGAGTTCATCCACAAGTTTTGGATGGATCTTTTGATGAATGGATTTTCTTCGAGTTGGTAAATAAGAAAGTATCAAACCTACATATGATTTTTTATGCCTGTGGAAAACACCAGAATTCCCTGAATATCAAGAAGTGCATATTTTGCGTACACTTCACGATCATTCTTGGCCACATATTTTGTCGACAAGGATTGATGGTTGATCCCACCAAAATAGCAGTTATCATCAATCTGACAGTGCTTACGACTGAGAAATATCTATGCTCTATCCACAGATTTGCAAGCTACTACAAGAAGTTCATTCAAGTATACGTGTTGATCACAACATCAATGGAAAAATTGCTAAAGAAGGATGTTTCATTTTTTTGGGATGACGAGTATTAGAGGAGCTTCGAGCTACTCGAGTAGATGATAGTCTTTGTGCCTATTCTCATCTTTCTTGACTAGTCGAAGCTTTTCCATGTTCACGTAGATGCATCAGGAATTTCCCTGGGATTTGTCCTTACATAGCTTGGAGATGGAGACATTGACTATTGAGTTGCATTTGCTAGAAAGAAATTTTTTGGTGCGGAGCGCAACTACTCCACTACTAAACATGAGGAGTTGGCCATGGTCTACGTACTACAAAAATACCAGCATTATCTGTTAGGAGGCCACTTCAAGATGTTTACATACCACTCATCTTTGAATTACCTAGTGAATAAGCATGTGTTGGGGGGAAAATATGTCGGTGGCTGCTACTATTCCAAGAATATGACTTTGAGACCATTTTCAAGTCAGGAAGGTTGAATGCTAGGCTAGACCACTTATCTCGAATTGAGAACAGTGAGAAACCAACCAACATAGAAGAAGGATTTCCTGATGCACAGTTGTTCATGATTAAGGTGGTAGATGTGCACTTCACTGACATCATTCAGTTCCTTACTACAGGGAGGGCGCCCGCAGAGTATTAGGTACAACAGAAGAAATAATTGGTAACCCGCGCAACGGATTTTACTATCATCTCAGACCATTTATATAAGCTAGGAGCCAATGAAGTGCTGCAAAGATACATATTGGAGCATGAACAACACACCATCTTAGCAAAAGGTCACGAGGGTGTAGCAGGAAGACACTACGGAGGGAAAGCGACGGCACAAAAGATCTTGAGAGCTGGGATATGGTGGCCTACACTACATATTGACTCTCACAACTATTGCAAAGCTTACGATACATGCCAAAGGATGGGAAGGCCATTGTGTAGAGACAAAATTCCCCTACAACCATAGATGGCTCTGCAAGAATTTGAAAAATGGGCCATCAACTTCGTTGGGTCCATCAACCCACCAAGGAAGAAGACAGGGGCGCACTACATCATCACCGCAACTGATTATGTAACTAGATGGGATGAAGCACAAGAAGTGAAGGATTGTACTGCAAAAACCACTATGCACTTCAATTTTAAGTAGATTATGACAAGGTTTGGCTATTCGAAGATCTTAATGAGCAATAGAGGTACGCATTTTCTTGATGAAACAATACAGGCCTTGACTAAAGAATTTTGGATCCACCATGCGAAAATCACCCCATTTCATCCTCAGGAAAATGGAGCTGTAGAATATTTTAATAAGATCTTGGAGCAGGCACTAACCAAGGTCTGTAATGATGATCATAATGACTAAGACGTGTGCATCCCGTCAGTTATTTGGGCCTATTGAACCACCTGCAATAAGTTGATGGGGAAGACACCATTTAGGATGGTCTATGGTAAGGAGGCCATTATGCCCACGGAGTATATTGTTCCTAGCTTGCACATCACAGCGTTTATGAATGTGACAGAGCCTGATATCATGGAGGAGAATTCAGTGCAACTTGTGGCATTGGAGGAAGATCATTTCATTGCTAATTTCGATCAATGGGTTCAGAAGGCTTGGGATAAGGCATGGCATTATCGAAATATTCGGTAAAAGACATTTGCAGAGGGCGAATTGGTCCTACTGTATAAAAACTAGTTTGTGAAACACCTAGGGAAGTTCTGTTAGCACTGGCTAGGTACCTATATGGTAAAAGAAATCACGGACGGAGGAGTTGTTTGGCCATCTACCCTGCACGGTGATATGATACCAGGATATGTCAATGGTAGCCAGCTCAAACCATATTGGATCAAATGACTATATGTCTGGAGTAACTGTATGGATCGGAATACACATATAAAGGGAGGTAATTGTGGACAGGACCGTGGTATGCGCAGCGATCAATCACAGGTTTGGAGGCCCGAATAGGTGTGCTGAAAGTGTAGGGGTGTGTTCAGAGTGCAGAATGTGTGCTGGGAGAGTAAGGGTGCATTTTGAGTGTAGAAGGTACGCTAGGAGCGCAAGGGTGCATTGGGAGCATAAGGGGTATGAAAACTAGCTGTTGGAATAACAAAACTAGGTATAAAGAAAATTTTACTGTTGAAAGGAGAAAGCCGCTGACAATTAATGTGGAAATTTAGAAGGAATTTTTAGCTTTTACTTGAAGGTAAGTTCCGGATAAGTTTCACCCAACCGTTGGTTGATCTCCAAGGCTATAAAATCAGATGGATAGTTCAGAAGAGTGTTCCTTATACTTTGAGAAATTGGTGTTTTGTACAAATCCGTGACTATTGCACCTTGTTCATGTCTGAGCGTGCTTCCCCCTCAGATAGTAGCCATCCTGAATTCATTTTTCACACTAGAATGACTGCATCTAATCACTCTAAACCTTTCCAGCCCGTGACCTCGATGGAGAGAGAATCTAAGGAAGTGTTGGAATTTGACCCTGAAGTGGAGGAAGTTATGTCCACACCAAGGCAGGGGAAGCAGAAGGGGAAAGCAAAGTCACAAGGTTCAGGGAAACCTGCAAAATGGGCTGGGGTGAATCCCTTCACCTCTCATCGAAATGTGAAGTACCCGTGAGCGGTTCCCTAGGTACATTCGCCTAACCCATTCAAGATACCCCTGTTCATTCAAGAAGGGGCTAGGATTGTTGAATCGATCAACTGGCTACCACATTATGTTCAGCCTCGCAGGCCCTCGACACACATGCATAAGAATCTGGATGGCCTATGCACCTATCTACAAATGCCACCGACTCTGAGTGAGGTCCCATCATTGGAGAACCCTTTGGCAAACCCTATGAGGTAAAATTCGATGACCATAACCTGGCCAATTTGGAGGCCTTCCTCGAATTAGCACCAGAACAATATCTTCAAAGCGTCTTGGAAGATGACAGAACAAAATAGTCTCTATGCCATGGGTGCATAGATTGGTTGGTTTTGGGCTCTTAAACCTGCTGAGGATTCCTCATTTTGGACACTACAATGTCACAGACCAAATTTTTCGCTAGCTAATTTCCCTGGTCAATGATGGCAGCTTGTGCATCTAGGATCAAATCCCCATTGATGCCATGATTATTCATCATATTACTGGTCTCCCCATGGAAGGCCTACACCCTATGTTACACATCAGCAAAAAGTATGAGAAAAATATCATCAAAAAGGTGCGTGAGGATTACCGTGTGGAGTAGAACACTTGGGGGTTCATGATCAGCACCATCAGTGACCCCAGTGCGCAGATGGGCACCTTGTTGCTGGAAAGTAAGATGATGCACAAATTCTAGGTTTCCACCTCCCTTCATGTGTAATTTAGCTCACGGGCTGATGCAAAAACGGGATCTACTACAATTGGTCCCAGTACCTATGCAACAAATTTCTGGCGAATGTACGTGAAGCCCAGGATCAAGGACGAGCATTCTACTACTCCTTGCTATTTCTTCTCATCATATTGGTCGCATGGAAAGCTCCTGAAGACTCATACCTCCCTGAGCTCAGCCCATATATGTGTGAGGGGGCACGATACCTGAATTTATGGAACTCAAAGGATGAGCAAAGTATTGAGGAAAATTAAGTCTTCTGGGTCCTATTTCAGAGTGGGCTCGCGGCAACAATCAATTAGTGATCACACTTTTCACCATCATTTTATGATACGTAAAAAATCATCATAGCATTTCAAGTAACCATGCATAATGTACATATAAGAGGCCACATGGATCCATCATGAGTTTCACTCCCATACATGGTTGCTGATGAGGAAATTGACCGCATAATTGCGACTTGGCCTCCACATTGGAAGCTTGGCTTCAAATCAGGTACAAAGGACACTGCGGGAATGAGCACTGCGAAGGTCAGCCCACCTGATACCACCAAATAAATCGGAGGACAGGGCAAGAGTACTGGGAAGGGCATGTAACTAGCATCACAGAATGGTTCGCACCAGGGAAAGAGTACAGGGGAGGTTGTGGAAGTGGCATCGCAGAAAGATTCACAGCAAGACCTAGGTGTAGGAGGTCTGGAGGTAGGAGGTGCTGACTCCCCTCAGGGTATGAAGTGAACTGGTGACCGTGTTAAAGGGCCACGGAAGAAGCAATGAGCTCAATGGTCGGAATGTGACATAGGAGTTACGTTGACATAAGAGGACCTAGAGAAGATCACAGATGCAGTCACCCTAGCTACAAAAGACAAATGGTTGGCCCTAGAAGAACAACAGAAAGCCATAGTTGATACACTCTAAAATTAGCACCGAGCTTTGGAGCTCAAGACTGATACATTGCAAACTAGTATGATTCAGGAAAGGCCGACCCCAGCAACAAGCATCATAGCAATCAGTACGCCAGAAAGCTGCCTCTACCCTCTACCAGTCGCAGCCCTCATACTGAGTCCACCTAACTTAGGAGTGCAAGTCTAGGCCTTCACAGAGTTACATTTGGATCTCACCCACCTGCCACATGAACCATTGCAGATGCTTCACATGTCCTTGTTCGAACAGATTCATCATAGAGACTGTCAAGTGCACCAGTAGCTCAGTACAGCTGAGTAGACAATTGAAGAAAAACTGTTGAGGTATCTTAAACACAGGCTGCATGTACCCTTGCCGCCACACATCAAACAGAGTTGGAGCACCTAATTAGTAGGCTCTGCGTAGACGTCACCGAAGATATCTCGAATTTTTCCACCCCCAAAGCCACGATTGAGGGGTTGGTTGTAGTCCTAAAAGCCTCAAGGACCAAGATCCAGGCAGTTAAGGCTGCCATGGAACAACAGATTGTAGCCTTGCAGGCCAAGTTATAGCCGGAAATGCCACCTAAGGTAACGGCCCAGCGAGCTGTGCTGGTTACAGAGGCCACCAATGTCATTACATTTCAAATTTTTCAAGGTGCAGAACTGTTGGAAATAACTATGCAACTATGGAGAAATGTGAAGCATGCCCCTCTCCTATGCGAAATCAACCAAGCACTGCACCAGAAGGAAGAAGATCTTGATGAAATTGAGGCTACACTGACCACTCTGATCCCTGCTCAGCACTTGGCCCAACTATGCACCAGCCATGTGATCAAGGACAACATGGAAGCTCTTCGGCAATGGAAGAATACTTTTAGTGATCACCTTAAGCTGTGGGCCGGTGAGGCCCTTAATCTATCTTAGGATGTTGACATTGCAGTTAAGCAATTGAACCAGACGTTGGAGAGGGTCACTGTTACTATAGAAGGCCAACTTCACAGAAGTTGGTGGAGATAACCCAGAATGCTACTGCGCAAAGTGAAGGAGTGTGGCCCCCACTGGTGGATGCAATCAAGTAGCTTTAGGAGAATATGAAAAACCCACAGCCATAGTGCTTGGGACGGGTCACAAGATTGTGTTGGGGGCTTATTGGAATGGGGCTACCTAAGCTGTGAATTTTATATATTTTTGGTGACTTTTGTATATTTTTTGTATCAAGTAGTCTAATGTAGGGATTTTGGGTGGTTCAAAGCCTTGAACGCATTGTAATGGGTCAAAAGGTAGACCTAGAGTCCGCAAACCATGGTTTGCAGACCACTGGATAGCATAGGCTATATCGATATAAGTAGATGAATAGTTTTAGTCTATAGGTAGGCGTGAATTAAGACTAATGCTATGTGCAAAATGTTAGATTTGTTTTGGGTTGTTTTGGGTAAGGAATCCTGTTGGCTATGTGTGAGGAGATCCTTAGTCCTACTGTGTGCAGACCCCACTAGGCTATCTGTGTAGGCTGGTTTTGACTGTAAGTGGATTTGAACGTTAATGAATGCGAAGTACTGTTAAAGTATATGTGTGTTATTTGGATCATTTTTGTTTACTGTTGAAGCATATTTGTGATGGCTATTTAGTTGTGAATGTATCTGTGCTTTTGCATAAGTATATCTGTGATCTCTTATTAGTTTTGATTATAAATTCTCCGTGATGGTATCTAGTAATGCTCACATGGATGCGAAGGTAGTAATTAGATATGATAGCTATGTTCTAGTTATATGCTAAGTATAATGTTAAAAGGCTATGAATAGATTCATTTTGGGTAAACCTAGAAATTTATAATACAGATCCACCCCAAATTACCTACTCTCTCTTAGGGCGTGGAAACCTGGTTCCAGCACCCTCCCATACTTCTTCGGGTAAGACCTTGGCCTGCACAAGTGGGTCATTGCCGAAAGGGCCAGTAGTATAGGGGTTTTTTCACAAACCTTAACTTCCAAACTTGGGTCAGGACCCCTCAAGACAACAAGACTAAACTGAATCAGACTAAAATATAAAGGTTTGGTGAGGAGGTAGCCAAAAAAGTTACAAAATTCACCTAGAAACCCCAGGATGATGATCTAGACTAATCATATTAGGGGAAAATAGATGAGAAGAATGAGACAGGAGAGTCAAAGAAATTTCAATAGAAATATTGAATAGAAAAAACTAGTCCAGAGGCAAGAAATATTGGAAACAATTCACGGAAGAGGCCCAAATTCAAATACATAGAAATCAGTGCAATTATTCAATTGTAATATGCACTGAACAGGGGATGGCACACCTGTGAACGAGGAAAAAAGTGCTAATCAGTGTGACTGTTCAAGAAACAACAATGCCAAGCCATAAAGCTATGGAAAAGGTAAGAAACCACTAAGAAATCTCCAGACATAATACTCTGAGACTAAGTATGATGGCTGAAAATAGTCAAACAAGCCAAACAAAGCAGAAAAGTTGTAATAGGACCAAATTCGAGTAGACAAGAAAAATACTGGATGAACAACGAGAGATGACAAACACACTGATCCTCAGTATGGTCACCCTATTGTTGTGTAGGTAAATCCCCTTTGTGGATAGAGGTGATCCCTCTAGCCCTAGGGTGGGTCTAGCAACAAGGGAACATGCTGGACTTTTGGAATCCTAGCTTATAAACGAATAATGAGTTGGGATAGATGACCTACCTTGTTCCAATGCTCTCGTCATAACTTGCAGCAACGATCTACTAATCTTCATCTTCACGCATCATGGACTTCCAGCAATAGTGTCAGCATACCTACACAGAGATCAAGTGAACAATGACAGCATACAAAGACATACTTTCATTTACAACTATTTTATTGGCCAAGGGGAATCAAATATTTCGCATAAACACAAAATTGGAATAAAAAATCTAGTCATGTATTAATATAAGAGAAAATATGTTTACAACCTTAATTCCTTGACGTTGTAGCCTCCTTCGACAGGTTCAGCTGGGCTCTTCTCAAACATTGGTCAGGGAATATACTTGATGAAGGAAATGACCTAAACTCTCTCTCGACAATGGATTCCTCTCTACCTTGTTCTTCACATGAGCTATAGTAAGGACTGTTGAGCTAGCTAAAGCAATGTGAGAAGGAGGTATATATAGGAGAGGAGTGGATCGTTTGAGATCTCTCATAAGGTGGAGGAGAGGTCCTATCCCTTTGAGGAGTTGCACAATTATAGGAAACACGAAGCCAAAGGGAGAATTTCGATGTTATTCAGTCGAACAAACCATGATGACTCTACTCACAAAGTAATTTTTGGGTGTGGAGACTGATTATATTCTTTCCTTAGATGTATTACAATGTTGGACAACTACTCTTAATGGGGCAGCAATGCTGCCCAAAATTAAATGCTGCCTGGGGTGTCCGAGGGGGGGGTGGCTATGACTTTATGGAGCCCCTCCCTGGCAGGGGATTTCAGGGACAATGGCCTCGAATCTCAAAACTGATGTAAAATTTCCTTATAAAAGTATATTAATTTCTAGTTAATCTGAGTTGTTGAGTAGGCAGATGATTTGACGATAGAATTTATGTTTAGTTTATGGTTTGTTTCCCTAGAAGGGAATGACCTGTTTTGTATGAGGGTATTGTATTGTGACTGTGTATTGTATATGTATTCTTAGAGTGAGAAAAAAATAAGGATACTATGAGAGAGAACAAAGGATATTACAACGGATATACTATAGGTTGTGTCTCTCCATTTTGCTGGATAATAGAAAGGAAGGACTGGTTGTTCAGGGTGGACGTAGCCCGAACTTGGTGAAAAACGTATATCTATGTCTCTCTAGTTTCATGTGTTTCTCTTTTTTGTGTTTCTGCATATATTTATTTGTTGCATTTCTCTGTAATATATAATTTTCTAACAATATTTAGGAATGGAAACTTCACTTCTATTTTAAAAAACATCCCAAAAATAACTTGGTGCAGGTGAGACACTGAGACAAAGTGCTAATGGGAACGAGGCCTAGTGTTACTTTCTGTCTGGGCGTGAGGCCATAACTTCCTACCAGTGTCGACCTAGAAACACATTTTTTTTAGAGTTTGTTTCAAGAATGATCAATAGAGGAAATGTTCTAAATATGCCAAGGGATGCAATGACACTTAGAGTTCAAAAATACATAGAAGTCATTGAAATGGTCTTCCAATGTTCGGGATAGGGATTGTAGGGATGGTGACAAAATACTACGTAATGGTTAGTAGTTTACCTGGATTCACAACTGGTGGTTTCCCAATTAAACAACATCTATTGTGTCAGAGACCCATTTTTGCATTGATTATTTTTTAGGGTACGATTATTACAATATTCATTTCAATTTTTTACGTTTATTTATATTCCCTGATATGATAATCTGTTAGTAGACTCATTATCAAATTAACAACTTGATTCACACATTAATCATTAAACATTATAAATATAAAAAACATCATTCATCATTATACATTTGAGTCAATCACATCATATATATATATATATATATATATATATATATATATATATCAAAGTGTTCAAAAGGATACAAAATTGGACCATCATGTCCTAGAGAATTAGCGCTTATGCCTGATCATGGCTATCATAAAAAATAATAATACAATCATCCAAGCAAATTGAAATCTATCCCTAATGATCCTCACCAACATTTTTGTTTTGATAGAACATAATAGTAGCGGCTACATGGCAGAAGAACTGCACCCAGTCTTGGGGTACTCCAACTACCCTCCTCTGGATAGCCTCAGGAAGATCCTCTATGGCTTCCATGGGTGCTTCGCAAGTTAAACTCTCCAAGTTTCTCTAAATGGAATGGAGGGTCCTTCATGGGTCTTCATCATTTCCTACCTCGCCTCTGTGGCACTTGTGCCTTGGGTAGCCTTCCTGTCTAGTTGGTCCCATGTTTGCATCATGATTATTAAAATTGTGTAATTCATATAGTCCTATAAAAAATATTTTTCATGAACCATATAATTTTAAAAATAAAAAAATCATATATTTGAAAATTATTTTTTCAATCTTACCAATTGCACCGCATGCTACTCCAAGTGGAAGAAATAAATTTGAGTCTACTATAAAATCCTTCCCAGCATAGTGATAATCGTCTACTTTGATGACATGTTCTACCCACTAATGGAAGAACTCATAATCCCATGTAGTTTGGGGAACTTCACTTCCCCCCAATCTCTTCATCAAATCTTCCCAACTGGTGATCCTTGGATCTTGTGGGCTGTTCATGGTGGAGATTATCTTGGGCCAAAGCCCTAGGAATCTCTCAAAGAAGAATGTCAGTATAATTGTTCCATATCCAAAATGTTTTGGTTTCACTTTTCGGATGGAGGTCAATTGTTTTTTCAAATTTCCTAGCAAGGCTATGCACCAATCATAGAGGTGCACCAACCAGTCTACTACTAGACTCATATGTGTGCAAGAGGACTGGTGTAAATATGTCGACCCTGCTACTCTCCTAATTGTGAAAAGAAGGATTTTCTTGTACAAATCTCATACATCTTTCATCAGGACTTGAGTTCCCACCATCTTCGCACCATCTATGCAGTACACTAAGACATAATCATCTACACTAAGCCCTCCAGTGGGCTTACCATGCAAGTCAACTGGATCTCCCCTTCGGGAAATACCAGTGATGACATAGATGTCTTCTAATTCGATCCTTAGTGTCATTTTATCATCATAAAACAATCTTCCTCCGTTCTCAATGATTGACCAATATCTCGAGAAATCAGGTGTTGGTTTTCATGTTTGGCATCCTAAAATATTTGAGTAAACCCCAATTCCAAAATATATCTAATGTTTCTTGATATTCCATCGCTTCATTGTCAATGGCACTATGCTCTTGCTCCCTCCAACTAATGGTCATACTGCACAAATTCATTTATTTACACATTAGATATTACTAATTAGTTTTGAAATTTTCTTTGTTCATACGCAACTTCATCTGGAGACAGTTGCATCTATACACGAGTTCCATGTGATGAACCCACGTATACGTAGAGGGTTTCAAAGAAAATATAATTCCTACAGTAAAAAAATCCATAAATTTTCTTAAAATAGGAATTTAATTGATTAATAAGATAAGTATGAGTCTTACATGACTAATTTGAGCAAATTTTGTCACTGGTTTCTTTGTTTGCAAGAAGAATTTTTTTTTCTCTAGAGCTCTTTTCTAATTTCTACACTCCACAAATGACCCAAATGTGAGTCAAATTGCTTATTTATTCCCAAATTTTGAATTTTTTTAGAAATTTCATTTTTGTCTTTTTTTCAAAATTGGTTAAGGATATTTAACCTTTTGGCTTGTAAGGGTTCGAAAAAGTAATTTTCAGGTACATTCTGCTGATTTTGACATTTTTCCAAGTTTTCTTTGAATCCATGATCGCTGACCTGTAATGGAAGGTATTTTATTCTAAGCTAGCATATATGTTATGGAATCTAGTTTTCGTTGCATTCTCACATTCTAGGCTCCATTCTAATCACTTTCCATAAGGTCGATCCCATCAGGTCATGACTATTTAACCAATTTCACTCGCTAATTTATAAATAATGACTTGGTGGTAGAGACATCTTCTACATTGGCTTCCTAATAAGTCTCTCACTAGCATTTGTTGCCCATGATGCAACCTATATAGGCTCAGGAGTCTTCTTTAGTCCTGTCATGACTTATGCATTGAAGCTTCATTCTTCTTCTTCTCCGCTATCCTTATTTTGGCTAGTTACCTCAGAGGCTCCCATTTTTGTTGAGTTGTGTTACTGCATTGCATATTTACCACTTGTTTATCCTGGCCTTTATCTGGCTTCATTTGCACTCATGTTTAAGCCCTCTGTTGACCATGTGTTTCTATACAAGTGAACCATTCAATCACTTATCCTTTGCAACTTGATACCTTTTCCCATGGATGGAACATGCCTCCAAGTGTCACTTATCAGTTTTTTCCACCTTGCATTCAGCATAGGATTATTCCTATATTAGGAACTAGATCATCTATTTCTTGACACTTGTTCTATCCATTGTACTATAGGAATTATTTTACTCCTTTTTAGGCTTTTAAATATGAAAAAGACAAAAAATTAAATATCTGAAAAAGAGCGGGAACGGGACAATACTTCCATACTTGATGGTAGCTACAACGTCACTTTTGTCACTGTTGAACAGAGCGCAAGAAAAAGTGAAGTATTTTCTCCATTTGGGAAGGTTTTAGTTTTGACATGGGAAAAACCTAACCTTGTTTTTACTTCATTACTCCCTCGGTTGGTTATCTCTTCCAATCATATGAAGGGTTTGTTCATGCCTCCTTCATGACAAACTTAAAAAATGTTATCATTTTTTGCCTCAGTCAAAATAAGTTGTGTTTTTGTTCAAGGGAATTTAACCTGAGTTGGTATTTCTACGATATCTCTTGACTCATTTTTCAATCAGCCATCCTGGTATTGTCAGTATCTTCTACTATCACATCAACTATTTGGTCCTTTTCTTATGCTAGTTTGAGAATGTCTCCATTGACTTGATGCTGGTGGGTTTTTCTCTTGTCGACTTTGACATATTTCTCTAAGATAAAACCTAGAGCTGCACCCTGGCCCTATTTACATCATTTATAGGTGACCTTGTGCTCAACATTTGATCAACGCCATGGGTCTTTGACTGAGTGCTTTACCTTGTGTTCGACTTCCTCTTACATTATCACACCTGGGATTCATGCAGTACCTTGATTTCATTTCACCCTATCGATGGATATCTCACCTCTTTTTCATATTTCATTATTGACTGGTTTAGAGGGTTTCTACCGTGCGTTAGCTACATTTTGTGCATGCCGAAAATGTACTATAGGTTGATTAATTTGGTTTTCTTCGTATGATTCCTTCCAAATCCTAGCCTGCGGGTTACACTCACACTGGACTAATGTGGGATGCCTTAATGCCTTCTTTCTAGTGGATATTTTCCCATCGACTTTGACTTATTGCTATGAGAATAAGGCTGGGAGTCCTTTTTTCAATACCATAGGGTTTTCAGTCATTAGTGGTAGACTCTTTCGCTATCGATAGTGAGAATACATCAATGTCTCCTGATTGATAGATTATTTCAAGTGTTAGACTTCAACTCATTTACTCGCACTTTTTGGATTGTACTGGGGCACCTTGACACTCATTATCATTATCAGTTGGTTGTATCACGTTTGTTAATCATATACATCAATGACCGGTAATCAAATTATTTCTCACATGGTCAAACTTTGCTCATTTACTCCCATTGTGTATAATTGTGCCTTAGTGATTGGTAAAGACCTTAGGTTTGCATTAACATGCCTTGCTTCACTTTGATAGTTTTTTCAGTTTTGTGCCAGTGATACCATCCACACCTATATGTTGTAGTTCCATTACAACAACATCTTATATGTTGGCACCTGAGTTGCATGTTTTACCATTGTTCCACAACTTGTGATTTGGTAATTGGAAATTCAGTTGTGATTTTAGTGATCAGATATCTATATAACATCATTTGACCAGTCCTTTATATCTGATACTTGGACATGATTTTGATTTATATTTCTGGGCAGTGATCAGATGATTCACTATGTACTTTACATTTCCGTTATACTTGTATACATATTGGATCGACTCCATACTTGATACACGTGCATACTTTTCCTTCATTGAGCATGGGTATTCTCGCCTTAGACATGAACTATATTTCTGATTTTTCTCACTCGTTTTTCGGAGGCTGAAATCTGGTGAAGTCCTCTCTAGTCCTTGCAGGTTCTTTCTATGCACATAATACATTTCGCCCATCATGTACCACTTTTGATGTCATATATTACAGGGAATATTTTATAGCATCATTTATCACCTTCATATATTTTATGACATATTCCTTGGCCTTGGGCAACTCTTGCATTCAGACTTTGTCACATTTCTTAAAAAAAAAGTATTTCAAAATCCACACGCAACTCTGCCCAGATTTTTCCGCGTCTATACGCAGGTCCATACACTATTGACCAACGTATTCCATTTGAAATACTTAAAATATATATAATTCCCTATTATTAAGGTGGGGTTTACGGTTTATCCTGTAACTTAACTACCTCGTCCTGTGGCCTAACTGTTCCCTAACTCAAAGAACTAATTTGAGGAACTATAAATACTCCTCAAGGGAAAGGCCTAAGGGAGGAAGAGAGGGAATTATAACTATTATAGCCTATCATATCCCTAATCAAATCTAATGTTTCCCTAGTCCCTCTTGCACTTCCTAGATTTCTGGAAACCTTTGTTTCCTTGTGATGATCACCTATACCCTACGTGACATCCTTTTTGCACCATTGATGGAAAGTGCATTGTGATGCTAGGGCAGGATAAATCTGGATGAAGGTTTTGGGCAAGGCCATGGAAAATCTTAGGTGACTTCTCCACGTTTATCTTCTGTATGTGTTGTCACTGAAAGAAGTACCATCCTATTCCTGATGTTCATGTGCTATTTATCTCTCATGCACGTTTAACAATGTAGAATAATTTTATTTCATATTATTTTTATAATATGGTATATACTAATCTACTAACATCTATGACATATATGTTGTACAACTAGTTTTTTTCCTTGTTCTTGACTCATTTGCAGGTTGATCTAGAGCGTGAGGAGTTGTAGGGGGTTTGAACACTCCGGGATTGACTACAAATGAAGGATAAATGGGTAAGATCCACAATCCTCGTTGTCTAGTGTTAAGAATAAAAGTTGGTAGTTTGATTCCTTCTTGTGATCACATGCCATCCAATTTGTTGGGTCTTTCAACCTAGGACTTTAGGGTAATCTAGCCCATAACAATGTTACACAAAATTTGAAATATATATATATATATATATATATATATATATATATATATATATATATATATATATATATATATATATATATATATATATATATATATATATATATATATATATATATTTGTGTATTTACAACTATTAATTCAAAAGACACACATTTAATTTATTTATAATTATATTGTAAAATATAATAATAATATTTTAAGAATATTTCAATATATTAATTTCAATTATTGGTTATCATTTGCATGATAGAAGTTAAATTTTCTACATTTATAAAAAAAATTAAAAATATTAGATAATTCTAAGTTTTTGGAGCATAGTTATGTTAATTATAATTTAAATTAAAATTTCGACCAATTAATATGATGTATTATGTTAAAATACATTTATATTTACATTAGCATGTTTTTCAACAGAAAAATAAGTACATAATATTATGTATTTATCAAGAGAATATATACAGTTATTGGTTTTCAGTAGATAGATATTTTTTGTATTATATATATCACAAAATTGACACTCTATGGCATTGAGTGGAAGTTCTTCCTTTTTTCCCACAAAAAAAAAAACATCGATGAGATAGATGTAAATCTACTCAAAGATAACCTAGTTCCTTCCTCCCTCTACTTAAGAAAATAAATAAATGGTGTGTTGGTGGAAAATAGTTATTACTATGATTTCTTTGGAACTTCACTCTCTCTCTTACTAGACTCTACTCACCACTTCTGAATGGCATGGAACATGTAGCTGGGAAGAGTTGTTGGTTTTCCTTGTGATTACTTTTCTCTCGTGTCTTTGGTATTGGGTAGAGTAACTCCTCCATGGGTTTTGACCACTTTAGATATGTCATTGTACTTTATTTTTCTTATTGTTGTATACTTTTTTTATTCACGTATGCTTAGTACAACTTCAAGGAGGTTGTGTCTTTCATCTCTTAGGGGATTCTACCTAGAGCTCCCTTTATTTTTGGCTTTGGGTTGAGTTTTATTTTCTTCTATTATCTAGAGATGTTTTCCTTCCCCTCTTCATTATGTGGAAGCATTTCTCTCTTGTTTTCAATTTTCTTCTTCTTGGGTTCCTCTCTCCCATTTTCTCCATTTGTGCAACCTTTCTCCAAATGCCCAGGAAAATGAGTTACTCCCATATGGTAAGGTGATAGTAGAGGTGACGGGCATGATTAATAGGTAAATAATAAGGACCATGTGGCCTTATTTCAATCTATATTTACCTTTTTCCTCGCATTTTATGACATATTTTGAATATTATGTGGTTATTAGGAATACTCGATGATGATTATCATATATCATGGCCTAATGTGATTAATGAGTAGGAAAATAGTGCATTAAAATTCATCTACTATGTAGATTTGTGTTGAAGGAAGTTGGAGAATATGTACAAGGGTAGTATCCTACATTTACTCACCCAAATATTGACCTTCTCCCTATAATTACTGACTTCCATTTTGAGGATCCACTAGCACCCGATGAACTCAAATTCTACAAGGAGAATGATCAATATCTTAAGTACTTTTGTAGGGATCAAACCTTCTTTCCAAGTAGGTTTTCTCTTAGTCATTTTTTTATAAACAAGAAACCATAAGGGATCTAAAGGATTCAAATTATTGCAGGACGATAGAGAATATTAGGTGCGAATAACTTGTTATTTTCATTTCCATTTTATGTTGTACTTGAGCACTCTTTTGAAGTAATGAAAAGTTTTGTGTTGATCCAAAAACTAGTTTGTTTCATAGGGATGAGTTCCCTTGGTTTAGGGCCCAACCCAGAGGATCTAGTATCTCTTATTTGTGCATTTATTTCATGCACTTTCTTTCATAACAATATTGAATTTTCTTCCTAGGAGACATGTTTATGAAAATTTCTTATGCAGGTCTCCCAATGACTTCTCTTGTGGGATGCAATGTTGGAGATATAGTATTGGCAAGCCAATACTATATATTTTATATCTCTTGAAATAGTTAGTTGTTTTATTTTCCTCCTCATCCATACATTGTTTATGCACATGTATTGATTTATCTAGTGGTATTTTTCAGCTTCGAAAAAAAACATATCTTATGGATGTACATCTTTTTCATGCTATAGTTTACACTATCTTTTAATGGAGTAGATAGTTTCCAATAAAATTAAACTCATAATTAGTTCTTTCCATTTTTATGAAATTTAGCTATAATTTTTCCATTCTTTCCAACTTTCAAAAGAATAATTTGTATGGTGTGCATGTATTGATATTTTTTTATATGGTTGTAATTTTTATTCACACTCACCTCCCTACCATCATCAGCCCCCTTCTTCTCACATCACAAATCTCCCAAAATATTGTCAACCAAGAGGACATTTATGGGTTATTGAAGGCCATAGTGTGCATTGGATTTTGCACAGGGTGGGGCCCTCAAGGGTACTATACTGAGAAAATGACTCATACTACCTTCATTCACCCTAAATACCTTACCCTTCCTTCAGAGAACCTTTTCAACCCTCAGGATGCTGACGGTTCCAATCCTGTATCAAAATAGGTTAATCTTGTAGCATCATGTAGCAATCTCGTAGAACCATGTATACTTGGCCCAAATTGTTCCAAAAGATTTATTTTCTCCTCCTACTATTGAATAATATTCCTTATGATCGAAAATTAGGATTAAGGGGGACCAAGCACCGCATATAACTTGTCTTTAATTCACTAGAATACATTTCTACAATTAGGGTTAGTGGAAAAATTTATGAATTTGGTAAAATAATGGTCAGTTTGATGATTATCTCATGAGATATATACCGAGTTATGTCACTAAGTATAATTTATTTGAAACACGGTGATTTATGTTTGATTACATGCTTTTTTCGTTATGAAAATTAGATTAGAGTTGCTTTCTTTGATTTATTCTTCAAAATCTAGGGTTTCAATTTAAAGCATTGTTATTCCATTACATAGACTAGGTTTCCTTTATATGCAACATTTACATTTTGAAAATAGATTAATGTTTACATTTATACAAGTAGTGTAGTATTTAAATTTTTATAAGTAGGTTTATAATTTACATTTTAGGAATTAGCATTCCTATTCCCTTGCAAATAGAGTAGTATTTTCATTTCTCCAAATAAACTATAATGGTCCCTTCATGAAATTTCTTTTCTTTCCAATCGAAAATCAATTTATAGAGTGGTGTCTATGTTCCTTTATTTGGTATATTGCTGGAAAGTAAAATAAGTATAGCTTAGATATTGTGCGTATATCAATGTAATTTTTTAAGTCTTTATGAACCTCGAGTTGATAATTAAATTTGGTAGCCATGGGAGGTTCAAGACACTTTTTGCAATACTAATGCTCATCAATGTTTATTGTCTTTTTTGGGGAGATGTCTTGTTGTAATAAATAAGAAGATATATGTGATACTGCATTTTGTACAAGTTTGGGAATTATTAGTGTGTGGTGGTTCCTTTTGGTCTTCCCAATTCTCCATCAACCTTCATGTATTTGATTAAAAATGTGTTGCATGCTTATGTCAATAATTTTTTGATAGTATTTTTAAATTATATATTAGTATATTAAAATAATGAGGCGGAGCATTGAAATAACCTAGAAGGTATGGTTATATTGTTGAGAGAGAATAAGGTGTATGTCAACCTCAACAAGTGAAATTTATTTCAATTTTAGATTCATTAATTGGGACATGTTTTTTCCAAGGAAGGGATAATAATGGATCTGGAAATGATTAAAGCTATCATAAAGTTGCCAACTATAAGGAATGTGGATGAAGTCATATAATTCATGACACTAGAAGGTTATTATAAGCAGTTCATGAGTAATTTTTTAGCGAATGGTTATCCTATAACATCTTTGCTGAGAAAAGGAAAATTTTTTGAATGGAATACTCAGTGTGCAACTAGCTTAGATGAGTTGAAAAATTTTCTTACCAATTCTCTAGTTTTGAAGATTGCAGATCCGAATAAGGATTACTGATTATTACATATGCATGTAAGGAAGGACTTGGTGGATACATGATGAAGGAAGGGTAGGTGATTTGCTATGAGTCAGGTAATTTGAATAAAAACAAGTAGAATCGTTCGACACATTATCTGATTTAGGAATTGTAATTCACGCATAGAAGATGTGGAGACATTATCTAATTGGAAGGAAGTTCATCTTGATGAGTAATCACAAAGGAACGAGGTACTTTTTTAACCAACCTAATCTTAATGCAAGGCAATATAGATCGTTGACTACTCTTAGTGAGTTTGTTTTTTAGATCAGATACTTAAAAGGCAAGGAG
The DNA here is from genome assembly GCA_034641835.2 of Pinus albicaulis. Lineage (NCBI taxonomy): Eukaryota > Viridiplantae > Streptophyta > Pinopsida > Pinales > Pinaceae > Pinus > Pinus albicaulis. The sequence continues at coordinate 676,640,354 of CM076575.1, forward strand.
AAAGAGGTTGGAGGTGCTCTCAGTAGGATAGTGCAAATGAATCATATCTTAGTTGTGAGCTCTTATGGGATAGTTTTAAATGATCATATATTGCATGTAGGAAAGTAAAGTAGTTCTCTTTGAATGAAAGAAGCTGAGTGAACAGGAGAATAACTATGTGACTCATGATATTTATTTAGTACCTATCATTCATGCATTAAATATGTGGAGAAGTTATCTCCTTGGTTTAAGGTTTATATTTATGCGAGATCATAGTGGAATGAAGTACTTATTTTACTAACCTAATATAAACACAAGGCAATCAATATGGTTTTCTACCCTTATAGAGTTTCATTTTGAGATTGGGTGCATTAGAGACAAGGAGAATTGGGTTGTGAATGCTCCCAGCAAGAGAGTGCAGGTGAATCATCTTTATGTTGTGAGCTCTTCTAGGATATATTTATAATAACATATCTTATATGATGGGAAACATGATGAGAAGTACCAGTAGTAGAAGAAAATATTTCAGAAGAAAGCTGAGAGTGACCAAGATGAGGAGTATCACCTCACAACAAATGGCTTCATTATATTCAAGAGCAATTTTCATGTGCCAAATTGTAGTGAGTTGAAGAAGCGTATCTTGAGAGAGTTTCACATCAAGTGGAATTCAGGACACCTATGATACCATAACATTTTTACAATGTTCAAGAAGTTATCTTATTGACCGAATTTGAAGAAATAGGTGGTTGATTTTGGTTGTAAGGTACTTGGATTTTCAACAGGTAAAAGTTGAATGTAAGCATCCAACTGGTCTACTGTATCCTATTCTTATTACAAAATGGAGATGTGAGGACATTTCCAAAGACTTAATTATCATATTTCCAAGGACAATGATGCAACATGATTCCGTCATGGTTGTAGTTGATAGACTAAGTAAGTTGTCTCACTTCGTGACAATGAAGTCTACCAAATGATATATTAAAGTGGTTTAGATATTTTCCAGGGAGATAGGTTGGTTGTATGGAGTTCCAAAGAATATTATATCATATAGAGATTCCAAGTTCACTTCCAATTCTTTGATCAATTTTTTGGTGAGATGGGGGTCGAATATAGCTTTTAGTACAACTTATCATCCACAGACAGATGGAAAGATAAAGAGGGTTGACATGATTCTTAAGGATATGTTGAGGATTTATGCCATGCATTTGTAGAGGAAGTGGGAGGAGTATCTTCCACTAGTGGAATTTTCTTATAATAATGGATATCAGGAATCCATGAAGATGAGGCCATTTAAGGATCTGTCCGGAAAAAATTGTGATAATCCTGTCAACTGGAGTGATCTGATGAACATGGTTTTGATTGGAACAGATATGTTGGTTGAGATGGAGCAGGACATGGATGTTTTTAAAAGTAATTTAAAGGCAACACATGAGAGGCAAAAGAGTTCTGTGGATCAACATAAAAAATTAAAAGAGTTTCAAGTTTGGAAGCATGTGTACTTGCGCATGAAGCCCAAGAGGAGATCCTGGAGGATTGGGTCATTTTCCAAGTTGGCACCTCAATATTTCACGCCTTTTGAGATCCTTGAGAGGATTCGAATAATGGCATATATATTTGAACTACCCCCACCAGTGAAAGTTCATAATGTTTTCCATTTTGTATTGCGTAAGAGGTATGTACAAGATTTTTATCATGGGATTAATTGGTATGTATTGTAGGTGGAACTAGAGGGATAGTTCCAGCCAAATCCATAATTCATATTGTTGTGAAAAGAACTCATACAGTCAAACTGAGCAATAGAGAAACATAAAGTGCAATTGAAGCACTTTGGGAGGGAAGATACATGGGAGATGGTGACTGGATGTAAGCATAATATCCTTCCTTATTTTTTGGTTGAGAAAATTTGTTTATATATATTTATATCTTCATATTTATATTGTAAATACCATTTCAAGTTATGTTATAAAACTCTAATAACAACTATGTTGTAAATATTGAAATATGTTTTGTTATAAAGCTCCCATAAGCAATATGAAGGTCATGATTTTGGTATGTTTGTCATTATAAATAATGCATTGAGTTATGTTTATAAATATCCATAATAAATATGTTTTGTTGCTCATAAGTTTCATAGAAGGCTGATTAACATGTTCCCCCAAGGGGGATGAGATTGAAACAACCTTGGTTTGATTTTCTGTGTAAACAAATGAAACCAATGTCATGGGATACGTGTTACAAGTTGAATGTAGGGAAAAAATTGTAGTGGGCATCACTTGTTATTTATTATTGGATATCGAAATTGGAATTGAAATTGGAAAAGGAAAATGGAAACAAGGGACAATTAATTAAGGAAACACTATAAAATAGGAGACAAGGAATATGAAGAGAAAAAAATATGCATGTAAGGGAAAATGAAGTAAAATGGAGGAAATGGAGGAAAGGGAATGGAAAAGAAAAGAAAATAAAGAGAGAACATTGACTGGATTTTTTGTTTAATCTTTTCGCCTCTTAGTCTCTCTTGATCACTTCTTAGTTACTTTAGAAGAATCCTAGCTGCAACTGGGACATTGAGTCATTCTCACTTGGACTTGGAGAGACAGAGCACTTGGACAAAAGAAATAAATCAAGAAAAGGAATTCAAGGGAAGTAAAGGAGAATGCTGGAAAATAAAATATAACAAGACAATATTCCATTTAAAATGTTGCATGTGTGATTTCCTCTCTAATATTTGAATGCATGGTACATGCATTTGGTTACCTGTTTTCATTAGCATTGGATTTTGCTAGATTGATAGTGGATTTAACCTTGCCTTGACATTTCCTAAATAGTCATGATGTCAGGGGTTCCTTATTTTCATTAAGATTTAGGTGGATGATATATTTTGGATCCTGGTTGAGGTCATCTTAGGAAAATCTCCAAGGGTCGAGGGTATGGATAGCTTTTCCCCTACAACTCTTGAGATATGGGTGGATATAGGAAAATTCCTCTAGATATGGTGAAGAAAATCGGAAAGAATTTAACCTTGTTTCCATATTAGTGATTTTTGGACTACTTGAGGTGAAATCGTTGTTTTTGATGGTAGAGGTGGTTTAGCCTCTAGATCCCCTCACTATTTATTTTTTTTGGTTTATGGGCCACGTGATCCCACATTCATGATTGGAATGTGGAATGGGGGTGATTAGATAAAATAAAGATTTGATTCAACACAATATACAGTCATATGGTTCATGAAAGTCTCTGGCTTGGTTGAATTTATGCATATGTTATTTATTATTGAGATTATTGAGCATATTTATTGGGTATTATATTGATTTTATAACTAGTTTTTCTTAAATTATTTTAGTTAAATGCTAGTTATAAGAAAGGAACATTATTTTTGTATAATTCTCTCTTATTATGGATCTTACTTATGGATTGATAATTTATTGAATCGTTATGTGAATGTATGGGGATAAATAGTGTTTGATGCAGCTAGATTGAGAGGGAATTGAACCTTCTTGATGACTCTTTGATGAAACTTAGGAAATAGTGAATATATATGCATTCATGAATTTTAGTTACTATGTTTCCCATGTTTATGATTATAATTTGTTTCGAATGTTTTGCAAATATATTAGCCTTAGTGTGGAATATACAGGCTTATCATAATCATAAAATTGATTCTAGGAAATTCTCACATGTTATATGTAGTTGGTCTATGGCTAGCCTTGAAAATGTAAAACCAGGTTTCTATCTGTAGTGTCTTAACTGAAAAATATTAGTTTTATCCATATTGAGGAATTCCTATGTGCACAACTCAAGCCTTATAGATGCATGCACAACATGTCATGCATGGGGTTGGGCTATAAGGTTAGGTAAAAAGATATTTCCACCTCTGGATAAGATCATCAATAGATTTTGTTTAAGATCTAGGAGATGTTGTACCCTTGGCAGATTGTAGTAAGTTTTAGGATGATATGCCCCACTTCCATAGCTAGAACTTGGAGGTTGGGTCATGCATAGAAACTCGTGTTCCATATTTACATTGGTGAGACTATAAAAGAGGGTAAATGTTGGGTGGGGTGGGGTGTTACACAAATTTGTAATATATATATATATATATATATATATATATATATATATATATATATATATATATATATATCTGTGTGTGTGTATATTTAAAATAATTAATTCTAAAGACACACATTCAATTTATTTATAATTATATTGTGAAATATAATAATAATATTTTAAGAATATTTTAGTATATTAATTTCAATTATTGGTTATCATTTGCATGAGAGAAGTTAAATTTTATATGTTTATAAAAAATATTTAAAAATATTAGCTAATTCTAAGTTTTTGGATCATAGTTATGTTAATTATAATTTAAATGAATATTTTCCACCAATTAATCTAATGTATTATTTTAATATAAATATAAATTTATCTTAGCATGTTTTTCAACAAAAAAATAAATAAATAATATTATGTATTTATCCAGAGGGTATATACAGTTATTGGTTTTCAGTAGATAGATATTTTTCATATTAGAGATATCACAAAATTGTCACTCTATGGCATCAAGTGGAAGTTCTTCCTTTCCCCCCCCCCAAAAAACATCAATGTGATAGATACAAATCTACTCAAGCATAACCTAGTTCCTTCCACTCTCTACTCAAGCACCGAAATAAATGGTGTGTTGGTGGAAAAGAATTATTACTACAATTTATTTATAACTTCACTCTCATTTTTACTAGACTCTACTCAATGCTTATGAATGGCATGGCACATGTAGTGGGGAAGTGTTATTGGTTTTCCTTATGATTATTTTTCTTTCGTGTCTTTGGTATTAGGTAGAGCAACTCCTCCATGGGATTTGACCACCTGAAATATCTCATTGTGATTTATTTTTCTTAGTGTTGTATATTTTGTTTTATTCCCTTATGCTTAGTACAACTTCAAGGCTATTGTTTATTTCTTCTCTTAGGGGATTCTACCTAGTTTGAGCCCCCTTTATTTTTTTCTTTGGGTTGAGTTTTATCTTCTTCTATTCTATAGAGATGTTTTCTTTTCCCTCTTCATTATATTGAAGCCTTTACCTCCTGTTGAAAATTTTATTCCTCTTTAGTCCCTCTCTCCTATTTTCTCCATTTCTGCAGCCTTCCTCCCAATGCCTAGGAAAAGGACTCACTCCCCTATGGGTAGGTGATATTAAATGTGATGGGAATCATTAATAGGTAAGTAATGAGGCCCATGTGGCCTTCCTTCAATATATATTTACCTTTTTCCTCACATTTTATGACATATTTTTATTGTTATGTGGTTATTAGGATTACTAGATGATTCTTATAATATATTCTAGCCTAATGTGATTAATGTGTAGGAAAAGAGTGCATTAAAATGCATATACTCTGTATATATGTGTTGAAGGAAGCTGCAAAAGATGTAGAAGGGTAGTCTCCTACATTTACTCACCCAAATATTGAACTTCTCCCTACATTTACTAACTTCCACTTTGAGGATCTGCTAGAAGTTGACGAAATCGAATTCTACAAGGAGAAAGATCAATATCCTAAGTTATTTTGGAGGGAATAAACCATATTTCCAAGTAGGTTGTCCCTTAGTCACTTTTATATAGATAAGCAACCCTAAGTGCTCTAAAGGATTCAAACTATTGCAGGAGATAGAGAATATTAGGTGCTATAAACTTGTTGTTTTCATGTCCATTTTATGGTGTACTTGAGTATTCTCTTTCATTAATGAAAAGTTTTTTGTTGATCCAAAACCAAGTTTGTTTCAGAGTGATGAGTCCCCTTGGGTTAGGGATCAAACTAGAGGATCTAGTATCTCTTCTTTGTGCATTTATTTTATGCACTTTCTTTCCTAGCAATATTTCCTTTTTCTCTTAGGAGATGTGTTTATGAAAATTGCTTATGCAAGTTTCCCAATCACTTCTCTTGTGGGATCCAATGTTTGAGATATAGTATTGGAAAGACAAGACTATATAGTTTCTATCTCTTTCAATAGTTAGTACTTTGATTTTCCTCCTCTTACATACATTATTTTCTACACATGTATTGATTTATCTAGTAGTATTTTGCAACTTCGTAAGAAACATATCTTATCGATTTAGGTCCTTTGCGTGCTAAAATTTATATTTTCTTTTAATGGAGTAGATAGATTTCAAATAATATTCAACTCATACTTACTTATTTCCATTTTTCCACAATTTAACTATAAGCTTTCCATTCTTTCCAACTTTCAAAAGATTGATTTGTATGGTGTGCATGTACTGTTCTTGTTTTGTATGGTTGGAATTTTTATTCAAACTTACCTCCCTACCATTATCATCCTTCTTCTCACATCACAACTATCCCAAAACGTTGTCAATCGAGATAACATATATAGGTTATTGAAGGCGAGCGTGTGCATTGGAATTTGCACAAGGTGGGGCCCTGAAGGGTATTATGTTGGGAAAAGGACTAATACAACCTTTAGTCACCATAAATACCTTTCCCTACCTTCACAAAACCTTTCTAACCCTTACGATTCTCACGGATCCAATCATGTACCAAAATAGGGCAATCTTGTAGAATCCTGTAGCAATACCATGTAGAACCATGTATACTTGGACCAAATTTATCCAAAAGCTTTATTTTTGCCTCCTACTATTTAGTAATATTCCTTATGATAAAAAAACTAGGATTAAAGGAGACCAAACACTGCATATAACTTGTCTTTAATTCATTTCAATACATTTATGCAATTAGGGTTAGTGGAAAAATTTATGAATTTGGTAAAATAATGGTCAATTTATTGATTATCTCATGAGATATATAGTGAATTATGTCACTAAGTATAATTTGTTTTCAATGCAATTATTAATGGTTGATTACATGCTTTTTTCCTTGTGTAAATTATATTAGAGTTTCTTTCTTTGATTTATGCTTCAAAATCTAGGCTTTCAATTTCAAGCATTGTTATTCCATTACATGCTAGGTTTCCTTTATACGAAACATTTACATTTTTCAAATAGATTAATGTTTACATTTCTTCAAGTCATGTAGTATTTAAATTTTTAATGTAGGTTTAGCATTTACATTTGAGGAAGTAACATTCCAATTAATTTGCAAATAGAGTAGTATTTTCATTTCTGCAAATAAAATATAAAAGTCCTTTCATGCAATTTATTTTCTTTCCAACCGATAATCAATTGATAGAATGGTCTATGTGTTCCTTTGTCTGGTCCATTGCTAGAGAGTAAAATAAGTAGAGCTTAGCTATTGTCCATATATCATTGTCATTTTTTAAGTTTATACGAACCCTAATTTCATAATTTAAGTTGGTAGCCATGGGAGGTTCAACACACTTGTTTCAATACTAACACTTATCACTATTTAGTATATTTTTTCGGGAGGTGTCCAAGTAGGTGTTGATTATAATACAAAATTTATTATTTTTTAGTATTTATCTTTCTTTACATAATCATTCCTTGATTTGGAAGAAAAATACAGGAAGTAAAAACACAAAAGAATAATTATTTCATGCCTCATAGGAGTAAGGATAATCAACGAAAATTCCTACCAAATATCCCAACCCCTTCTAGTAGTCAAATGTCACTCTTCTTTGGTGATTTTGAACCTCTTACTCTTACCACAAAAGAGTTGGATAATACCTTAGGTGAGAAACCATAAATCTTTGAACAAGCCATAAGGGAGATCTTGAAAGGTGTAACAACATTTGGTCTTCATAATGACTTGTAATTATGAATTTTTGTAATGAAGAAGAAGAGTATAGTAAAATTTACTTTGTGAAGCCATGTTCATGGGTTTCATGAGAAAGGATTTTTTGTTATAGGTCAAATACTTCTTCTTTATGTATTTAGGGTTTTTCATCTTGTTATAAATATATAAGTTAGATTCATGTATATGAAGTCTTGTTACACTTGAAAAAGACAAATTATTGATGTAAATGTATGCCTCCTGACCTTGTCAATAACCCTAAAATATGTTGGAGGATGCTCCTTGAAAATTTGGCTAAAAAACAATTAAACAAGTTCGATTACTAGCTAAGATCATGTTGGCCTAAAAGAGGGAGGAAATCCCTATATAGAAGGAGGGACTATGACCTCACTTCTACATAGAATTTCAAACATGTCTGAGGAAAAAATACAATGAAATTTTTTAGGTTTCATGCCTAAAAAAAGAGACACTATAGCGAGGAAACAAGTATATCCAATGAAGAAAAGGAGACTATATTGGATCTTTGTTTTGGGTATACAATCGCAGATATTTGTCTTGGGTTATATATATGAACTGAAGTAGGTGCCTTGACAACAACGACTACGTTATCAAGTATTGTATTTAAGTGTGAAGTAGAAGGATTAAATAGCGAAGTAAAAGGAACTACAAGGTATACAAGGTTTCGGTTTAAATATAATTCATATATCACAGAGTTACATACAACATAAAATAGAGTTGCAATAGTTTTAGATAAGGGATAAATATATATACCAAAGCAAGAGGGATATATGCCTTTACATAAAGGGTATAGAAATAATATTGTGTAATAATCTCAAGGAGGCCGAGGCTAGAAGGACTAATAAGGGCATCATTGTTTAGGACTAAGAACCTAGCTTTCTTAGCACTAGTGCAAAGTACTGAAAAAGGGAGATACGAACTAGAGAAGCCGAGAAGACTAGTGACAAGGTCTTGGAGGCATAATGAAGTTATGGGTGTAGATTATGGTAATGATACTTTTCAATCGAATATAAGGATAATTTATTTTGTGTTTTCCTCTCAAAGGGGGAGAGGTTTTCACTCTTGCTTGAAGATCCTTAAATTTTTGTCTGTTGTGTTTTGATAATTGATTTGATGAAAAGACATAATAAGGTAATGAAGATAATATATAAATAAAAAAAACATAACAAGTTCACAAGTAATTATCATAAAAGAAAAATTGAATTAAACACCCTAATTTCTCAACATTATATAAGAGCCAAGGTGTTGAAGCCAAAAAATGGTAGTTTTGAAAGAAGCATAAGGTTCAAGCTTAAAAGGAAACAATGAGGATCAATTTTTCTAGAATACATCAAAGTAAAGGTTCTACATTAAAGAAAATGATATACATTTAAGAATCAATATTCATATCTAGAAATATCTTCACTCATTCAAGTAGGATCAAATACAATTTGTAGAAATTGGAGAATCCCTCAAGCCATTTTGAATGGATCAAAGACCTTACTCGAAGGACTCGCACAAGAATAAAAGCAATATCAATGATATGATATTTATATTCAAGGAATATAAAGTTGTCTCATGATTGAAGCCAATTCAACATTATTAAAGACATCATCAAATCAACATTATGTTCAAGTCATCATCAATCCATCCTTGACCATCATCCTCATCAAGGATTAAATGTGATCTAGCTCTTTTCACCTCTCTTAAAGAATCCAACCTAAGAGGGAACTCCCCCTGCTATCTACATCATATTAAACAAGGTAGCTGGTAGAAGAAGAGAAGAATTTATTCAAGTCAGTGTCTCTATGACTTCATCTAAATCTATGAAAATGTATTCTTTCAAAGAAATAAATAAACTGGTTGGGGCTTCAAACTTTATTGAATGGAACAAAAGGACATATACACATATTATTTAGAATGAATTCATGCCATATACATGAATGGAGACAAAACAACCTAGAAGATTCTTATGGAACCCATAAAGGACTCTCTCATCCCTATGTATCAAAACTAGAATCTTCAAAAGAAATATATTACAAATTGGTGGAGCTATTCTAGGTGATTATTGCATGAAAAGTAATATATCTGATACAAAAACCAGAAAACTTGAAGTTGACAAGAGAGTAATGAATCATTTCATATTTTATGAATATTTCTGCAATACGAGATCACTCGCATGAATTAGGAGAAGTAATGTCTGATATAAAAATGACTAAAACCATATTGAATGCTCTACCAGAGGGATGGGGAAATTTCACATAAACTATCTATGGGAAGAAAGAAGAAACTCCATTCCAGGATCTATTGTATTTGTGCAAGGTAAAAGAGACAAGGTTAAAATCTAAAGTTGATATAGGATCAAATGAAGAGAATCAATCCTATGCTGCCATGTCAAGAAGAAAGGAAATATTCAATAAGTTTGGTCCTTAGAAGAAAAGGAGAAACATGGATAAGATATGATGCTATGTGTTAACACTGGAAAATCGTACAAAAAAATATGACATTAATTAATGTCATGCCAAATGATTTACACGGCACGAAGACATTATGGAATCAAGAAAGTATTTGAAATCTCTAAGATTTTGAGAAAATCAAATTTGAACTAGTCTAAAATGTTGATTACATGCATTCTCCTTTGAGAAGAGTGCCTCCTGCACACATTTTTTCCCAATAATCACGCATTCTTGAAAATGGAAAAATCTCGCTTTCCGGGACCACACAAAGCAAAGGACAGTTGATCCTTACATGAAACTGCCTAAGGACAGCCACCAGCACCTCCTTAGACACTATGTGAGCACACAAAGGAATATTTGGAGCACACAATGGAATCATACCTCTCCCTTGGGTCACCATCCACCATGTACCAAGGGAGGGAAGGAGGATTTGAAATCCCCTATATAAAGCCACCATGAGTTGAAGAATGGGTGATCACGCTGTTATTCTGGCTAGAATTTCCCAAGAAATACCAGTAGTGTTTGACCCAAAGTTGGACATAGAGGGGACTCGATTGTTGGCCATCCAACAATCTTAGTCCATCACAGCAGAGAGAGAGGGAGCTTGCACCAAGGCGAGCTTGGAAAACAACATCCTTTCATTGAGACCTAGAAGCATTGTCTAGGGGAACTTTGGCAAGTGGGTAAAATTTCTTCTTCGTATCAAACATTTAATAAGAAGTGGCCTACAGCCACTATTTCCACTATTATCATTTGACTCTCTTCAATAGCTTCTGTATATTTTTGTTTTAGTTTTAGTTTAATTTGAGCATACATTTCCATGATTTTTCTTCTACATTGTTTGCTTTTGAACTCCACCAATTTCTTCCTGTTACCTAGAGTTTAAAGGGTTGAACCACACCCTATAAACTAGTGCGATTTCATGAATTCATGCACCAAATCCACTACAAAAGGATTGGTGACTCCACTAATGTCTTAAAATTTTATGCGGTTGTGCCTTATTTCATAGGAGACCTTTTTCTATGCGAGAGAGTGGAGCTGATAGTCCTCTGATCTATCTTGTAGTCCCTAGATTCACTTCGAGTGACAGACTGAAGAAGATCAACTCCTAATATTTTTACCTGCAGGAATTTTTGCGTGCTTGTTCCTCATAGACAGATGCACAGGGTGTGCGTTTAGTGTTGACCTGTGCTTAGGAAAGCACACCTGTCAAGGCTTTTTGCGCACAATTTACATAATGAGATTTCTCTCCCAAGATTATATTTATTTCTACTTGTAAGGTGCTTGGCAGCCCCTAATGTATCTGCCAAAACTTTATATGATACCTCGTAGCTTGTTAGAAATCACTTCTAGGTGCTTTATATAGGCTTAGAGTTAGTTTTTGATTCAAGTTTAATTTTACAAAATTTTCACATAGTTTAAGTAGTGAGAAAATTAACTTGCATTCCAAACAATTTATGTTTCGAAAATTTTTGGTAGTCACACCTAGATAGTTAGTCGAAGTAAGTGGTTGAAGACCACACATTCATAGCTATTTTTCCTTCCTTTAGTGTAGAAATTGTTTAGTTTAGTTCAATTTTTTCAGTAGGAATTGCGGGACTCGGATCAAATTGTCTATATAAGAGCAAGTGATATTTTCTACCTTTTCACCCTTCAGTAATCATAGGTAAGCATACAAATTCTCTATATTTACAATTCGCCATCCCCCTTTAGTTAGTCACATAGATTAACTAGGAAAATTTGAAAGCGACCCATTATCCGCACATGTTTTCCATTTGAGCTAGGAACAATATAACATAGTCTAAATAGGGGTTTTCTGTAAAGGATGACCAATATCCACACGTTAAAACTATGTGCTTGTTCACCTTATGTTCACACACACTCACCCACTAAGAAAAGAAAGACACCTAAAATGAACTTAACCAAACTCACTAAATTCTCCCCACATGGGCCACAAAAGAATTTATAGTTTAAGTTAGGATAAAGGTGGTAGGCATGCAATAAACCACCTTGATAATACTTCTTATTGAAAAATAGAAGTTGTGTATCTAGGTAGCTTCAAATCCACATATCATCCAATGGAAAAGAAAACCCGTGCATGACAAAGACCTGATTCAAAGAGGGTTAGGCTTAGGCGTAGTGCATGTGGTATCAGTTGGGGCTACTTGACCTGGCTGATACTTGGTACTGTTAGTTGATTACCAAGAATCTCAAGACTCGAACGCTCATGTGGGATGGTGGTTCTTAGTGGCCAAAAGCTAGGGAATCCTTTACCCCATAGGTGACGGTGCAGGCAAGTGCCAGACCCTCCACCCTTACCTTGGTGGATTCTCTTCGGATGACTGGGGGTGTCGCCAGCTCTTACGGGACATTGTGCTAGCACTCTCAAGAAATATTCTCAAGGCCTAGTTATTTTTAAGTGTGTGAGGATATATAGGTCTTCTAGTATTTTGAGTATCACATGCAAACAACAAAAAAACCCTTTCTTTTGATTGATTGATCACATAGATTAATTTAGAGGGAAAAATTGTTTTATTTTCACTCTGTTTTATGTATGTGGCCATAATTTTGCTTTGATCATAGACTCTATCCCCTCAAATTGTTCCAAAACCTAACCTGGTCGACACCAAATGGTCCCAACAAAACCTCTTCGATCTAGGCGTCTTTTGGACCTTCCACAATTACCGGGGGGAGGTTCTAGGTCTTTTGCCATTTAGACATCAAAGACAGAAGACTGCCACCATCACTTGTTCATCCTTCATTGGAGAAGCCATAGTTGGGAACCCTAGTCAATCTCCCAACACCACACCACACACCACTCCCCCTTCGACCCCTAGGGGGCAAAGGAGTGCATCCCATTTAGGAAGCCATCTAAATACGCATTAGGGTAGGTCATAGACTAACCCTCGTCCTAAATAGAATTTGGTGTCTTCACACATTGAAATGGCGTCGACCTCCAAGTCACCTTTCTTAGCTTCATTGAATCTACCCGATTTAACCAAGCTAACGAATGACCCCATTGCATACGATCCTTCATGGTCTCCCATGCCCATAAGGCTTCCTTCATAAATACCAAAATTTGAAGACAAGCAAGCGAAAGACCCAGGTAATCATGTAATGACCTTTCACCTGTGGTTCTCATCGAATAGTATCATCGACAACACTATTCGATTGAGGCTATTTCAACGAACTCTTATAGGAGTAGCCACAAAGTGGTACATGGAGAAACCTCCTGCTTCACATGGAACCTTTAGCACCCTTCCTACCATGTTCATCACATATTTTCAGTTACCCATTCACCATGATTCAGGAATGGAATTACTGACTCATTTTAGACAAACCTCCACCATCCACATCTCAAACCATCTTCATGAATGGAGGTGGCGTCGTAGTTTATGTAAAGATAAACTCGACAATAAGGTCCTCTTAGATTTATTCTTGAAAAATCTGACGGTAGAGATTTCGAAGGATGTGGCGCAGCAAAATCCCACTTCCGAAAAGGATGCAATCAGTAAAGCCCAAAAACTTGAACTGATTTATATGCAATCAAGATTCATTTACAACATCCTGCATGATGCCCTGCACCTGCAAACTTATCAAGAATTGCGAAGCACGTCGAACTCTAAAGACAAGCTAGTTGGGTCAATGACCCAAGGTTAACTAGGCAATAGCAGTCAAAACCCCGATTACACATATAGTTCTACCCAGAACATGTAACACTGTTACCGATGAAATAGGTAACCGCACTGTTACCTACTTTTTTTTGGTAGCATAAAAAGCACCCGATTTTGAAAAGTGGTGATGCAGAATCACCTTCTTTTTTTTTAGCACATTTTTGACACTCTAATATTTTTATTTATGAAGTATGAATATTTTTTTTTAAATGTTAGTGATTTTCATGCTAATTTTGAAATGTATTGATGCAACATCAACCCTTTTTTTTAGAGTGGTGATTTTCATGTTCGTAATAAAACACAAAACTTAGATAAATATATATATATTAAAACAATAAAAAAATAATAAAAATGTAAAAAAAACAAAATTAACTCGTAAAAATAAAAAATTTAAACAAAAATAAATAAAAAAACAAAAATATTCGAAAATTATATCAAAAGAAATGACAAAATTTGAAAAAAAAAACACATAATTTAAAGAAAAAAAACTAAAATGAACAAAAAAAAATAAAAAAATAAAAAAACATCAAAAACATTTTTTTCTAAGTTATAAAAAAAATCTATATAATTAAAAAAATATATTTAAAATAGAAAATTTAAAAATTATTTAAATTACAAAATTAAAATTTAGATAAAAAAAAATAAATACAAAAAAGAAAAAATTAAATTTAAAAATTTAAATTAAAAAAATAAGAAGAAGAAGAAAACAAAAATACAAATTTCAAAATTAACAAAAAAAAAAAATTTAAAAAAAAAAATTAAAATTGAAAAAGAAAATTAAAATAAAAAAATTATAATAAAAAAAAATATCATTAAAAAAAAAAAAAATGAAAAGAGCCACGTGCAAATAATTAAAAAACAAATATCCATAAATTTACTGTTTTTTTTTAAATGAAACAATTTATAAATTTTAAAAATGACAAACCAAATAAACTTAAAGATTAAAAGAAAAATTAAATTAAATTAAAATTTAATAAATTTAATGAATAAATTTTAAATTTTAAAAACTAATTAATCTAAAATATTAAATTTAAGAACAAAATTTAAAAAACAAAAAACAAAAAAATTAAAACAAATTAAATTTAAAATAAAAAAATTGAATTAAAAAAAAAAAAATAAAAAAAATTTGATCGTGGTAGTGCCACCAGCCAGCCTCCTGCCCATGTGGTGGCGGAGGCTAGCCGCTAGGCGGGCGGGGGGCTGCATGCAGCCCCCCGCCCGTCCAGCGGCTGGCCTCCATCGCCACCTAGGCGGGAGGCCGATTACGGGAATCGCCCTGCCGCCACGGGAGGCCAATTCCGGGATCTCAACATCATAATATGCCGCTGAAAAATTTGACTAATAGGGTGCAAGAATATCACCATGGAGGACCCTATCCTCCGGTTGACGGGACCCAGTACGCAAAAAGAGACACTGACGAAAGAGCTCCTCTCCAATGGCTAGGTACAAACCCAGGACAACATTATGCTCAGTCCCCAGCACACAACCCACCCGCAAACCAACACACAGGTGAGCTTTGTGTAGCTGTCCCAAAACCAACCACACCAGTATAATGAGGAGAACTACCCTCCTAACATGGTAAAGAAAAAATAAATAAATAAAGCCAAAATGGAACCCTAGACAGGGAGGCAACAAACAACAGCACCCACCGTGATTCCAGGCTAGAGGTAACTCCAACCAGAATAAAAAATATGAGCCTAGCAATGACCAGTAGCAAGGAAAAAGGCCACCCCCATGAACAAACCATTCTTGTTCAATATGTGGTGAGTACGGGCACTATACTCACCACTGCCCCGATCTCCCTAAGCTAAAAAGGCTACAAAATAACCAAGGACAAGGAGGATCTTCCCAAAAACCCACTGTGATGCAAGAGCCTTTCCCCCACCAAGGGACAGTCAACACTCAGTTGCAAAACCCAGACGATTCTGGGAAAAGGAGCCATGAAATATACATGAATGGGGAAGAGATGTTTTTCCAAAGATTGAATCACAACTACAACACGCCACCGAACACCACTACGTCAGGGGCTAGTAACAATGCGCCGACTGCACCTTTGACCATTTCAAATACTCCTGTAGAACCATTGCCAAACATGGAAAAGGGACCCAATGGGTGAGCAGGAAAATACTGCAAAGAATCCCATAATTATAGCATCGTGGATGATTTAGCTCAATCTCCTGTTGCTATGTCATCTTTGGAAGTAATGTAGTCATGCCCGAAACAACGGAAAGCCCTAATTTCCGCGTTAGGTGCTATTGACCCTGCTGATACACCCCTGATGCCTTTTGACTTAGACAAAGCCACCCCTTGACTTCCTTCCATGGTCACCTTCCAGCTACCAGTATTGTTACAGAATATCACTATTCGCCAATGTGTCATAGACGAGGGTGCATCGACATTCATCATGTCAAAAAATATTTGGCAGAAGTTGGGTTCTCCCGAACTAAAACCCTCAGTCATAATTCTTCGATCATAGGACAATCGTTCCTCTACTCCCATCTGCCTCTACCAAAATTTCCTAGTCTGCTTAGCCGAAAAGACATCCACATAGACATTGAAGTCCTGGACGCTCACTTGGATTACAATATACTCCTCAGGGAGATTTATATGTATGCCATGTCTGCCATATCCTCCTCCGTATTTCGCATTATGATATTCCCCCATGAGGACTGCCTCATTACTGTAGACCAGTTAGCACACACTGAGAAGCATCCCCTAATCAATACAAATGTAATTCTACCCTATGTAGATACAACCTCGGATGGTCTTTCATGGTACCAAGAATATGGCATTGGCCAATTCAAACCATCGTACGTTCTAGGGTCATTCCTAGGATATCCTCCCATTATCCCTGAGGCATCGCTCGATGTCACAGGGGCTCTACTGTGCATGATGACCACATCTAGGACCAAGTCTTGTAAGGACATAGACTCAAGCAGTAACGACATCGAGGCATCGGCCACGAGAGCCTCTCTAGCCTACACCACTTTCCTCTACCCCCCAGCTAGCTTCCTCTCCTAGCAGGTTTTGGCAACACTGGTATTACCCAACATATCATTGGCATTCCTAGTTTGGTACCTTGTTCCTCCTTCTGGAACAAGAGCCACCCACATTACTACCACAGGGTTAAAGCCCCTTAGTTCCGAGGAGCCCCCACCCATCTAAGAAATCATCGAGACCACCCCCGCAAAGGAAGTTCCCATTCCGAAATCGGTGATCACGGCTAGGAAAATCGAGAAGAGAGGAAAGAAGATGGTGACCCCCGCCATTCAACGGGAATCACCAGTCTACACGATATGCGACGTAATAGGCCACCCTACCCATATATGTCTAGATTTGGATGAATTAAAACCACTCCTAGGCTTTGAGACAGACATCACAACGTTGCATTCCCATAAAAATGAATCTACCACCAAAGGTAAAGGCAAAGTGCTACGTACTAGTCATGCATGTGCTCTCTGTAGAAACTATGGGCACTACACCCAGCATTTTCCAGAGATCCTGCGATATAGGGATGCCTTACATGCGATCGAGCGTTCCTATCAAGAGGATCACTCCATCCAGTCTATCGGCAATGAGCCTTGTATCATCCTATACTTATAGGAAGAACGAAGATCACCAGAAAGTCTCCCCGCCAGACCTCCTCCTGCAATCGAAATATGCGTACTTTTTGATGAACTTTATAATTTCATCATTGACTATCGAGCTTTGGAAATTTTCCAACGATGGTACCCAGTCCATATAGCTTATCGCGGTGAAATGGACGTCATGCTTTCATGTGATATTTGTGGTGAAAACCACCCTGTACATCATTGTCACTATATACCACGATTTTGCGCAGATTTAGCCTGTATGCGATCAACCATAGTCCGACTCTCCCAAGAAGATGGCACAAACTTGGAATCCATAAAAAATACGAAAACTCAAGAGGATGTGCCAGATAGATCCATCCCATTGGGGCCATCAGGAAGACAACCAATTAGGGAGATCCATCCCCTACCAAGTGTCGACGATACGACACACCATATAGGATTCATGTCATCATGTATCAGAACCATGGCTCGAGCTGTCTCCTCATCTGCCATAGGTGTCGAGTTAGCTGTAGCTACAAGAGTAGTTGTCCCTACAATAGTACAGACCCAATCTATCTGCACTCTTTCAACTGTGTCTAGTTCCACCACATCCACGATGGAATCCTTCTCATGTCTCTCAACTAGGTCCACTTGGATTACCCCCATTCAGTATAAACCTACTAAGGAACAATCCCCCTTCAGGTCCTTGTTTCATTTAGATGAGGATATCCTTGAGGCCATGACAGATCCAGATTACCCATGGGATGCAATGCATCACCATTCATTATTTCTTCCCAAGAAATTGTTCAATCCTAACAAAACAACTGAACGAGAAACCTATGTGATCAAATCAAAATAATTCCTACCATCAAGAAAGGTCAATTGGTTCAAAAACCCCATCCCAGTGCCCAATGGATTTTAGGAAGGAAATATGTAAAATATTTCACCTACCATTAAGGTGAACATATCCCAAAATCTAAAAAAGTTCGAAGAAATATCACTGGGGGAAACATGTTCTCTAGAAGAAATAACCTCTTACACCAAATTGTTACAATATTATAGAGATATCTTCGCTTGGGACTACTCATAAATGCCTAGGCTTAGTCCTTCTATCATAGAGCACCATATTGACACTTAGATTGACGTACCTATAGTACGCCAGAAACAACGTCAACTGCACCCATCTAAGGCAGAATCAATAAAGCAAGAAATCAACAAGCTTCACAAAGCCAGGTTTATCTACACCATTGCCTATACATCTTAGGTTTCAAACCCTGTTACTGCCATGAAAAAACAGGGCACAATATGTGTTTGCACTGATTTTTGAGATTTGAACAAAGTTTGTCCTAAAGATAACTATCCCACTCCATTCATCGGCCAAGTCATGGATAGGTGTGCAGGTCATGAGCCTCCATCATTTATGGATGGATTCTCCGGATACAATCAAATCCAAATCTGCCATACAGACATGTACAAAACTTCATTCACTACCCCTAGGGGCACATTCCTGTACAAGGTAATGCCATTTGGCCAAAATAATGATGGAGCCACCTTCCAACAGGCCATGAATTATATATTCCACGACTTTTCACACTTTATCCTTGCCTACTTGGATGACCTAACTATACACACCAAGAAGCGCTCAGACCATCTTAAGGATCTGCAATTGATATTCCAAAGATGTTGTTAATACAATCTATGCTTGAACCCTCTCAAGTGTGTTTTCTGTGTTAGCGAAGGAAGACTTTTAGGTTTTATTGTGTCCTAGCAAGGCATTCCTATGGACCCCTAAAGGTCCAAGCCATTAAAGAGGTACCTCCACCACGAACCCTCAGGCAACTTCAAAGCCTGCAAGGAAAGGCCAATTTTCTAAGACTCTTTGTCCCAGATTATGCCACATGTGCTCAAGTGTTCTTACACCTCCTTTTCTAGGAAATTCCCTTTAAATGGGATGACCATGCCAAAAAATCATTTGATGCGCTGAAGGAGACATTATCCTCAACACCACTCATTAGTCCCCCAGACTATAACAACGATTATGTCCTATATCTATCAGCTTCCGATCCACATTGGCCAGAGTATTGATTCAGGAGGGCCCAGATGGAAAGGAGCATGTAATATATTACGTCGGAAAAACCTTGTCAGGCCCAACATTGAGATATGAACCTGAAGAAAATATTTCCCTAACATTAATCCACATAGTCCAAAATTTTTGACACTCCATCATCTTAAAAACCACTATGGTTATCGCAGATATTAACCCCATCAAATACCTGCTCACGTGCTACTTAATGAACCACAAGTATGACCATTCGATAGTAATTCTCCAAGAATACAACTTGCATTTTTGCTCCCCTAAAGAAAAAACAAACTTGCATTAGGAAAGTTCATAACGGGCCTCCCAAGAAATTCCAAGGGATTACCAATCGACAATTTACTACCAGATGAACATCTCTACTTCGTAGCAATCGACGACCCGTGGTACGGAGACATTCTCCTATTCTTGTGAACCCAAAAGTTTAGACCTCATGTCAAACGAGATGATCATCGGCGCATATTCCAGTAAGTCCCTCGATATTTCCTTCTGGGAGATGTCTTATACCGACGAGGCATCGACACCATTTTATGTCGATGCCTTACTCATGACCAAGCAGAACAAGCCCTTAATGACTGCCATGGAGCTGCTTGCGGCAACCATCTATTAGGATTGGCTACTGCCCAAAAAATCCTACGGGCAGGATATTTCTGGCCCTTCCTATTTCGTGATTGCATCATAGTAGTCAAAATATGTGAACGATGCTAGCACTTTGCTCATAAGGCAAGAGCACCTCCTGCTCCTCTGCACCTCGTCATAGTTTCTGAACCCTTTTGTAAATGGGGGATTGACTTCATGACTTGTAACCTTGCCACATGCGACAAACATAAATACATCATTGTGGCTACTGACTATTTCACTAAGTGGGCTGAGGTCATGCCCACATATGACAACACAGGAGAAACTGTCGCCTGATTTCTGTTTAACCAAGTGATTGCTCAATTCATCGTACCCAAAAAGTTAGTCTCTAACCATGGAAAACACTTTGAGAATGAAGTTTTCAAGGAGCTATCTCACCACCTCATATTAACCCACAAATTCGATTCAACATATTACCCCCAGTCCAATAGACAGGTAGAATTTATTAAAAAAGTACTCGAAACTATGTTACAATGCATGGTGAATAACCATAAAACCAACTGGCACCATATGCTCTTTTCTGTCGTGTGCGCATACCGCATGATGGTGAAAATGTCCACTGGTTTCACTCCCTTTTACATAGTATACGGGGTCAAATTCGTGAATCCCATAGAACATGAGATCCCAAATTGGCGTGCCGCCATCGAACTCCTCAATGACACCCATCCTCTAGAGCAACCCCTATTACAACTAGACCTGGTCGACGAAAATTGACGACAATCACTCCAACACAACAAGGCCCACCTCAAAACTATGTTGTACATGTGGACATAGGTCTCCATGTTGACTGCGCTATCTCTACATGATCTGCATCATGTGTGCATGTAATGATCAACCTCTCCATCATATGTTCATTAATGCACCAATTCCTTCATCATCTCATTGTGAATTCTCTATGATATTACATTTGATTCCATCCATGATCTTAGTTGACTAGTTCAACATCCATGATCTTTCTCATTAATGAGACATGATCTTCAGTCCTTCCACATTAAGTAGCTGCTCCGCTACTCCATTATGTAGATATAGATCTAAAATATCCACATACACACATCAAAAGTGGATTTTATTCATCTATGGGGTTTGTGGGTCCCTCCACCCTCTTATTTATTTAATTAATTATGAAAATTAAGAACTCTAATTTTCCAATTATCTTGTGGAAAATTGGGAATATTACACTCACTCCCTCCCTCTCTCCTCCTCTCTCTCAAGTCCTCTCTCTCTCTTTTTCTCTTATACCTCCCTCTCTTCTCCCCTATCTCTCTCTCTCTCTCTCTCTACCCTCCAATCCTCTCCATTCCCCCATCACTGTCCTCTCATATCTCATACTTCCTCTCTCTCTCTGCTTATATCCTCTCTCTCCCTCCAACTCTCCTTATCCCCCCTTTCTCTCCATATATCCTTATTTATATATTTCTCTCACCCCTAAACATACATACTCTCTCTCCATATCTCCCTTTTCACTCCCTCTCACTCTCTCAACTTTTCACTTTCCATGTCTCTCTCCTTCCCTCCCTCTCCCCCCCTCCAAATCCATCTCTCTATCCCTCCCTCTCTCATCCTCTCTCTTAATTCCTCTTTCTAGTCCTTACTCTCTCTCCCCTTCTCTCCTTACTTTGGCTCTCTCCCCTCTCCAATTTTGTATTTCCCTCTCCCTCTCTTACCCTTCTATACCTCTCTCACTCTTCATTCCTCCTCTCTCCTCTCCTTCACTTTATCTCCAACTCTCCCTTGTCACTTCCCTTATCTCTCCACCTTTATCACTCTATGTATTTGTTATTCCCTCCCATATATATCTAGAGCTAGTATATATCACGATATATTAATACATATTATAATATAAAAAATATAATATTGTATTAATCCAAGACTATTAAATTTAAGGATATTAATATTATAATATATTAATAAAGATGAAATTAAATTAATTAATTAGGGCGGGAATTAGATTAAAAATGTTAAACATTTACACTTGAGATCCACCCATATTCGGCTATAGAACATTTCGCCACAACTAGAAAAGAAAATACCCTTCTAAAAACCCATTTAATTGGTTACTTAAACTAAACATCTTTAAAATACTAATATTTGGGGAAAAAGAAAAGAGAGAAAGATTACACTTATCAAATTGTAAATATAATATGTATCACTTAAGTCCACATTTATGAAGCCTATTCATTCATTATTGTTTATGGAAAATTTAATATTTTAGCATTAATTATTAATAAATTGTTAAAATAATTTATTAGATATCATTTTTTGGGATTCGAGGGTTAAGTCTTTCATATATGACCATTTCCATGAGAGGCAATAGTAATTGACTAATTTCTGATTATTTTTTAATAGTCCACTTACCACTCATTGCATTTGGCAATGCTTAAAGTGGTGAGGAAATGAGATTGAAACTAGTGAAATGAATCACATAGCATCAATCATCTCAAGATATTATTAATAATTATAAAAATATTATTAATAATTACTTTTTTTAATATATCAATAATAACAATTAGATTACCTTTCAAGTCTAATTATTCATATTATCCCTCTTTATTGATTTGTAAAAGAATTTAATTTGTTTTGGAACATTGAAAATAACTTTTACTTTTCGAATTATCTATTCTTTATGTCCTCCTAAGATATATTTTAACACTAACACTACACTACCATGTTTCAACAAAATTTGAAAAATCTCTCCTAAAATATAATTTAACACTCCACTATGACATTTCAACAAAATTTGAAAAATCATTCCTAAGATATATTTGAACACTCCACTACTATGTTTCAACAAAATTTGAAAAAACCCTCCTAAGATATATTTGAACACTCCACTACCATGTTTCAACAAAATTTGAAAAACCCCTCTATGAGTTATAAATTTTGAATAATAAAGGGTTCAAATATATTTTCATTTTGAATAATAAAGGGTTCAATTATTTTTAAAGGTTTTATTTTTGAAAAACCTTAGAGAACTTTGACTGTAAAAGGTTCAACTATCTAATTAAATAGCTAGTTCCTAATTACCCAAAAAATCCTACAAACTATAAAAATATTAAAAACAAAAAGAAATAATAATTAATTTTAAATATTAATAATTATAATTTATAATCATAATTAATTAATAATTAATTATAAATATTTAAAAATATAAAATTATTTAGATTTTTTTAAACAGGTATTAATCCAACAAATTATATTATTTCAATAAATTACTAATACATTAACGAACTTATAAAAAAAAAACTATATTTCTAAATATTATATTATTAATAATTACAGTTTATTATATATCAGAAATAAAAATATCAATTATTCTTTGATTATTAACAGTTCCCCTCTGTCAATCCAGCTAATACATAGTTTAAACTAACCATAAACTTACTATATATTTCGATCACTTTTTAAACCCAAAAATTCGTTTAAGATAGTCCAGTTAATCCATAATGAGTTCCACTCACCCTTTAACCTTTAGCATTGAGAGTTTCAACCTACACATCAGGATTCAAAATACTTGTTACCAGTATTAAACTAAATTAAACCTGCCATATATTTACTTCAAATAAAATTTAACTTTCCATACCTTGAGCACCGAGACTCTAACCCTATATCCCGTGGTTTAAAGTTCGTGCTCCCATTTCTTCCGTTTTATATGGGTCTTTGACCAAAAAAAAATTTGGAAAATGATGTGTGAAACAAGTAACGGACAATTAGGTCGCGAACCCTTGCATATATATAATCAGATATAGGAGACGCTCTGACCATTCAGAGAAGCCGTTTAACTTCTTCACATTTTCGGCGTATCTTTGCGAATGGTGCATTGTCTGAATCGTCCACTTCGTCACAATACAGTACCCTGTTGATTCTTTTTTATTCCACAGAATTTATACGCTGCACATTCCTGGGAGAATATGGATCGTGGAGCTATGTCTCACAATACATTCAATAGTTGTAGTGGAGATATGTTGCAGGGTGCTTTCAACTTTTCTTGTGGAGAAAATGATGGCAGCTCATCTGATCTTGAACCCATGAACGCCGAAGAAGTAGGAAACCCTGTGGCCACTGATGTTGATGGGAGCTCTATTATTCCACAACCCCCTAATATAGAGGCCCCTATTAGTGTTGGAGATGATAATGCATGAGAAAAGTATATATTATTATTGATAAAAGATGAGATGATTACAAGTGGGGATCACCAAGGCTTTAAATATAGCCTTATGGTGTCCCTTGGCGAAGAGGCATGATCCTTGATCACGCTCTTCCACATTAATAAACCTAAGATAACTATATCTAACTAATAATTAATAAAATATACATAACATTGCCCTTCTCTTAAAGATGCTTTGTCCTCAAAGCATATGTAATGATGGGTGTTGCTAGTGAAATGCTTCAAATTCCCAAGAGGCTTCTTCTACGGGAAAATCCTTCCATTTGATTAAATATTCTGTAATAACACGAGAGCGTAGCTTCTTTTCTCGGGTAGACATGATATTTTCGGGCTCCAAAATGATCCTTCCTTCATCATCCAAAATGGGAAGTGTCGTTTGGATGACTGATGGTTACCCAGTGTCTTTTTTAAGCAGGACACATGGAAGACATTGTGAACACGACTTGTATTGGGAAGGATTAACCCATAAGCCACTTGAGTGATCTTTTTAATAATTTGATATAGACCATAGAACTTTAGAGATAATTTATTTTTCCCTTTTTGTTTCAGGGACAACTGCTTGTACAGTTGGAGCTTGACAAACAACTAGTTTCCAACTTCAAATGATCTCTAAGTTTGATTATGGTCAGCCTGTTGCTTCATACGGTTCTATGCAATATTCAGAGTTTCTTTCAGAATTTGGATGACCTTTTAGTATTCCTCTAGTTGATTTTTAACTACTGGGAAATTTGATTGAACTGAAGCAAAATATTTCCACTTCGGGGGCTTGTATCCATATAGAGCCTGGAATGGAGTCATTTTTGTTGATGTATGGTAAGTATAATTATACCACCATTCGACGAGATGCAACCATTGAACCCACTTATCTTGTTTCTCCATAGCATAACACCATAGGTAAGCTTCCGAACATTTATTGACAACCTCTGTTTTCCCATCTATTTGGGGGTGACAAGCAGAGCTCATGTTGAGATAGGTTCCAATATGGTTGAAGAATTCCTTCCAAAAATTTCCTTTAAATTTGGCATCCCTATCGCTGACAATGACTTTTGGGAAGCCGTGTAGTTTATAAATATGTTTGCAGAATATCTCTGCAATTTTCTTTGCAGAGTCTATTTTCTTTATAGTGATAAAGTGAGCATATTTAGTAAATCTATCTACTACGACGAAGATCTTATCCTTTCCATCAGATACAGGTAATCCTTCAATAAAATCCATCAATATTTCTTCCCATTTCTGAGTCGGAATATTTAAGGGGTGACGTAACCCACGTGTCATAATATTTTTTCCTTTATTTCTTCGACACTTGTCACATTCTATAGCATATTTTTGAATATTGTGACTCATACCCTTCCAAAAAAATGACTGACATGCATTATAATAGTTTTTAAAATATTCGACATGTCCAGATGACATGGAATCATGTGATTCCTTGAGTATTTTTTATATAAACTTGGATTTGGAGTTTAGATAAATTCTCCCTTTGTACCATAACATATCATTCTTCCACTCAAATTTTGAATTCCCTGGGAGATTATTAATTATAGCCAACATTTCTGAATCTTTGGCGTGCTCACTTCTAATCTCATTAAGCCATTTAGGCTCAACCACCAAAACTGCAAGTAGTGTTGATTCTTCATATTTTCTGGATAGGGCATCTGCTACTACATTATCTTTTCCTTTCTTGTGTAATATCTCCATATCGAAAGCGGCAATATTCTCAATCCATTTTTTTGTTCTTCAGAGAGTGTTTTTTGTTGAAGGAGATACTGAAGACTATTATGATCTGCTCAGATGGAAAATTTACTCCCTAACAGATATTGTCTCCATTTGGCCAATGCATGCATAATTGTGAGCATTTCATTATTGTATGTGGACTTGAGACACTCTCATTTATTTAGCTTTCCTATTTCAAAAGCAATAGGGTGCCCTTCTTGCATTAATACTACACCAATACCGAATCCAAAGACATCACATTCTATGATAAATGGTTTATAAAAGTTGGGAGTTGCCAATACTGGTGCATTAGCCATTACTTCCTTCAAATCTTCAAAACATTTCCCTACTTTCTCATTCCATTGAAACAAATTTTTCTTTAAAATATTTGTAAGAGGTGCAGTTCTATGCGCATAGTCTTTAATCAATCTTTGATAATATCTCGTTAATCCTAGAAATCGTCTGAGCTTGGATATATTCACTAGTTTATTCCATTCCCTTATAGCCTTAATTTTGGAAGGATCCACTTTTACCCCTTCATGGGAGATTATGTGTCCCAGATATCCAACTTCTTCTTTTCCAAAGGTGCATTTGGATTTGTTAGCATAAAATTGATGGTCTTCTAATAATGTGAGAATTTTATCCAAGTGTTGCAAATTCTCTTTCGAAGTTCTACTATAAATCAAGATATCATCAAAAAATACTAGTACAAATTTCCTAAGATACGGACGAAATAATTCATTCATAGTGGCTTGGAATGTAGTTGGTGCATTTGTCAACCCAAATGGCATTACTTTAAACTCGTAATGATCTTCATGTGTTTGAAATTAAGTTTTTGGTATATCTTCCAATCTAATTCTAATTTGGTAATAACTTGACCTTAAATCTAATTTAGAGAAGTATTTTTCGTCGTGTAGCTCATCTAGCATTTCATCGATAAAGGGAATTGGAAACTTATTTTTAATTGTTATCTTATTTAATCCTCTATAGTCAATGCATACCCAAAATGATCCATCTTTTCTTCTTACCAATATAACTTGGGCAGCATATGAACTCTTGCTTTTTGATATGACTCCACATTTTAAAAGGTCTTGGATTATCTTCTCAATTTCAGTTTTATGGTGATGCATATAGCGATAAGGCTTGATGTTAACAGGGTCTAATCCTGCCTTGACTTCTATTATATGTTTGATTTCCCTATTAGGAGGCATTTTCATTGGTAGGTCTTGGAATATCTTTTCATGTTTCTGAACTAGTGCTTGTACCTCCAGTGATTCTTCGTGCTTCCTTCTTGTAGATAACATTTCTAAGTGATGACATTGTACTATATAGGCTGGTGCTCCTTTTCGGATCATCTTCATCATCTGGGATGATGATACGATTTGATTTTCTGGGGCTTGGAATCCATATAACTTATGCTTGTTCCCTTCCCACTTAAATCTTATAAACTGCTTCTGATGGTTGGCAGAATAAGTACCCAAGGTTTGTAGCCATTGAATTCCTAAAACCACAACTACTTCTCCTAGTGGTACAATAAAGAATGGAGATTCTAAACTAAAGTCTTTAATCTCTAATTTGACTTTATGGCATTTCCCTACTTGCCCAATCTTCTTACCATCGGCCACCATTACCTTCATGTTAGGCATGGGAAAAGTAAAGAGGCTGAGTCTTTTGGCCATGGTTGAATTTATAAAATTGTGCATGCTACCAGTGTCGATGAGAACCATTACGTTGTTTTTATTAATATGCCATCTTAATTTTAGTGTCTAAGGTTGTGATATACCTATCATGGCTGATAATGATACTTGCGGAATGCTTTCATCATCTACTTCTGGAGAGAAATCTAGGGTGTCTTCTATTCATTCTATATCTAAATCATCATTGTTAGAATCATTAGTTGCTTCACAATTATACAGATTTTTTTTTTCCATTAGCACATCTGTGCTTAGGGTTCCACTTTTCACCACAACATTTGTACTTTCCCTCTCTCATCCTTTGTATTTCCAAGATAGATTTTTCTCCTTCACGAACGCGTGGTGGGACATATTTCATGTTATCTTCTTTTGTAGATTGAGGAAACCTTCATCTCGAATATACTCTTTCTGGTTTTTGCCCAGATAACCTTTCAAATTTATTTTCAGTAGCTTTTGCTTTTGTCTTGCTACTTCTACTGATGTAATTTTGTGAAGTTCAAGCTCTTCTTGTATATGGATTTTAAGTCCTGAGATGAAAGACTGGATTAGACGAGATTTTGAAAATCCTGGTACTCGTGTTGCCAAGGTCTCCCATTCTCGAGTGTACTCATCCACATCTCCTTTTTGGCGTAATTTGATGAATGTTGAAAAAAAAATTCTTCCTTTATGGCTTCGAACCTTTTAAAGAATGCATCCCTAAATTTCCTCCAACTGATAGTAGGCGTCGTATTTTTCCACCACATATACCAATTATATGCTTCTTCTTCCATTTTCATGGAAGCATGTTTAATTTTTTCATCATCACTATTACTGTCATAAATCTCAAAATATTCTTCGGCTTTATTAAGCCATGCAAAGCTATTTTTTTCATTATCGTCAAACTTGGGTAGCTCGATTTTTGCTTTTCAATGATATGCTAATGGTGGAACAAGAAGGGGATATTGATTAGAAAATGCATTCTAGAGCTCCTTATTTTGAGAATCTGCATTACTATCTTCTTGATGATGTGGGGAATCGGTTTTTTCCTGATGCTCCTCTAAGTTCCTTGAATCTACAGAATTTTTCTGTTGATTTTGTTCCCTATTTGGGGATATGGGTTGTTGTATCTGAATTATGCTATCTATCTTATCATTTATCTTATCGAAGAGTTCTGTCATCTTGTTCATTGCTTTTCTATGCTTTTCTGTGGCCTCATGATGGTTTAGCCACATTTGTCTTTCTATTTGATTCGTCATATCTGGAACCTTTTTGATATTGTTGGAACTTCCTGCAACTGCACCATTGAGATCAAGTAATATTTTGCCAAAGTCATCAGAATTATTATTGATTTTCTTTTCAAGATCCAACAATTTTTTTTGAAATTCGTCCATTGACATTGTTGAAGACATTGAACGTGTATGTGGTGGTCAATATTTTTCTGCTAGTTTTTTTTTGTTTTTTTTTTTTTAACTAATTTTTATATAAAATTAATTTTAAATTAAGTTTATATAAAAATTGAATTTATTATATATTTAATAAATAGCTATATTAAATTGATATAATATAGTTTATATTAAACTAGTTTATTAAACTATATTGAAAGTGTTATAATATGGTTTTTTTTTTAAATGTGATTTAAAATATGATCAAAGGGTTACGGTGGTTGATTAAAAGTTGCGACGGTCAAGGTGTTTGACGACGCCTGAATAAGGTGAAATGATCAACGTAGGATCGTATGCAAGAGGATAGTCATGGTCGAGGGCCGAGGCTGAAAGATGGTGAGAAGGGCGGGTGGTAGCTGCAGCCACAGGGGAGTGTGGACTGGCGGGAGGGGTAGAAAGAATGACAGACGTCGGGGAGAGGAGAAGGGTGATGGGAGATGGTGGTGGAATACGTGGGGTCAGGGACAGCGGGGAAGGCGGAAATAAGGGTGGCGGGAGGTGCAAGTTTGGAAGGCGGAAGGAAGCCACCCGGGGGCGTAGGGGATTGGTGGTAAGTGAGGGGAATGGAATGGGTGAGCAGGAGCTATAATGTGAGTGTAAGTTAGGGGTTGGGAAGTGTAATGGGGAAGGGTGGGTTAAGTGAGGGAGTTTGGAATCATGGGTAAGGGAGGGGGAGGGCTCAAGAGGAGTGTAAGGCGGATGTTTTAGAGTTGGGTGGTAAGGTGAGGGGGCGGTTGTAAGAGGAGTGAAGCAGAGGGTGGGAGGGATGTGGGTTGTGAGGGAACATAGAGTGGGAAAGCAGAGTGGGAGTGAGGGGGGTTGGAAAAAATATGCAATTTTTTTCTTTTTATTAAACAAATGTCATTGTCCACAAGCACTCGGATTTAAAAAAATTAAATCTGCAATTTTCTGTATTTCTTTAATTTCTTTGATCATCACACGGATCCTAAAGAGCGACTACTCTGATACCAATGGAGTGTAAAAAATCTAATAAACTTGAATAAGTATATATCATTATTGATAAAAGATGAGATGATTACAAGTGGGGATCACCAAGGATTTAAATATAGCCTTATGGTGTCCCTTGGCGAAGAGGCATGATCGTTGATCATGCCCTTCCAGATTAATAAAACTAATATAACTATATGTAACTAATAATTAATAAAATATACATAAAAACCCCCTCAGACAGAGGCCCCTATTATTTTTGGAGATGATAATGCATGACATTGTGCGAGGAGGATTATAGAAATACGTAGGTGTCACACGTCCTATGGGACGATGGATTTCTAGGGTTTCTTATATAGATCGTGAGGAGAAAAAGAAAAAATGGGTCCATCTCAGAACCTTTCCGACAACAGAGATGGGTGCCATTGCATTCAACGAAGCCATCTTACTCCTAAGGGTAGACTCACCTACTAATAATTTCAATTTTCCAGAGTATTCTACTGTTACACAGTAATTTATCACCGTCCCTACCATTCCCCGTCCCACACAATGGAGGACCCATTTTGTGACCTATGAACATTATCATGCCTTGAAATCATCATCAATGCATTCCTCTAAGCATGAGCTTCAATTGCCCTAAAGACATCTCCTTGCAAAAAATCATGAAAACATCTCCTTTTGCATTGGCGTGGGCAGACAGTTTATCACTCGAGCCAATGGGGAAAATCCTACAAAGAAGCCGCACCAACTGGCGCTCTGTCCCAGAGCAGCAGTCACGTCAGCCAATTTAAGGAGAGTTTTTTAAATAAATATGGCGGAAGCTGTGTTTCAACAAACTCAGAAACCATTACCTATCTTGAGTTGGGAGGTTTGGCTACGGGAGTTCCATGTAAGGGAAGTGGTTTGCCACCTTTCATGGACCCTTCCTTCATGATAGGGCCAATCCCACAATAATAGGGATCCCAACTCCCTCCTTCCCCATCTATAAAATCCTGCTCAATTCCATTGCAAGCTAGTCTTGAAGTGCCTAAGCTTTGAATCTCCATATTCCCAAGAGCCTTTGTGCTGTAAGAGCCCTCTTTCTTCCCTTAAGGCTGAATCAAGTAAGGAGACTATCGTCGAGACACTCTAGAGAAGTTTTCCCTTTCCCTGGTGAGCTTTGCGAGACGTGAATGACTGGAGACCCATCCGAAGGAGACCGCGACGTCAGAACATTGGTTGTACTCTCCTTCAACTGTTATTTAATGAATGATTACGGTTATGGTTCCACTCTGTTTTCACTTATGTTAATATGAGTTATATCGTTTCTGACTGATATATAGTCGCGTATTCTGGATTTTATGCTTGTATTTGTGTTGTTTCTTGCACGTGTAGGTGTCCATTCACGGAGATCGTGGGGATTGTGACCTACCGAAGCTGAGGAATAGGAACACCATCTCTTCTACGAATCATAGCACTGGACTCTAGGTAGGCCTCCCTCTTTGGTCTTTTATTCGTAACTAAGAACTTGTGCTGTAACATTTGATGATTGTTGCTAGACCCCTACTGGGCTAGTAGGGATCGCCTCTGTCCGCAGAGGGGATTTACCTCCTGAACAATTTGGAAACTCTGCTGGGGATCGTCTAGATTTCACTGTCTCGTTTGGATTGTCTCGTTTTGATTGTTTTATGATTTTCCTTGCTTGGTTAGCCTTCTGGGTTGGGTTCTTTTGCTATTTTTTGTTTCTTGGTTTGCTTAGTTTACATTAATCTGCTTCTAGAGTAGTTTTTTTTTGTTTCTGGCTGAGAAAATCGACTGGCGCGCTTTTTAGCTTGACAGTCACACCAATTGGCGCATGTTGCTTTTGTATAGCCCGCGCCAATTTCCTGCTGGCACCAGTTGCAGCCTTACAGTCGCGCCACTCCTGTAGGGTATTTGAGTTTGCTTAGTTTTGAGCTCTCTGGGTTTGGTCAGTGCTTTTCTTCTTGATTTTTCGACTACCTGAGTGTGTTGGAGTCCTGTTTGACTGGGAATTTTCCTTCTTCCTTTGGTTATTTTCTTTTATCCATCGATTTCACGTTTTAAGCCCTAGGGCATCTAGTGGCTTTGTGTATCGAGC
Organism: Pinus albicaulis; assembly: GCA_034641835.2. NCBI lineage: Eukaryota > Viridiplantae > Streptophyta > Pinopsida > Pinales > Pinaceae > Pinus > Pinus albicaulis. Next base: position 676,672,532 of record CM076575.1, read on the forward strand.
CCTCCTTGGGAGTTTTGGTGTTTTGTTTGTTCGGTCGACTCTCTAATTGCTCCTCCACATTATTTTAGTAGTTGTTCATTGTTTTGTCGCGATTCTTGGGTGAGTGCTTATTCCTTCATTCAAATTTCGTTTGGTCTTGCTTTGGGCCAAGATCACACGGTCCATTGGTGCCTTTGAGTCTTTTTCTTGGTTTTGAGAGACTTTAGTCGATTTGAGATCTGATTGCTTGTGTCATTGAGTGAAATTTGTTTGTTTTTCTCTCTCAATATCGTTTCTCAAGTTGTTCCATTTTTTTCGGTTTGTTTAGTGCATCTAGCTATCAAACATTGAAAATTATAAAAAAAGAAATCTCTTTTGCGTTGGTTGATTAGTGTAAATTGAAGTTTTTCGATTTTACTAGAGATTAGTGATTTGAATGAAAAGTTTTCAATTTCATTAGTTGCATTAGAGATATCATTGTTTGTCTTCCGATCATTTTGTTTGTGTAAAAACTCTCAACTCTTCTGTAGCTAGTTTTCATCGAACGAAATGGTCTACTGTGGCATGTAGCTTTGCATTTAGGAGTTTTTGAAACAACACATTCGATAGGGCCTGAAAAATGAAACCTAATTGAAGATCAACTTTAAAATCTATTCAATTAACCAAGGCAGCATTGAAATCTAACGAAAAATATTTAGAGGTCTAGGCTAGAGACATGTTTCGGCGTCTTTAAACCTAGCAGTTGTTGTTCACCTCTTGGCTTTAGACAGTGCTAGCACGGACTTGTGCTCCCCGTACCATTGCGTATATAAAGGGAGACCCCTCTAGGTTTTCAATCCTTTATCCACAGGAAGCCGAGTCTGCCGCCCTATACCCGTGATACACCGAACACAGCATTCGGGCAGATTTCCTGCACGTACAGAAAGTCCTTGGTTGATTTCTTCTTCATTATTAAAACCAAGGTGTATATTGCAGTTCGCAGTTATTTGGTACACCCTTTGTGCCTAGTATTCATGAGCAGTCATTTGGTCTTTTCTGACTCCCTAAATTTGAAAAGACCGTCAAGCGCTTGTCCTTTCATGCTTGTGTCAAATCTGAAAGAGATAGAGTCATCTTTTATCATTTCTCGACTCTTAAAACATGAAATGGTAAAGTTTCTTATTTTTCAATGTGGTAAAAATTAATCACCCACGATTATATGCCCTGTTAGATATTGCTTTTTGACCATTTGATCGTGTGTGTTGACTCTTTTTCGGCCCGTGTGTGGTTTTGAGTTTTGATGGCAAATTTTTCAAAGTTTACCAACCAAGGAATCCACTCAGAAGGGAATCCTGGTCCTTTTCCTCCTTTTGGAAATGTTGGTGCTCCTTACATGGAAACATTGTCCCTTCTTGGGTTAACTGTTGGGTTGCCTGTTTGGTTGTTTTCAACCTCTGTGGTCCCAAATATCTTCGCTACTGTTCAATCAGTTCCTCCACCTGAACAACATCATGTTGATTCCAAGGTGGACCTCTCCCCTTCTTCGCCTGTTTCTGCGTCCCCCTCTTCTACTTCGCCTGGTGAAAATCTCGATTCGAGTAACCAGGTGGCTAAGAAGAAGAAGAAGAAGACAAAGAAGAAGAAGTCTGATAAAAGAGAGGCTAAAACTGCTGCTACTGTTTCTGAAACATCTCCTCCAGATGTACCTTCCAACCCTCCACGAAAAGTCAAGTTCCCCTGCATGTTGTGCACGGGAGACCATCTTCTCTGAGACTACCCTAGCATCCCCAAGGTGCTCGAAGCATGGTCCGACAGTCATCCGCTGTTGCCTTTGGCTTTCGAGAGCCAGGTTGGGGGCACGTCTTCAACTGGTACTGGTAAGGCTCTTAAGAAGCAGGGTAAGATCACCAATCCCTGTAAGTTGTGTGAAGGGCACCATGTCATTCACCTTTTTCCTTATATGGATGAAGCCAAGCGAGTTTTGGACAACCCAACCAATTCTACACCATGCCTTCCCCCTGGTTATAATCATCCTTCTTTGAGTCCTCCGCCGGCTGATCCTAGGATTGGTCAAGAGTCATCATTGGTCGATCCCACTCCCCCAGAAATTCAAATTCACAAATCCGTCCCTAACCAACCATTGGTCGTAGGATCAATTGAACTGGCCCCGTCTGCGGTGCACCAGGTATTTTCTATTGAGAGTGGATCTCACACCCCCCATGTCCTTCTGGTTTCTTTAGATTCTTCAGACTTGGAGAAATATTCTCCTGTCCCTGTACTTCAGGAAGCTCCTCCTCCGCCTCCCATGATGGAGACTCTGCAGGATATCCCTCCCACCTTCGAGATGGAGGTTATGGAGGATGCTTCTTCTCTCGTAACACCAGGGGAAGACCTTCTCAGTTCAATGGTATCCCCTCCGAGTAGTCTGGTTGCCTCCTTTGATTGGAGTCGATTTGCAGGATTCCGCCTTCCGTCTTACGTGCCTTTCGAGATCACAGTACATGCTCTTGGTCTGGTCGTACCTAGCACCATTATAGAAGAAGGTGCCTATGTTACTATTCTATCCTCGCCTACCTGGCAAGCCTTTGGTTTGCCACCACTTGCGCCTGTTACGCAGAATCTGTTGATTTTTAACAGAAGGACGAGTCAACCGTTGGGGATCCTTCTAAGGTTATCAATTGCTTTGGGAGGGAAAACCGTCCATATGGATGTGATGGTCGTTCTAGGCCCCTTGGATTTCAATCTGCTCCTGGGGCGCGATTACACCTATGCCATGGGAGCACTCATCTCCTCCCTTTTTCGTGTGGCCTGTTTTCCACATGAAGGACGGATCATGACCATCTATCAACTGTCGTTCTTTGGTCCTAATGTGGCAACTGGTCCGCCATCACCCCCTCCTGGTTTTTATCCACCCGTTGTATCTGCCCCACCGCAGGTCAACTATGTGGCTACCTACCCCATGCCTGTGCTCAGTGATGATGCCATTGTACATAGTGTGCTGGGGGCATTGGATCCTGACTTCCAGGATGTTTTCTTTCCATCGGTAATGGAACTCTTGGAAGCACCGCCTTCTTGTTCATTTTGATGTAATTTGGTTAGAGCACAGTTTCCTCCCTGTATCAAGCTCTTTAAAAAATGAAACCAGGTTCTTAGAGCACGGTTTCCTCCCTGTATCAAGCTCTCTGAAAAATGAAACCAGGTTCTTGGAGCATAGTTCCTCCACTTGTGTCGAGCTCCTAAAAACAATGAAACAAGCCATTTGAGGATAGGTCTTTTAAGTGTGTCAACCTCGTTAAAATAATAAAACATGAGTATGTTCAATTTGACTTTTTGTTTTGAACCTTCACTCCATTTTCAATGGACTGAAGCTTGGGGGGCATGCACCTCGAATTGAGACACCATGCTGGGGGGCATGCCCGTATTTCTCATGTCAAGCATAGTTTGCATATGTGTGTGTTCATGTGTGTTTTTAAGCTTGCGTAAAAATGAAATGTGTGAGTAGATACATTGTGTGAATACATTTCGCATTGGGTCGTTTGTTATGTAACTGATACATTAGATTAAATTTGTATTAGACATTCGCATGACATATAAAAACATCATCACATGTAAAATATCCATCCAAAATAGTGATATGTATATATATATGTGTGTGTGTGTGTGTGTGTGTCGAAATGTTTGCACAGTGTGTGTCACATAAAGTCAAAATATACATAATCATCTTAAGTACATCCGGAGATGATATGTCTCTCAAAAAATAGGTGTGGTATAAATCCTAAGAGCTAGTCCGTATGGTGCTCATGATAACATGTGACTGCACGCACTAAGCATCTCAGGATTCGGTGGATCCAACTTGGAACTCCCATCGTATGACGCTGGTACACCATCGGTACGTTCACCAGCCGAGCATAGTCCGGGATCCCTCAGGCAATGCCCTCGAGATTCTGGATCAACTCCTCTCCTCCTGTACCCTCTCCCTGAGGATCAGGGGTGAGCTGAGTCCTCCGTGAGATTGAAGACATCCCAGCTGGTCTCTTAGGTCCCACATCTGCATACATATGTAAAATGTGTTAGGACAAATGTGTATTAACAAAAAAAACATAAAACATAAAAAAAAAACATGAGGTCTTACCCAACTCCTCGTCCCAGTCATCTCCCTCTGGCAATGGGAGATCTGGGTCTCCGGTGAAGTCAGTTCCTACATATGGCCAGTCCTCCAGAACAATCAACTGGCACCGTAACCACCTAAATAATTCCAGCCTCCAGGACATCTGTTGGTCGCCTCCAGCTCTGGGCATTAGTGCTGCCCAGCGACCCATTCTTGGCTCTCGTGGTATCAGATCTACTACTGAGGCCCCTTGGCCCTGGAAGATTGGTAAGCATTCCAGAATGAACGATACCAGGATGGAACCATAGCCAAACTATTTCAGTTTAGCTTGTTTGCACTTTGTGAGCTGTCTTTTCATGTTTATTGTTACTGCTGTTGCCCAGTCAAATAGTAAGGGACTCATGAATTCTGAGGCTAGCAGGAGTTGGGCCTTTGTGGCCTCGTGTAGTTCCTGTGACCCTGCAGCCCGCATGATGGTATGTAGGACAACTCTCAATGCCAAATCGGGGATAGTGTGGATATCCACCTTTTTGCTCCCTGATCCCATTTGTGCTCCTCGGCACACTCGTGCCATCACTTCTTCCATCTTCTCGCCAGATGGTCTGCTTCCAGTCAAGACAGGGATCGGACCTCTGCGAGACAATCTGGTGATGAAATACACATCAGAAACCTCCATCTCTAATACCTGATCTCGCAACTTGAACACTTGTTCATGTTCGTCCCAAATACTGATCAAATACTAGAGGAGCTCGGGCTGAGCTCGTAGACAGGGTGTAAGGAAGAACTTCTTTAGCCCACAGTTTCTGAGGGCATTCATACAAACCTCACTTTCTATGGCTTGTTCATCCTCTTCTCCATGCTCTCGTTCTTTCCATTCAATCACCATTTTGCTTGATTTCCTGCATCCACATGGTCATAAACCCTTGATTAGGTCTCTGGTAGGCTTCAAATTTCATTAAATTTGGTTAAAATCTCGAATTTTTAGGCGGAATTTTAGGTTCGATCGCTGGCGCAGCTATTTTTTGAACAGTCGCGCCACGTGGCACGAACCCTTTGCATAAAAGAGCCCATTGGCGCGGGTCCGTGCCCAATACCCGCGCCAATGAGCTCAGCCCTAAAATTTCAAAGAGTGGCCACAGAGGGCTGATACATCAGGGAAAACTATTAAAAAATGGATTAAAATGAAGAGAAGGGAAGTGCCTCTTACCTGTAGCAGACGAGAATCTGAATGGTCAACCAGATCTGTCGCAATTGCCGTTAGAAGTTCCCACTCCAAAATGGACCACTGTTGCTTTTTACCAAGGTAAATAGTAAATGTAATTTTATTTTTACCATTTTGGCATATTTATAACTTTTTTGACATAAGATGAGTTTTAAAAGTTATTTTTATGAAATATTTTAATATGTTATGTTGAAAATGGGTTTTACGCTTGCTTGGTATGTGCAGTGGCAGGTTTTTGCGACTTTAAACGATGGAAACGAGTTGTATTTTATACTTTTTCAGACCCGGTAAATACACGAAAAAGTCACTTTCGAGTCATCTTTCAGCTCTTTTTTGACTCTCTAAACATGAAAAGATTGCCGAGGCCCTTGTCGTTTCGATCTCGTTAAAATGGACATGAATCGACATCTACCCAGTATACGTTTACCCCTTTTTCGGGCTAGGATAGATTGATTAAGAAAAAGGAATACCCTAGCCTATCGCGACTAGCAAGTTTTCTCAGATATTGCTTTCTACCTTTTTGGATCTGAGGAACTATCTACGAAAAGGGACCTGTGGAGTTTACTTTTCTGCTGTCTTTTCAAACTCTCTAAACATGAAAAGACGTCGATTTCTTCCTTTGTCAGACTCGTTAAACCCTGATGACATCGGGTCCAGTCGAAATGATGTTATCCAAGTTTCTCCTTCCTAGGACTCGTTAAATGCACTGGGATGGATTCGCCCGAAGGGCAGACTTATATTACAAGCATATGCTATCCCCTTCAAGCTTGTTATAAAAATAATTGGGGTACTCACCAGAAATGGTGGGGGAAAAATGGAACCATCGTCGTTGTCGTCGGTAGTATGTTGCTCTTGAACATGGCACTTGTTTGCATTCGTGTCGGGTTGGGGACATCTCATCTCGTTTCTTCACTTTTCCTCCATGGGTTTGGATAATCCATTTTGACCGCTTATCTTCCCATTGCCTCGTCACCATGACCTCTGATTCATTGATGTCAAAATACTGCCAAGTCCACTATCGTGTCGTTTATATGTTCAAGAGAAGTTGGCCTCTGCAAATATCAACCTTCCTCTGATTCTCATACGATCCTGATTCACAACAAAAACATCATGTTCCTCTATCTCATGTCGATGATGTGGGAAACATTATGGCCCACCTTCGATCAAGGTCACTTCCTGTCAACTTCAGCTCGTTATCCAGGAAGTTGATCTAGAGACTCCTTTATGGTACCTTGGAGCCTGCATGCCTCAATGGCAGGTTCGTCGCATTCAACGAGGGGTTTTCATCATTAGCCTCCGATCGAGTGATTCTACGGGTGTTCAACACCAGCTCATTGATTCACATGCCGTAGATTGTACCTGTAGTACCTTGAGGGCCATTGTCATTATTGGTGGTTCCTCTCGCCTCTCATCATTGGCTGGTAATCAGACGATGTTCTTGCATGTTTGACTTCAGCTCACATATTCGCATGCTTGAACTTGTACTTTGTTTGGGTCGAGATGGAGCGCAAGACCCTGGATTGTGTCTGTTTTAATCCAGGCTGTGATTGTGGATTGTTATCATTATGTACATGACTCACTGATTGGATGGCTGCGACCATACCTGAGTCTATTTATTTGATCCTTGCTGGATGGCTGCGCCCATACCCTAGATCCAGATTATAGTGTACTCTATTTCGGATGGCTATGCCCATACCACATATACATCATGTACTTGAGATATCAGTTGTATTTTTCTGCACAGGTTTTCCAACGGTGGGCCTTCAGTTGAACATGTTCTCGTAAAGCATTTCACCCCTCTCTCTCTCGGGCCTCATACTTTAGGCGGCATCTGTTACACAGTAATTTTTCACTGTCCCTACCATTCCCCATCCCGCAAAATGGAGGACCCATTTTGTGACCTGTGAACATAGTCATGCCTTGAAATCATCATCAATGCATTCCTCTAAGCATGAGCTTCAATTTCCCTAAAGACATCTCCTTGAAAAAAATCATGAAAACATCTCCTTTTGAATTGGTGCGGGTAGACAGTTCATCACTCGTGCCAATGGGGAAAATCCTACAAAGAAGTCGTGCCAACTAGCGCTCTGTCCCAGAGCAGCAGTCGCGCCAGCCAATTTAAGGAGAATTTTTTAAATAAAGATGGCGAAGTTGTGTTTCAACAAACTCAGAAACCATTACCTATCTTGAGTTGGGAGGTTTGGCTACGGGAGTTCCATGGAAGGGAAGTGGTTTGCCACCTTTCATGGAACCTTCCTTCATGATAGGGCCAATCCCACAATAATAGGGATCCCAACTCCCTCCTTCCCCATCTATAAAAGCCTGCTAAATTCCATTGCAAGCTAGTCTTGAAGTGCTTAAGCTTTCAATCTCCATATTCCCAAGAGCCTTTGTGTTGTAAGAGCCCTCTTTCTTCCCTTAAGGCCGACTCAAGTAAGGAGACTATCGTTGAGAGACTCTAGAGAGGTTTGCCCTTTTCTTGGTGAGCTTTGCAAGACGTGAATGACTGGAGACTCATCCGAAGGAGACCGCGACGTTAGAACATTGATTGTGCTCTCCTTCGATTGTTATTTAATGAATGATTACGGTTATGGTTCCACTCTGTTTTCACTTATGTTAATATGAGTTATATCCTTTCTGACTGATATATAATCGCGTATTCTAGATTTTATGCTTGTATTCGTGTTGTTTCTTGCACGTGTAGGTGTCCATTCACAGAGATCGTGGGGATCATGACCTGCTGAAGCTGAGGAACGGGAACGCCATCTATTCTACGAATCATAGCACTGGACTCTAGGAAGGCATCCATCTTTGGTCTTTTATTCGTAACTAGGAACTTGCACTGTAACATTTGATGATTGTTGCTAGACCCCTGTTGGGCTAGTAGGGATCACCTCTGTCCGTAGAGGGGATTTACCTCCTTAACATCTACTGACATCAAAAGCATACTAGAAAGACGTTCTCCTTTGGAAACTGTCGAGAACATTATGTAGCGCAGAAGGCTGTAGAAGAGTTGGCATCTCTCACTAGTGTGGGTAATAAGGATCAGGGATTCGAATTTTTGCCTCACGTTAGTCTATAGAGGAAACAAAAGGATCATGAATTAAAAGTCTCTGTTGCCATGCTAGATCTGATTACTATGGCTACTTTAGGTCGATTGGTCTCTCCAAGAATAGGTATGCAGGTATCTTTGTTTTCCTTGTTTTCTCTTCTGAATTGTTTTCTTACTTATTCACGTGAAGATTTATATTATATTCTGCTCACAAGACTAAAATAAATAAAAAATATTTATTTGTTGGTAACAAGGGATAATTGGTGTTATTATTATAAAAAATATTATTAATAATATCATTTATTAATTTTTAATTTTGAAAAATAGATATTTGAAAATTGAAGTGTTTTTTTTTTCAATGTATTTCTTCTTAGGTTTTAAAGGTGGGAAAATATATAGTATTTTTGAATATCATATATTAGAGAGATATGCTTAAATAGAAGATTGCACAGTTCTTAATATTTTTTTTTAATAGTCATTAACTAAGTCTAATGATCAAAACTCATAACCTCCTGATAGAAGGCAAGCTTGTAACTTATTTTTGTATTTTCCATGCCAGTGTTAGCATTTTTTTTGTTATGTTGATTTGTTACTATTTTATCCTACAATTTGTTATATATATATATATATATATATATATATATATATATATATATATATATATATATATAGATATATATATAGATATATATATGAACGATTGTGAACCTCATCAAAAAATTCGAAATCAAACTAAAATTAATGATTTTGGAACCCAAAATAGAACCCAAACAACCCGACAATGGATAGACCATCAGAAAGTGTATTCCTTTCCATGCAGATGTGATGACAAGAAACATTATCAAATTGTGATTTTAATAAAATGATCTCATCCAAAAAATTTCTTAGTCTATAAACTTAAAATTCTAAGTGCTTATTAAACAAGTCAATGGAGATTCTAGACTGTCCAAAAATTTGTAGTTCTCGGCAACCTTTTTTCAATGGAAAAGAGAAGGAGAAATCTAAGGCTATTGAGCTCTGCATAATTATTTGTACCCGTAACAAAGTCGATTTTAAATTTGAAGTAATGGTCATCATTCAGATAGAGACTTGTGTCACTTTTACTTCTATATTGTTGAGATGATCCATGAAAATATGCCCATGGAATTGATCAATCAATAGCCTCATGGGTAACGTTCGAAGACATCTAATGTTGATTATCATCATGAAGCAAGTTGTAAATAACTATTATCTGAGCTCCTATCTGCATTGACTGTTTGATTGAATTGTGGCATTTTTTTTATTCCTATCAAATCATATTCCCATGTAGACCAGAAGAGGGAGATTTATTTCTTTATGTGACTCGCCCACTTCTCACCAAGACATCCAAGTTGCATTGATTTTCCACCCATGAGGGTTTAGATTATTGTCCCTTTTAAACCACTGAAGTAATGTTTCAAGCTCACCGAAAGTAACTAACTTTATCAAATTATTTGTTGTATCTTTGTTTACAAAATGAGGAAAAAGGTAAGAACCCCAAATGAAATCAACCAATATAGCTTCCCTAGGAGCTTGAATCAGAGACCAGAAATGTTACGAAGCCATCCTAGCCAAATCCCTAAAAATTTATTCCCTGTATCCCAAATGATTTTCCAAGGATGATATAGTGTTAATTTCTCTTAATTCCCTAGCCAATTAATGTAAAAACATATGAAATCAAATCCACATGGTCATGAGTGCCACATATCTCAAAGAGGCACATGGAAAAATTAAAACCACACCTGAGAATGAAGTTTTTTTCCTTAATGAATGAGAGTGACATGGTTTCATCCCAAAAAGTAACACGGTTCTCACATGGACAATATATGTTGGCAACCCTTCTCTACCCAAGACATTCAAAATATTTATTTTTTGGTGATTAATTCCTAGAGCTAAACCCACAGATATACCCTTCACATCTAAGGAAAATGAATACGAGTCCTTAATGTTAATTTTAGATAACAAAGGTATGTTCTATGCTTAAGTGAAATTTACTTCATTTTTCCTTATTAACCCAATATCAATTCCTAGTTTAGCAATTAGATTAGCTTAATCACAATGAAACTAAATTCTGATAGGAGTTAGAACATAAAAAAATGTAGAAGACAATCCAAGAGAAGAGGTCACAATATTGGGCAGATCCCAGGGTAAAATCCCAATGTGCGGAAAGCCCTTTCATCAAATTATTCTTATTATTCTTCAATAGTTCAATAGAGAGAGAGTACAAATATCAAAATAACTTTCCCAAAATAGTCATGTCAAAAATTAGTAATCAGCAATAGTCAATTGCATCTTTAACCATAAAGTCAACGTTGGACAAAGGGGTTACAAAAGGTCCTCCAAGCAGCTTGGTCAAAAACACACAAATTTGACCTTCTAAGGGGGTTAAATTCAACCCAAAATAGTCAAGTCAAATCCAATCAAATGCTATTGTGAAATCTGTAGTCAAACATGAAGTAAAGAATGAAGTCAACCTAGTCAAACTATTCAAACAATCTTCAAACTTATGCCAATAAATGCGACCTTAAAAAAATCAAAATTTCTACCCAATAACCAAAGGGAATGGAGGTGTTTTGACCATTGGTCAACACTATAGTCAAAGTTGATCTATTTCCTGCAATTCAACTTGCAATCCAACCTTCTAATTTGGCCTCCTATTTCACACGTGTGGTATAGAGAGAATGCTGCCCAGACTTGTATGAATGAATAAGGATAGGAGAGAGAAGATGTGTGATGATATGAGTGATGTCCAAATGCGGAGAGGGTCACTCCTGTTTATACAATTCATTGATGGTTTGGAGATACAACTTGTTGGGTTTCATGAGCCTACATTTGACTATGGTGGACCTTGAAAATTTGCATGTGTGAATAATAAATTCAAAATCACACTACTTATTTTTGAAACAAGATGATATTTAGATTCATATTTCACCTCTCAAAAACACCAATTCAATAAAAATATAATCTCCATCATATCAATTTTCCAAGGTGGAGTTTGGCCCTAGTTTCCAATTTTAACACTCCCTCTCAACTAGGGAGAAGCCCACCTGCCAATCCATTTTCCAACATGTACCATCTCTGTCAACCCTACTTTTCTCTCATGAAACATGAAGAAATAATGAATAAGAATTAAGGGAGAGTGTGTAGCCAAACCTTGCCACTCTCCACTGACCCAATGTCATTCCATAGGTAAAACCTTAATTGATATGAGAGCGAGATGTTTGAACACCATGCATCCTAGCATAGAGAGTACATGATCCAGGTGGATATTGGTGGTCACCCACCTATTCCACTTGGGGCCCCACCATTGTCTCTTTCAGTTTTTCAGTTTCGGCACAACTTACTATTTTTAGCAGTATTTCGGGTCCTGAACTTCCAGAGCCGTTTTGAGACCCTTGACGATTTTTTTTGGGCATCATTTGTGCAGCAAATATGATTTCGTTCTAGAATTGATATTTTTGGAAACATTTGTATTCCTCGGATAGATATTTCTAGTGATGTATCATGTGTGTCAAATGGAGATAGTATGCTCAAGTTACGTCCCCGGGAAGTTGAAACACCAATTTATCCAGACGGGGCCCATAGTTTTGACACTTCATCTCCTAGGGTTAGGTTTTTAGATGTTTAGAGTTCTCCATTGTTTCTCCATAATAAATAGGCCCTCGAGCCTCATTGTAACATAGTTCAGAGGTTTGTAGCTGCCACATCTCTTCTTAGAGATTCGCTACCATCACCCTAGCTATTTTATTTCCATTATGTTTGTAAGCATATTTCTGTTATTTGATATTAATGAAATGAAGCCTTATTTCCAGTGCATCTCTATGTTTATGGTTATTTCTATATTGTGTTGCATTCCTGCATAAATCCAGATCAGTGGTATCAAAGAAGTCTTCTTTTTCTTGATCCTTCTTTACATGTCCCCAACGAGGTCGGGGTATAAGGAGTTAGGGTTCAATATGGTGGAACCTTTGCAAGATTAGCCTTGCAAACCTTGATGGATGCCCATGGGGGATGAAAAGAAAGATGAGGGAGTAGGAGATCCTATGAAAATATTGCTTGAGAGGCCCTAGAAAAACAATGGAACATGATGATGGATAAATTTTCCCAGATCCTTCAACGGCTACCCACTGGTGGCGCATCTGCATCCAGCAGCCACTTTGGAGGTGCGACTCCCTTTAAGGTACAAGTAAATTTTGAAATTCCCATATTTGAGGGTCAAATAAATGCAGATCCCGTAGATAGATGGTTGAATCTATTAGAAGGATATTTCTAGATTCATTATTTTTTCGACTGGGAGAAGATTATTTTTGCACTCCTCAAAGCTAACCCATGTCAAGGACTGGTGGGAAACCTGCTATGAGAAAAAGGACAATACAAAATCCTCTCTGTTCTTGGCCATACCCACTTGGAACTATTTTCGAGATGCCGTCAAGGAACAATACTATCCTGTGGGGAGCTATGAGGACAAGTATGTACAATGGACCATGCTATGACAACAAAGGGATCAAGATGTGCATAAGCTGATGAATTTCTCCCATACCCTGCGCACAAAGTTGGGTATCAGATATTTAGAGAAACATCTGGTGCTAAATTATCACAGTTGTATGCATAGATACATTCAGGAGGAAATGGAGTTCCTGGACATCTCCTTGCTTGGTACAGCATATCGGTATGCTGTCAAGATTGATCAGAAATTCAAACAAAAGAAACAAGACTTTGGATCTACAAATCAAAAGCAAGGGAAAGGTGCTCCCAAACGATAGAACAAAGGACGGAGCCAAGGCATGGCTGCTCAATACAAATTATCAAAGCCAAAAGGAAAGAACAACACCACAAAGCCAAAGAAGGATAGGGGGAAGTGGTGTGAGTTCCATAAGAGGTCCACTCACAACACAAGTGACTGTCAGGCTAGGCAGTCACTGGTGGCCAATATGAGGGCTTCTGAGTCAAATGCATTCTTTGACTCTGAATCAAAACCTGAAAAGGGGAATGACAAAGGGAAATAGATTATTTATGCAGAGCCCAACGCCACTATTGCCACTACGAAGATCCATAAGGAGGAACTGGAAGATCCAGAGGAAGAGGAACATCTCTTCCACTCTTGGATGTGGGTAAAGGGCTCCCTAGTACAATTAATTTTCAATAATGGGAGACAAAAGAACCTCATTTCAACAGATGTTGTGATGCAGTTGGGCTTGCCGACCACAGCTCACCTACATCCATACACCATTGGGTGGCTTCACCAAGGACGAGATCTACGCGTTAGCTAGTAGTTCCACCTTCCATATAGCATAAAGCCCTTCACACATGAGGTATTATGTGACATCGCTCTTGTTGATGTTTCTGATGTATTATTAGGAAAACCATACTTGTGGAAGCATCATGCTATGTATGAGTGTCGGCCTCGCGCTATTATTATTACTTTGGGAAATAAGTTGTACAGGATACCAGAGGTACCATCTCCTGAATCTATCTCTTTGGTTACTGCAAAAAAATGTAGTAAGCTCATTTCCCAAACCTAGAAATTTTTTTTCCTGATGATCCGCCCCGAGAACAAGAAGAATATTGTGGCCACGACCTCCAGACAGGGATCCTCTGTGCGACAACAAAAAATGGACAAGGTTTTGGAGGAGTACGGGGACATATTCACCTCACCCACAAGGGTTCCTCTACACTGTTAGGTCAATTAAAAAATTGATTTGACCCTAGGTGTGCCGCTACTGAATGGACCGATCTATTGGTGCTTTGTTCTAGAGAAAAATGAAATTAAGAGGCAGATTCAAGAGCTGCTGCAAAAAATTCACATCTGACCAAGTTCATCACCATGTGGGAGCCCAATCGTCTTGGTACAGAAGAAGGATGGGACGTGGAGACTCTCTATTGACTATCGAGCGCTAAACAAGATCACTATCCAGAATAGGTACCTGATCCCATGGATTGATGACCTTCTGGAGAAACTCAAAGGGGAAAAATATTTCAGCAGGATCGACTTGAAGTCTGGGTATCACTAGGTACCAATCGAACCCTTCGATATGTGGAAGACTACCTTCAAAGCCAAGGAAGGCTTTTTCGAATGGCTGTTCTTGCCTTTCGGGTTGACGAATCCTCCCACAACATTCATGAGGTTGATGGACAACATCTTGCGGCCATTCACCAACTCATTTGTAGTGGTGTACTTAGATGACATTCTAATCTTTTGCCAAACTTAGGAAGAGCACCTCCACCACATCTGACAAGTCCTCCAAACACTGCGGCAACACAAGTTGTGTACCAATTTGGAGAAGTGCACTTTTGGCATGACCCAAGTTCAATTTCTGGGATACATTATTCATGAAAGGGGGGTGCATGTGGATCCAATCAAGATCCAAGTCATTTGGGATTGGCCAGCCCCAACCACTATAACAGAGCTTCGCAGCTTTCTGGGTCTTGCTAATTTCTACCATAGGTTCATGTTGGGATTCTCTCATATCACTTGGCCCTTGAGTGAAGTCACCAAGGGAGGAGTGAGAGAAAAATTATTTTGGTTGGAATCTCAACAGAAGGTGTTCACAGAATTAAAAAATCACCTCTGTTCTGCCCCAGTGCTGACATTACCAGACTTGCAACAACCATTTGAGATCGAGATAGATGCCTCTTACTATGCTATTGGGGTAGTTCTTACTCAACAGGGACATCCAGTGGCATATCACAGTTAGACATTGTCTGACACAGTTCGCAAGTATCCCACTTATGACAAGGAAATGTATTCCATTGTGCAAGCTTGTCGACAATGGAAGCATTACATTTTTGGGAAGGAAACAATCATCCACATAGACCACTGGCCCCTGCAGTTCATATATACATAAGGGAAGCTGTAGAATGATCACCATCAAAAGTGGTCCACATATCTGGCATAGTTTCATTTGAACATCAAGTACAAGAAGGATAGCACCAATAATGTTGCAAACTGCCTCAGCCGACCACCGATCATGGTGCTCACCACCATTCTCAACTCTTGTGGGCATGAGACTTTTGATTAGCTGCTTCTCTATGAGAGCGACCTAGACTTTGGTCACACATACAAGGCACTCTTGGGGGCTATGCAACTTCCAAATTTTCACCTCCAAGATGCACTTTTATGTCACCTAGGACACCTTTGTGTTCCTTCAAGCTAGCGTGCCAAGATGATATGGGAAGCACACTACAGCCAAGTCGATGGGAATTTTGGGGTCGAGAAA
The DNA here is from genome assembly GCA_034641835.2 of Pinus albicaulis. NCBI lineage: Eukaryota > Viridiplantae > Streptophyta > Pinopsida > Pinales > Pinaceae > Pinus > Pinus albicaulis. The sequence continues at coordinate 676,688,107 of CM076575.1, forward strand.
ACACTAGCAGTACTACAAAAGTATTTATATTGGCTGAACCTTCGAAAGGATGTCAGGAAGCACATCAGAACCTGCACTACTTGTGCCATTGCCAAACCGACCATCAAAAAGCAAGGCCTATATACTCTGCTACCTACCCCTAGTCAAGCTTGGGAATCCATCTCCATGGATTGCATGTCAGGTCTACCTTATACTAAGGATGGAAATGATTGTGTTTGCATGGTCATCGACTGATTCTCGAAGATGGCCATTATGGCAACCTGCAAGAAAATCACAGCAGAGGCCACTACTAAAATCCTCTTTGAACGAGTGTGGGTGCACTTTGGGATCCCAAATTCTATCATATCAGATCGAGATAGTAGGTTCCTCAAAAAAATTTGGTGCAACCTCTGGTCAATTCTAGACACCAAGCTCACCGAGTCCACAACTTTCCATCCCCAAAAAGATGGCCAGACAGAGGTCGTCAATAGAATGATTGTACACATTATGTGCATGTATAATTCAAAGCATCCATGCACATGGGACGAGAGCCTCCCCTATGTAAACATAGTTATAACTGGACTCTCCATATCTCAATCGGCCACAACGCCTTTTAGCTGGGCTTGGGATTCCAGCCACTATGTCCCATTGACATAGCCATGCCATTTGCGACTACTCAGGCCGATTCGGCTCATGTCGAGTCTGAAGTTGACAAAGAAAATATATTCATCAAGTGCATTAAGCACATCCTCCAATAGGCTCATGACATATTGGACAGAGCCAATGTGAAATAAAAACAACGCCATGATCAACATCGGGTGCCACACAACTTCCAGGTGGGTGACAAAGTGTGGCTACGTTTGTAGAAAGAGAGCTTAAATGGACCCCATCACAAGCTTCAACCACTCCAATACGGGCCGTAAACCATCACTAAGCCTATAGGGAACAATGCCTTCAAGCTCAGTATTCCACCATTCCTTGGTTTGTACCCAGTATTCAGTGTGGACCGCCTTTGTCCTTACTTCCCACCTCTACTAGACACCTATGAAATAGTAGAACAACTCACACCAACAGAGTTAAACCAAGAATGCATGGAACAGGGCACCACAGATTGTATCATGGAAATTCAAACCAAGAACACTTGGCAACAAAATATCCAACTATATCGTGTTGTCGAAGTTGGCCAACTCTTGCACCACGGAAAGTGGTTCACCAGGGACGAACTTCAGCAGAAGTTTCCTCATCTCATGAAGGAACTTAACGCAATGGAGACCATTGCTTCCTAAGGGGGCAAGAATGATCCAAGTGGATATTGGTGGTCACCCACCTATTCCACTTGGGGCCCCACCATTGTCTCTTTCAGTTTTTCAGTTTCGGCACAACTAATTATTTTTAGTAGTTTTTCGGGTCCTGAACCTTCAGAGTCATTTTCAGGCCCTAAACAATGATTTTTTGGCATCATTTTTTTAGAAAATATGATTCTGTTCTAGAATCGATATTCGTGGCAACATTCATAATCCTTGGATAGATCTTTCTAATGATGTATCATGTCTGTAAAACAGAGATAGTATGTCGAAGTTACGTCCTTGGGAAGTTGAAACACCAATTTACCCAAACGGGGCCCATATTTTTGGCACTTCATCTCCTAGGGTTAGGTTTTTGGATGTTTAGAGTTCTCCATTGTTTCTCCATAATAAATAGGCCCTTGAGCCTCATTGTAACATAGTTCAGAGGTCTGTAGCTGCCACATCTCTTCTCAGGGATTTGCTACCAGCACCCTAGCTATTCTATTTTCATTATGTTTGTAAGAATATTTCTATTATTTGATATTAATGAAATGAAGCCTTATTTCCATTGCAGCTCTATGTTTATGGTTATTTCTATATTCTCTTGCATTCCTGCATAAATTTGGATCAGTATGACAATACACAATGCGTCCATTAGTAGTGTAATGGTCTCTATCCTCATTTCCCAACTCACTAGTGAGATGAGGGGTACTTTCCATGAGTCCCAGATTACATGGGTAGGATGTATATAGAAACACTAGCAGGGGAGGAATATATCACATCCTACTCACAATCACATGTAGGGAAAGGTTGAACGAGATGCTAGAAGCATGCAAACCAGTGAGAGTATGGAAAGGATGAACCATGTCCTACATGCATGCAAACCAATCAATCATAATAAGGATATTTATCATGGGGAAAGGATTAACAACATCCACTGGCATTTTAAGCATCAATATTATGGAATGAGAATCCTAGAAGTGGGGAAAGGGTGAATGAAATCCCACTAACATGTCCATAAGAAGATTCCTAAATGCATCTCACACTCGGGGATTCACAGCAGAAGGTGAACCACTCATCCTACTCATATGCCATAGGATAAGGTGACCCACTCATCCTATTCACATGTCATCATTAATAAAGGAAGGTGAAACACTCACTCTACACACATATCAAACATCATGGGGAATCATAGGGGAAGTTGAAATACTCACCCTATACATAGTGCATGACTACAAGAAGGTGAACCACACATGCTATGGTCACTCATATATACAAGAGCTCTGAGAGCTCAGTGTCTAGCTGATGCAGGACCCTCATAGTAAGCTCTTTACATGACACAAACTCTCTCACAGAAGGTTAATAGTTTGACCTTACCCAAGACCTTCATGAGAATATTTGTGACCTCCTCATTAATCTCAATGTGATCGAGACTTATTGTTACTTAATGTACCATATCATGAATAAAGAGGTAGCTAATATCAATATTCTTGGATTGGTCATGGAACACGAGATTATTTTAAAGGTGCATCCTACTTTGGTTGTCATAGTAGATCATAGTAGCATCCATCACATGCTCAAAAAACTCGCTAAAGAGCTTCCTCAACCAAAAATATTCATAATAAACCATATTAGCATAAATGTATTCATCCTAAATGGTGCATAAAGAAACTAATTTATGATTCCTACTTAGCTAGGATATTGGAGCAGAACCTAGTGGGTAGCAACAATCCTATGTGCTCTTATAATCCACAACATTCTCAGCCAATTCAACATTAGAGTACCTATGGAGCCTAAAATTTCTTGCAGTGTATCTCAATCCATATTTGATAGTGGCCCGAAAATTCTTGGAAATAATTGAATGTATTTTATGGGGCTCGACCATAAATTGACTCAATGCATTCACAACGAAACATATGTAGAGATGAAATTTAACCAGGAACATCAGGGCCCACACAAGTTGTCGATACTTTGAAGGATTTTACAAATTGGGCCCAAAAACACTTCCACATAGCTTCTTGAAGTTGATTTCCATCTGAGTAGTCACAAACTTGCAGTCCACCATCCCAAATCTTTCAAGTAGTTTCAGAATGTATTTTCCTTGAGAAATGAAAATCACACCTGATTTTTTCTAGACCTTAAAGCCTAGGAATTAGTGCATCAAACCCAGGTGCTTCATCTCGAATATGGAATAAAAATCCCTCTTGCATTGACAAATTAGAGGGTATGCACCTGTCACAAAGAGATTGTCTACATAAAATACCAAAATGAGAGCCATGTTATTTTCAACCTTATAGTAAAGGTTCGGCTCAGCCTCACTTCTTTTAAAACCCAAGCTCATTAGATAATTTATGATCCTCTTCTACCAAACCTTCGTTGCTTGCTTCAACCCATAGAAGGATTTCTTCAACTTTCATGCATGTGAATCTTAGACTAGAACATCGAACCCCACATGTTTCTCTACATATACTTCCTCTTTCAGCGAGCCATGTAGGAAAGCGGTCTTGACATCTATTTTATATATATTCCATCCTCGAGAGGCAACAAGGGAAATAATCGAACTTATGGTGGTATATCAAAACACTAGTGAAAATATCTTAACACGGTCCACTCCTTCCTTTTGAGAGAAGCCTCAAGAAACAATATTGGCCTTGAACCCTTTAGCACTCCCATCATCTTCATGTTTGATTTTGTACATCCATTTGGAGGTGACCACATACTTGTCCTTGGGTCTAGGAACCACATCCCATACATCATTCTTCATGATAACCTCATACTCTTTGTTCATCGCATCCTTCCAGATTTGGGGCTTCACAGATTGTTCTAATGTGCAAGGCTCAGATTGAACAAAGGTGATCATGGAAACGAAGTACCCTTGGTACTAGTTTGACTTATTCATTTTGAAAAATCCATTTTTCTTAAGAGTATATGCAGTATTGGTCTCCCTCTTAGTGACATCTTCTCTACAATAGTCATTGAGCTTATGCAACTCAAATTTGGTTCCATTATTAGTCTTCAATATTTTAATCTTTTTCATTATTTTATTTTCAACCAAGGCTTTCAAATAGAGGAATCATTTGAACACTTCATCCTTCTCCTTCAAGAAATAGATCCAAGTTTTGTGAGAGAATTCATCCAAAAAAATAGCATTATCATCCCAAATATGTTACGAGAAATATATCATAAAATATAATGGATCAATTGAAGAATATCGATAGTCTTACTTTCACTGGAGGGGAATGGTTCCCTATTATGTTTCTCTTTGACACAACCCTACAAAAACACCACCACCTTATAACTTTAATTTAGGCACACATGTGACTATCTTCCTATCACTGGGTAGAGTTTTATAATGAAGGTGAGAAAACCTCTGGTTCCATAATTTATATTGGAGAAAAGTTTTTCATAACATGGCTCCCAAATTACTTCCTCCAACTTGATAAAAACCTTCAACCCTAAATATAAATGTAAAAGCATCGTTGAAGTTCCTTTGTGAGATACCTACATTTCCATCAATAAATAATGCCATGAAGCCTTTCTATTCCACTACAAAATTTGATATGAGGTTCTTTTTTAAGTCGGGTAGATATAATACATATTGTAGATGAAGAATTTGAACTTGATTTAAATGAAGGATAACAATCCATGTCCGTTTCATGGGGTAGGTGGCATTTCTCAAAGTATGATCTTCAAATTTTTCTCCTTTTCAATAAAATTTGAGAGGACCTCTTTGTAGCTAGTGAAGCTCATTGATGGACCACTATCAATCAACCAAGTATCAAATGTGTGTGGACGAGAGGTAGTAGTGAGGGTAGAGATAATATAAAATGTATTATTCTTATCTACAACATTAGATTCCTCATATCTGGAGTTTCTCGATCTCTTGGGAGGTTAACCATTTCCATGTGCAGTGAGAAAATTTCTCTTTCATTTGAACCTATTATTCCTTTGATTTCCATTCCCGTTAAAATTTTTGTGGTTGTCGTTTTTATCATCATCTCAAGGTGTATCCATATTATTAGGAACCCATCTAGCGCAATTACCAAACCTATTACAATCGAAGCATATTCCCTTTCTTCCTTCTTTGAATCCTCCTCTTCCTTGACCTTGTCTCTTTAGAAGAAAATCATTATTCAATTTAGCAAGATTGGATAATGCAGTGGGATCAATCCCATTTGAATACATGTCTCTCTCCACCATCCTTGTCTCTTCTTGAGTGCATCTAGTCAACAATTTTTCAAAACCTGGAATCATATCAATGTTTAGGATAGTGGTATTGAATACATCCCATGCTCGGGGAAGGCCTATAATTGAAATAATAATGTTCTCACAGTCAACCAAAACTTCCCAAATATATGTAATGTCATTTATTATTTTTTTAATCCTCGTGATGTAGGATTGGATGGATTCCCCTCTATCCATCTTTACATCCTTCAATTTTTTCTTGAGAAAGAGGATTTGATTTCTATTGTTAGCTTTGAACATACTAGAAACTAGTAATACATATATTTAGATGTACCCAACTTAGAAATGTAAGTAACCAAATTCTTTTGAATGAAATCCTTCACGATCTTCTTAGATTTCACCTTACCTTTCTTGTACTTTGATTAAGTGACTTCTGACGCATTTTAGGGAGGCTCAACAATATTTCCCTATGCATAGTCCATGACATCATTTTCTTCCAAATTCAAGTCTAAAGACATCTTCCATGCATGATAATTAGGTTTATCATTGATCTTGTCCTCAGATTTGAAGTAAGATGAGGAATCCATTAAATCTTGTTCTTGTCCAAAAAATCTTACTGATTTCATTTCTTAGTATTGTTTGGGCCTTTTCTTCACTAGGGCACTGATACCACATTAATTGTAGATAAAAATGATATGTTTTATGATTAAGTGCAGTTTAATTAGATTTTCCTTATTAGCCTGATATCAATTTCCAATTTAGAAATCACATTATCTTAATCACAATGATAGTAAATGTTGACAGAACATAAATAAAATGAAGAAAATCCAATACAAGAGGACACAATATTTGGCCAATTCCATGGAAAAATCCCAATGTGGGGAAAATATTTTGATGAAATTATTATTATTCTTATTCAATAGTTCAACATAGAGAGATTACAAATATCAAAATAACTTGCCCAAAAAGATCCTCTAAAATATCAACAGTCAACTTCATCCCTAACGAGAAATTCAATGTTGGTCAAAGGGATCCAAATTTTCCTCGAAGAAGCTTGGATAATAGAAAAAAATTTAGCCTTCCAAGAGTGTCAAATTCAACCCAAAATATTCAATTCAAACCCAATCAAATGTTGCAGTAAAATTTGCGGTCAAACTTGATGTCAACGTTCAACTCAAATTGGTCAAAGAAACTCCAAGCCTATGTCAATAAATGTGGCCTTAAAAAATCAGAATTTATGCCCAAGTATCGAAGTCAACATAGGTTTTTTGACCCTTATTCAAGTATGGTCAATGCCCCAGTCAACACTAGTCAATTTCCTGGAATTCAACCTGCAATCCAACCCAAAAATTCAGCCTCCTCTTTCACACGTGTGAGGTAGAAAGAGAGATGCACATAATTGTACGAACCAATAAGGAGAGCAGAGAGACGATGCATCTTGATATGAGTGGTTTCCAAATGAAGAGAATTCCATTCCTATTTATACAATTCGTTGAGGGTGTATAATGTAGGAATTTACAAGGTAAGTTCCGTAGATCAAGAACCAAAGGTCACCGCTCACAAACAGATCACAAATCAGTACACCAGTATAATCATGTGGTTAAAACCCTCGAAGAGGGAAACAATCCATGGCCTGAGCCAATGTGGCCACCTCAGGCAATTTATTAATATAAAAATAAAAGTTACATATGTTTCTCTCATAAATGGTTAACCAACAAATGAACCTCCATGCTCTTTAAATAGATTTCATGGGCCAATTGGGTGCTAAGCCATGGATCAAGTGTCATTAATACCGAGGAGAGAGTGAACAGTCAGATCACTACAAATCGTGTCCGTCAGATTATAAGTTACAAATGTACATCGTAAAGAAACACACTTTACCTAACTTTACACTAGACTAAGTTATTCTTAACTATTTTCTATGTGTCGGAATATCCTAACATCCCCCCTTAAGAAAAACTTGGGATAGGATTGAAGGATTTACAAAGGTGACACAAAAGGATCCTATTTCGTATGTGTCAAAATATCCTAACATCCCCCCTTAAGAATAAATTGGGATAGGATTGAAGGATTTACTAAAGTGACACAATAGGAGAAGGAAGCAGGCATTAGAGCCTATCCCCCCTTAATGAAAAATTTCTTGAACTCCAAGCATGGATCTAAGTTTGGTAAACTTCGCTTCTGTGAGAGCCTTTGTAAATATATCGGCTACTTGATCATTGGTTGGACAGTACTACACTTCAAGAACATGATCATGAATGAGCTTTCTGATGAAGTGTATGTGCAGTTCAATGTGTTTAATCCGCTGATGCTAAACTGGATCTTTACATAGATGAATGGTACTCTAATTATCACAACAAATTTTAGTTGGATGCTGTTGATGAAGACCAAATTTAGACAGGGTTTGATGAAGCCACATGGCTTCCTTGCTGGCTTCAACTGCACCACGATACTCTGATTTTGCTGAATAAAGAGAGATGGCACTTTTTTTCTTACAATACCAAGTAATAGGTCCTGAAACAAGATTGAACACATATCCTAGAGTAGAATTTTGATCATCAGGGTCACTAGCCCAATCAGAATTAGTGAAAGCAATCATCAATGTAGATGCTCCTTCACTGTAATGAATCTCGAATTGAACCGTACCTCGAATATATCAAATTATCCTTTTAGCTTTTTTCCAGTGACTTTCATGGGGTTGGTGCATAAACTGAGTGATTAGACCAATGGAAAAGGAAAGGTCAGGAAGTTTATGGGTTAGATACAAAATTTTACCAACAAGTTGACAGTATAAGGTAGCATCAACTTTAGGGGTAGTACAAAATATTGAAAGCTTAACTCCAGACTGAAAGGGAGAAGGGGCTCGCTTACAGTCTTCCATGTGAAAGTGGTGAAGAATATCACAGGCATACTTGGATTGAGAGAGGGTAATACCTTCCTTGGATTGCAAGACTTGAAGACCAAGGAAATAATGTAAGCTTCCCAATTCTGTCATTTCAAAATTATTTTTGAGGCTAGACTTCACAAGGCTTATATGGTTTGGATAACTACTAGTAAGGATAATATCATCAACATAAAGAAAAAGGATGGTGAAGGAATTACCCACTTTCTTGGTGTAAACAATCTGATCAGAATGACACCTAGAAAAAACAATTATCTAAAAGTAATATATCCATTTTGGCATACCAAGCCCGAGGAGATTGTTTGAGACCATAGAGAGACTTCCTAAGGTGAAAAGCAAGGCTAGAGTCATTTTTCATAAATGTAGGGGGTTGTTGCATGCATATTTCTTCATGCAAATATCCATGTAAGAAGGCATATTTAACATCCATCTGATGGACTTCCCATTTAAAAGACGCAACAAGGAAAATAAGAAGGTGGATAGAATTCATTTTGGAAATGGTGGAAAAGGTTTTACTATAGTAAATGCCTTCAACTTGTGAAAATCATTTATCAACAAGACGAGCCTTATGTCTATCCACTTTTTTATTTGGTCCAAACTTTGTTTTGTACACCCATCTCTATCTGACAAGTTTTCTTCCTTTTGGAAGAGGAAAGAAATCCCAAGTATCATTTGCCAATAAGGAACAATATTCTTTATTCATAGCGTCATCCCAATCTGGATGACAGGAAGCTTATTCAAAGGTTTCTGGATCAATATTTGTTGGAAGTTGAGCCAATAAGGAAGAGGCTCTTTTGAATTAAGAATAAGTATGTCATTGATTTGCAAGGTCACCTACAAGAGAACCTACTGCATCCCGAGTAGCGTAGAGCCATATTGGAAGCTGTGGATAAAAGGAATAATTTCAAGAGGTGGAGGAATGTCATCCTCGTTGTCATCATTTAAACTATAAGGAATGTTATTAAAAATAGAAGAGAGAGAGAGAGAGAGAGAGAGAGAGATAGAGAGAGGTGGCACATATGCCGAATCAGGCTCGCAGGTCAGAGGTGGCACACCCACCGAATTAGGCTCGCAGGCCAATATATTTTTATCAAATTTTACATCTCTTCTAATGATTATATTTTTTGATTTTATTTGACAAGTGTATATCCTTTGACATCTTCAGAATATCCAACAAGAATGCATTTTCACTCTTAGATTCTAAGGCTTTATGTTTCGCATCTAGAATATGGGCCCAAGCATCACTTCCAAAAACATGAAAGTGACTTACATATGGTTTGGTGGAGCTCCAAGCTTCTTCTGGAATTATATCCTTTAAAACCTTGCAGTGCGATTTACTATGTAATTTTCACAGTTAATGGCTTCTACCCAAAAATTGAGACCAAGTCCTTTAGATTGAAGCATACAATTAGCCATTTATTTTAAGGTGCCATACAATTAGCCATTTCTTCCTTTTAGCCACACCATTTTGTTGTGGAGTATATGCAATAGTATGTTGAAATTGAATTCCATGCTCAGTGTAGAAGTTGATAAATTTGTTGTTAACATATTCTCCTCCACTGTCTAATCTTAACTTAAGAATTTGATGTCTAGATTGTTTCTCAACAAAGGCCTTAAAGGCCAAGAACATGTTAAAAACTTCACTCTTGAGTTTTAAGAAGTATACCCAAGTGCGTCTGGAAAAATAATCAATGAAAGTTAAGAAGTACTTGCAACCATAGAGAGAAACGAAAGGAAGTGGACCACATAAATCACTGTGCACAAGCTGCAAATGGGCTAAAGCATTCCAAGAGGCACATTTTTAAAAACTATCCTAATGATGTTTTCCGAGTACACCTCTGGAGAAAACACCATCTTTGCAAGATACCATAGGAAGACCTATCACCATATTTTCATTACATAGAGTTTGAAGAGAGCGATAGTCTAAGTGACCAAATCGCTTATGCCAAATTTTACTCACTTCATCATTATGAGCAACAAAATAAGAGGGAAGACATGGTGACCCAAAGTTGTCAAACTTATACAACCTTTTGGAATCATCAGCAATGTCATTAGTTAAAATATGTTTAGGGTCTTTGAGTTCCTTGTTACAACATCATGAGGTGATAATTCTACTATTTCCCCTTCACTTGAATGAGTTATCTGATAAACAGAGGGAAGGTTGCCTGACAAGGTAGGAACACATAGTACATCATTAAACTGACCATTATCTAGATGAATGCTTCCAGATCCTACAACACTAAGAGATCTATCATCATCAACATAAATATGTTTGGTGTTACAATCATTTAAAGAAGAAAACATGGCTTTTTTTTTTGCCATGTGGTAAGAAGCTCTAGAATCAATGAGCCACTCATGAGAAGGAGAAGAGGAAGATATATCTAATGCATAACTAGATATTGATGCTTGACAACCACAAGCAGAAAGTGCCATTCCAGAAAATGAAGGTGAAGAGTGCTCGAAATTGATGTTGTGCTTCTTCATTGCTGCTTCTAAGGCTTCCATATTCTTAAAACATTTGGAATCTATATGGCCATCACGATTGCAAAAGTTGCAATGTATATATGTCTTCTTCCCTTTGTTTTTATTTGCGTTATCATTTGGTGAGATGATTTTTCAGTTTGTGGCTGAAATTGCTTAGGACCCTTGTTTGGTTTAGGACCATACTTTTTAGGATACTGCTTCTTGGGATTATTCTAATATGGTTGTTGTTGGGCTACTAAGGCTTTCTTAGAAGCATTTCCAGGAGTGATAAGACCAAGCTGTAATATTTTTTCTTCTTATCTTATCAAAGAATCAAAAAATGCATCAAAAGAAGGATTCTTGTAGGTGGTTCCTGAAGAGATGATGGCTTCTCTAGTGGAATGGAAGGATGAAAAATATATAGAATATGTGTTACACATCATTTTGTCACTGTCCTTGCAGTCCCCATCCCACACATTGGAGGACTATTTATGTGACTAATAAGTAGTTTCATGCCTTGCAAATACCATCATTACATCCCTTTGCATGAGCACAATATTCCTTCTGCTAACAATTTCCTGAACAGATCATTAGAAACCCCTGTTTTTGCCTTGGCATTGGTAGCTCGTTATGCCCTCACGCCAATGAGGTACATTAACACTGGCTCCCACGCCATCTGGCACACTATATTAGTTATCCACTTGTTCCAAGCTATTTATGGAACTTTTTTTAAAAATAGAGGCGAAGTTTCGATCACAACAACTTCATGGATGAGTCATAGGGAGTGGTTTGACTGAATAACCATGGCCTTCCTCCTTTTGCCTCTTGTTTCCAGCTTATGGGGAAAAATCCCAAGGGATAAGGCCTCCCTTCCACTATTGTAGGGATCCCAACCTCCTCCTCTTCTCTATAAATATAGCCATCTTCCATTGATGTGCTAGTTGAATAGATAGATGAAGAAGTTAGCAATCATAGAGAAGAGAAGCAATTATAGCTTTGGGAGAATAGTACAGAGTGTGATTTTTTTTGTGTGATTGGGAACATAGTGAGATCTTGGACCTTTATGTGTGAGGGTGTTGCAAACGTTCTTGGATAGAGACCTGCTAAAGGAGAGCCTCAAAATCAAGGCTTGGTTGTAAAATCCCCTTGTCTTTATCATAATAAAATGCAATTGATTTTTATCTTCTGCTCTTGTTTACATGTATAATGAGAATTCTAGCATTGCTTGATCAGTTAGATAGGTTGTAATTGTTTTATGTTTTTCATAGTTTTACGCTTGTCATGGTGTCTTGAATATCTATACAGGTAATCGAATGTTGGTAGCAACGTGTATCGAGCTTGAGAAGAGCAACGAATCAAGAAGCTTCGACGGAAGATGACAACATAGCATCAAGAGAAGGTAGGTAATATTCCTTGCTTTAAATTTCATTTACAATCTAAGAAGGTAGATGTTAGTATGTTCTCATAGTTTCTAGACCCACCTTAGGGCTAGAGGGATCGCCTCTGTCCGCAAAGGGGATTTACCTGGACACCAAATTGGCGACTTCACTGGGGAGTTTCCTTTGAGTTTGTCACCCTTTGAGGTCTTAGTCATTCGACGGATTTATGTTGAACACCATGTTGAAGCACACACATGGTGTATCAGGAAGATGAGCACACACACAAGAGACTAAACAACGAATGAAAGATAAGTGTGAGGCTTTCTTATTTTCCATTATACAAAGATGTACATTTATAGTACAATGGTGTGACTCTTGGTTTCACATTCCAAGGTCACTTGGACTCCATTGTGACTTTTCATATTCCACACCTACCCATGTAGGATTAGGTGTTCCAACATCCCCCCTTAATTTGAAGGGGTATGTGTGAGTCCAAGAAAAGAGTTGTAATACAAATCTGCAAAGTATACATGGCAGCACTTGGGCTGAATCAACTCTCTGAAATGTTGGAAAAAGAGGTGGTTTTAGGATGACCACAAACACTGGAACGCAATACATGTTGCAGTTCCCGGAACTCTTCCAAAACTGGCAAGAAGCTGAAGGCTTCTGCTAGAGGAATTGTCCCTCATAAAAAAAGGAGACCTTCGACCTAAAAGAAGGGAGGTCTACTACCTGTGGTGGTTTTAGGTTGTCCACCAACCAAAGATGATGGTTTTAGGTTATCCACCAACCGAAAATGATGGTTTTAGGTTATCCACCAACCAAAGATGATGGTTTTAGGTTATCCACCAACCAAAAATGATGGTTTTAGGTTATCCACCAATCGAAGGTATGCTCATGGGCATCCATATCTCTGGCTACATCTCCGAATCCAGAATGATGAATTGTGACTTAGGCTCGCTTGAACTGCTGGTTACAACTCTGAACATGGAATGAGAGATTGTGGCTCGGGCTCGCTTGATCTGTCGTCAAAGCTTGTACATGACCACCATTTTCCCCCCTGTCAGGGACAAGGTGACATGATGGCGAAAACTCAACTGCAAGTTTTCTCAATATTCTTGAACAAGTTCTAACATGTGCCGTAAACATCTTCTTGGCTACTGATGCCCATTTCCAAGAAGTGATCCATCCAAGATGAATCTTAGTTCTTGCAGGAGGCTTGTTTCTGAAGCATCTGTCTAAAGAATGGGTGTGCCGACCACAATGCTTGCATGGATGAAGATCAAAACAGTGATCTTTCATATGGCCAACTCGATCACAGTGTTGGCATTTCTCAATCTGATGTTGTTGTTGTGGAACAGGATCTGAAACAGCTGTAGGTGAACTGTCATACATGAATCCGGGACTCTGAAATATGATGGGCTTGGTGTAGTCTGGAATATGAAAGGACACATCCTTGTCATATCCAAGACCAGTTTTTTGCTTGTTGTGGACAAGCTCTTCCCAAGGTCTGATGATGGGCTTGAGAAGTGCAGGCTGAGCTACTACATCTACATGTACATCTGCTCTAGTACAAGGAGCTGAATGGGAATCATATGAAACTTTATCTTCTTTCTACTGATGGGAGTCCTTCTCAATATTCTGAACAGAAACAGGTTCAGAATGGTGACTCTTTTGCTGAAGTTCTTCTTGTTGAAGCTGAGTTTCCAACTGCAAAAACTCAATCTTCTCATGTGCATCTTGCAAACAACTGTGAATATTACAAAGAGCATCCTTGCTCATTTTTATCACATCATCAACATTGGAATGAATGAGGTCATTCAACAACACTAATGCTTCATTGATTTTAGCCATTTCAACAACTTAGGCTCAAAAAAATGAATGAAAAGGTGTCGGGTTCAATCAAAAATGCACCCGTTTACAATGATTCAACAAATACAAATGGCTTATAGAAATGTCAAAGTACAAAGTTTTCTCCTCAAATGATGGAGGGCAATCAACAATCTTTCAAATCACATACTGATTGCAACTATGAAGAAGAAATATCAATACAATGTCAATATAATATTTCTGCAAAATATGTGCAGCTGAAACACTTGTGCAAGAGGCCTTTGAGGCAGCTGAATTTTCTTCAAATAGCTGTTTTCAATGATGGCAAACTTGTCTTCAAATGTGAAATTATTCCAAAAAACACCCTTCAAATCAATGCCACAAATCACAATGTAAATCTGCAATTTTCTTGTCATTTCATCATTTTCTCATTATCCCATTTCTTCTTCCTTTCTGCTGTCTTCTTCCTCTCTCTCTCTTCTCTCTCTGCTGTTTTTTTTTTTTTAATTAATTAAAAAATTATTATTTTAAAATGGATTTTAAAATGGAAGAAGGAAATTTAATTGGAAGGGGGAGTTATTGTATGGAGGGTTGTATTAATGGAGGGAGGGGGAATTTTTTAAAAAAGGGAGGTAAATTTATTAATATATTTAATATTTAAAAAATCGAAATTTTAAAAAATTGAAGAGGGGTAATAGACAGGCAGAGGGGTTATATGGGGAAGGGGCATATATTAAATAAGAATATTAAAATGGTAAGGGGATTTTAAAAATAAAAAATGGAATTTAAAAATCGTGGAGGGAGGGAAGCCGAGTGGCCATTTTTGGGAAGAGGGGCAGGGTTAAACAAAATAAAAAATCGCAGAGGGGAGTGAAGCGTTAGGTAATGGAACGGAGATAGCAGATTTTGTATAGCAGCGGTGGGCACAGAGTTGCCGAGGGCGGTGAGATGTGAGAGCAGGGGTGCGTTGCAGTGAGAAACTTGCGTGGGCAGTGAGCAGTGCATTGAGCGAGTAGGGGTGGGTCGATGTGTTGCAGAGTGAGGGCGGGTAGAGAGTGGGGTTGTGCGGTGGGAAGGGGCCGAAAGGCCGAAGTGTGAGAAGTTGTTTGCAGAGCACAGGGGGTATCGAACAGCGAGGGGATGAGGCGCTGAGGGGAGTGTGTAGAGCACGTGTAAGGGAGTGTAATGCAGGGGGTAGAGGGGAGCGCAGGTGCGTTGAGATAGGCGGGGATTAGCGAGTGGGGGGAGGGGCGTGTTAACGCAGAGAGGGGGCGTAGTTTGTAAGGGGTTTCATTGTTTAGTTTGAGAGGGTCGAGGTGTAGAGGTAGCGTGTGTTGCAGGGCTCGAGGGGTGGAGTGGGAAGCGAATGCTGTGAGGAAGAGAGGTGTGGCTGGATAGTGGAATAGACTTGCAGAATTTTATTTATTTATTTATTTATTTATTTTTTAATATAACAACAGCAAAGATCAGTGAGAGATTTTTCACAATAGCAGCAGAAATTTAAGCACTGAAATATGGGCAGCAGATTGCAGAGATTGGCAATAAAATCCAGAAATTTTCTAGTAGCCCAGCAACAAAGTATTGGACAAAATGCAGAGATTTTTCTCAGGAAATGTGGCAGAATTGCAGAAACTCAGAAATCTTCCAATGAAAACTCAGAAATACTTCCAATGAAAACCCAAAAACTTGTTCAGAAACCCAATATAAATCGTATCCATCAGCTCTTCAAAATGCAGAATTTAAAACGCAGAGATTTTTCAATGGAAAAATAAGCAGTGAGAAAACCTTCAGATGCACAATGCTACCAATTTCTGAATGCTGCTCCTCCTTCAAACCAATTATGAATGCGACAAAATGTCAAAATCACTGCTGCAAAAACTCTCTAAATGCTGCAAAAATGCAGATATGCACAGGTCATAAACACAAATGGCTCACTCAATTAGGAGCAAGGGCCAGCAATCGCCCGCTCTGATACCATGTTAAACACCATTTTGATGCACACACATGGTGTATGAGGAAGATGAGCACACACACAAGAGCCTAAACAATGAATGAAAGATAAGCATGAGGCTTTCTTATTTTCCATTATACAAAGATGTACATTTATAGTACAATGGTGTGACTCTTGGTTTCACATTCCAAGGTCACTTGGACTCCATTGTGACTTTTCATATTCCACACCTACCCATGTAGGATTAGGTGTTCCAACAATTTAGTCGAGCGACCATTTCCCTGTTTGTTCCTATGCTTTTCATCAATTACGATCTTTTAGTTTTTTCTTGAAGTGGTGAGTATGGTCTTGGTCAGGAGAAATTTTTTGTTTTTTCTTGTTCAGGGATTGCCATTTTTATTTTTATGATAGTCGCAGCGATTGGTTCTTGTTGTCAATTAGCAACCCGCGCTAATTGGCCATTGGCTCTAGTTTTTAGTGAGCAAGTCACACTAGTTGGCACTAGTTTCACCCACAAAAGTTATGCCAATTTCATGGTGTGTGAAAAATTGAGGTTTTTCCCTACTTCCTCCACCAGTGTCTCTTTCCCTTCTGGTATTTTTCTCTGTATGATTTACATGTTCTCCCCTTCATTCAAGTGGGTTTTATTTTTTTGTTGGTTTTTTTTTTTGGTTGTTTTTCTTGTTTGGATGTGCATCCTTACATCCTAGTTTTTTCTAGGACTATGCATCAATTTCATGTTTGCATGCTTTGCGGGACATCACCCTGTTGATTGACTCTGTCTCCTTTCTTGGTGAGCCATCTCTGGTTGATTGCCTTTTGCTTTTCCGTTGATTGAGTGTTCAAGTCTCAAGTCTCTTTCGAGCTCATTTGGTCCGCTTGTTTGCTTGTGAGCATAGATTACATTGCTCATTGTTCAACTGAAAAGTCTTCCTTCTATGATTGCTTGATGTAAAAGGGAATGAATACCTTGTTTTGAGCTCACGCTTTGGAAGTCCTTTTTTTGCTTCACCTCATATGTCTTGTAGCCTTTTGAGGAATTTTGTTACAAAGTGTTTAAAAAAATGATTACATTCTTAGTGTTAGTTCACATCCCTTTTTCATTCATCCTTCCATTAATGAGATTTGTGTTTGTTTAGTTTCGTCTCAAAGTTTTATTTTTCATTAAAATGCACTAGATAACATTGCATTGAAAAGTATTTTTTGAGGTTTATCATTGAACTTAGATAACATTTTTTAATCATTGAAAGATAAAAATCTTATTGAGTGCATTCTCTTTTATTAAAAGAATGCATTAAGTAGATTCTCATTCATCGAAAAATTCTTTGAGTGCATTCTTATTCTTTCAAATGAAAAAGGAAATTGTGCATAGACTACAATTGCATTGTTTTCAAAAAAGAGGATTTTGCATAGATTACATTGCACAATTCACATCGTTGAATGTTTTAGATTATTTTTGAATAGTGAAAGTCATCTAGTTAGGAAAATTTTTTGTTTGCAGTATTGTTTTTTTTTGCATCATTTTTTGAGACTCTTCCCTTAACTAGATAACATTCATTGAATTGGAAGATTTATTTTCTCATATAGTTGCATATAGGATATTTTTAGATGACATGTGGTGGGGCCTTGAAAATGAGACATAATTCAAAATCAACTTTAAAATTTATTGAATTAACCTAAGGAAACATTGGAACTTAATGAAAACATTTTAGTGGTCTAGGCTAGAGACATGTTCCAGCGTCTTAAAACCAAGAAGCTCTTGTTTTCCATTTGGCTTTAGACAACACTAATATGGAATTGTGCTCCCCATACCGTCAAGTATATAAAGAGATACCCCTATAGGTTGCAATCCTTTATCCATAGGAAGCCGAGTCTACTGCCCTATAACTGTGATATACCAAACACAACATTTGGGGAGATTACCTGCATGTACATCAAGTCCTTGGTCATTTCTCTTTCATTTTATAAGGAAGGTGTATATGGCAGTTCATGGACACTTGGTACATCCTATATATTAGATTGCATTAGTGCTCTTGGTCTTTTTGTGACTCTCTAAAAGTGAAAATATCATCGAGCTCTTGTCCTTTCATGCTCGTTTAAACCTGAAAGTGATAGAGTCACCTTTTGCCTGTTTCTTGACTATTAAAATATGAAACGACAGAGTTTTTTTTCAATGTCTTAAAATATTAATTTCCCACGAAATATTCCTGGTTAAAGTTATCTTCCTTAGTATTTTTTGAGGGTTCTTTCCAATGGCAATGCTTCCAGAGTGTACCAACCAAGGAATCCCCTCCAAACGGAATCTTGGTCCTTTTCCTGCTTTAGGGAATGTTGGTGCTCCTTATATGGCAACATTGTCCCTTCTTGGGTTAACTATTGGTTTGCCTGTGTGGTTATTCTTGACCTCGATGGTCCCAAGTGCTCCAACCTCTATTCAAAAATCTCCTCCCCCTGAGCAACATCATGTTGATTCTAAGGTGGACCTCTCCCATTCTTCACCTATTACTTCATCCTCCACTTCTACTTCGCCTGGTGAAATTCTAGATTCTAGTAACCAGGTGGCTACGAAGAAGAAGAAGAAGAAGAAGAAGAATAAGTCTGATAAAAGAGAGGTTGGCTTTGTGGCTATTATGCCTAAGAAACTTTTCCTCAGTCAACCATCCAACCTTCCACAAAAATTCAAATTCCCTTGCATGTTGTGCAAGGGTGACCACTTTCTTTGAGACTATCCTCGCATTCCCAAGGTACTTGAAGCATGGTCCAACAGTCGTCCATCGTTACCTTTGGGTTCTGGAATTCATATCGGTGGCACATCTTTGACTAGCCATGACAAGACTCATAAGAAACAGGGTAAGATTACCAATCCATATAATTTGTGTGAATGGAATCATCCCATTCACCTTTGTCCATACATGGATGAAGCCATAAGAGTGCTAAAAAACTCTACTATTTCTGCACCCTTCCTTCAAGCTAGTTACTAGAAGCTTTCTTCGATTCCTTCACTAGTTTATTCAACGATCAGTCAAGATTCATCCTTGGTCAATCCCTCTCCCTAGGAAATTCAAATACAAGAATCCATTCCCGACCAACCATTGGTCGAGGAATCAGTTGATCTATTCCCGCCTATGGCTCATCAGGTCTTTCCTATCAAGAGTGGATCTCATCGACCTCACGTTCCTCTTGTTTCTTCAAATTCCTAGGACTTGGAGAAAGATTCTCCCATCCCTATAGTTCAGGAAGTTTCTCCTCCTGCTCTTGTGATGGAGGTCAAGGAGGATGCTCCTCTTGCTCCAGTAACACCATGGGAATACCATCTCAGTTTGATGGTACCCCCTCCAAGTATTTTGGTCGCTTCATTTGATTGTAGTCGATTTGTAGGATACCGCCTTCCTTCTTATGCTTATTTTGAGATCACGGTATAGGTCTTCGATATGATCATACCTAGCACAATTATAAATGAAGGTAAGTCTGTTGGTATTCTGTCTTCAAATACTTGGAAAGATTTTGGTTCTCCACCGCTTGTGCTTGTTACGTAGAATCTTTTGGCTTTTAACAAAAGAACCAGTCAATTGCTATGGATCCTTCCGAAGTTTCCTGTTACTTGGGGAGGGAAAACCATCTATATAGATGTGATGGTTGTTCCAGGCCCCTTGGATTTTAATTTAATCCTGGGGTGTGACTATACTTATGTCATGGGAGTGTTTGTCTCTTCCCTCTTTCATGTGATTTTTCTTCCACATGAAGGTTGGATCATCACCACTGATCAACTTTCATTCTTTGGTCTTGACATGACATCTAGTCCACCATCGTCCCTTCCAGATCTTTATCCGCTAATTTTATCTTCCTCTCCATAGGTTAATTATGTGGCTACCTGTCTTGTACTCGCATTTAGTGATAGTGTCGTTGTGCATCGTGTGCTGGGGGAATTGGGTCTTGATTTCCGAGATTTTTTTCTCCCATCCGGTGCAGAACTCTTGGAAGTCATGAATTCTTATTCATCATGATGAAAGGTGGTCGGAGCACAGTTCATTTCCTTATGTCAAGCTCCTTAAAAAATGAAACAAGCTTGTCAGAGCACAATTCATTTCCTTGTGTCAAGCTTCCTAAAAAATGAAACAAGATGTCATGAAGATAGCTCTTTTAATGTGTCAACCTCATTAAAACAGTGAAATACATTCCCGTTCAATTCGAGTCTTTGATAAGATCTCGTAAAATTCCAGTCGAGTCTTTCTCTTGATCTTGTAATTTGAACCTTCACTCCATCTGCCTTTCATATGGATTGAAGCTTGGGGGGCATGTACCTCGAATTGAGTCACCATGCCAGGGGCATGCAAATATTTTTTCAATCATAGTTTATCTTTGTTTCAAGCTTGTGTAAAAATGAAACCAATCTCAAGCTTAGTTTATCTTTGTTTCAAGCTTGTGTAAAAATGAAACCAAATTTTCAAGCATAGTTTTCCATGTTTTCAAGCTTGTGTAAAAATGAAACCATTTTCATTTTACCTCTTGTGATTGCCATTTTATCAGCATGTTTTTGCTAGATGAGCCTTTGTTTTCTCACTCCATCATCACTATCTGCTTGGCTGATCATATTCTCTCACTTGGTTGTTTTACCCATTCCTGGGGAACCACTACAATGAGTGGTCTTGTTAGCTAGCCTCTTGACTTTTACTTGTTTTGATTAGTTTCACCATTACTGGAACTAGTAGCTACCCTCAATACCACTCGTTCCTCTAGGAGGAGTCATATTTAAGCTCTTTTATGACTCTCTAAAACTGAAAATATTGCTGAGACTCTTTTCATTTTGAGCTCGTTAAATGGCTGCAAAAAAATATCTATCCAGTATACGTTTACCCCTTTTTCGTGTTGGGATATATTATTTATGAAAAACGAATACCTTAGCCTATCGCGACTAAGAGGTCCTTTCAAATATTTTTTTCTACCTTTTCGGCTCAGTGAGACTACCTACAAAAAGGGATCTGCTAGAATTTTATTTTCTGCTTCTTTTCAAACTCTCTAAACATGAAAAGATGCCGAGTTCTTCCTTTGTCAAACTCGTTAAACCCTGATGACATTGGAAATCATCACCATGATGTTACTCGGGTTTCTCCTTCCTAGGGCTCGTAAAATGTACTAGGTTGGATTTGTCTGAAGGAAAAACTTATATGACAAGCATATGGTATCCTCTTCAAGCTTATGTAAAAATAAAGAGGTACTCGTCAGAAATTGTGGGGGAAAATGGAAGTTATTCATCAGTTGTGTTGGCAGTATGTCACTCTTTAACATGACACTTATCTACAGTTTGTGTCAGGTTGGGATATCTTCATTCCGTCACTTTGCCTCCATGGGTTTGGGAAATCCATTTGCCTCTCATTAGATTACCAGTTTTTTCAACATAACCTCTGATCCTATTTGAGTTAAATGATGCCAAATTCCAGAGTCATGTCACTGATATGTTCAAGAGAAAAACTTCTACAGTTTATACATTCCTTGATCCTCTTTTTTGGTCTTGATTCACACTCATATTACCTTATTTTTTTCATGTCAATGATGTGGGATTCATTATGACCCTACTTCGATGGATCGCTTCCTGATGACTTCAGCTCATTATCCAGGAAGTTGATCTAGAGACTCTTTTCTGGTACCTTAGAGCTTGCATGCCCTAATGGCAAGTTCTTTGCATTCGACGACATGTTCACATCATTGGTCTTCAAATGGGTGATTTCACGAGTGTTCGACTTTAGCTCACTATTCACATTCTGTGTATTGTACTAGTAGTACCATGAGAGTCATTGACATTATGGGTGGTTTCTATTGCACTTGTTAACGGTTCACATCATTCACTGGTAATAAAGTGATTTTCTAACATGTTCGACCTCAACACATCTATTCACATGTCAAAATTTGAACTTTGATGGGGTGGTTTTGGAGTGCAAGACCCTGGGCTTTGATCACAAAATTCTAGGTTGCGAGGAGTGATGAGTCAATCATGATTATATACATGATTCTTTAGACAGATGGCTACGACCATGCCTTGGGTCCTCTCATTTGATCCTCTCTATACAAATGGTTGTGCCTAGGCCATGGAGCTATTTCATATGATCCCTTCATTTATATGGTTGTGTCCATGCTGAGGATCCATTCACATGATCCTCTTCTTGATGGATAGTTGTGCCTATACTATGGATTCATGTATTTTCATCAGAGATTCTAGTTATGTGTATGTATCTATGCTTGATTTGCAGGTCTTTTGAACGTAGTCTCTTATTCCTTGCACATATTTGTAAAGCATTTCACCCCTCACTAATGTTCGGACTTCATGATTTAGGGGGAATCTGTTACACAACATTTTGTCACTATCCCTACAATCCCCATGCCACACATTGGAGGACTATTTCTATGACCAATAAGTAGTGTCATGCCTTGCAAATACCATCATTACATCCCTTTCCATGAGCACAATATTGCTTCTGCTAACAATTTCCTAAACAGATCATCATAAACCCTTATTTTTGCCTTGGCACTGGTAGCCCATTATGCCCTCGCGCCAATGAGGTAGATTAACACTGGCCCCTGTGCCAATTAGCACTCTGTCTCAGTTAGCCACCTACGCCAAGCAGCTTATGGAATTTTTTTTAAAAATAGAGGTGAACTTTCAATCAGAACAATTTCATGGATGAGTCATAGGGAGTGGTTCGACTGAATAACCATGGCCTTCCTCCTTTGGCCTCTTGTTTCCACCTTATGGGGAAACCTCCAAAGGGATGAGGCCTCCCTTCCACTATTTTAGGGATCCAAACCTCCTCCTCTCCTCTATAAATATAACCATCTTCGATTGATGTGCTAGTTGAATAGATAGTTGAAAAAGTTAGCGATCATATAGAAGAGAAGTAATTATAGCTTCAGGAGAATAGTGTAAAGTTTGATTATTTTTGTGTTATTGGGAACATAATGAGATCTTGGGCCTTTGGACCTTTGTGTGTGAGGGTGTTGCAAAAGTGCTTGGATACGGACCTACCTAAGGAGAGCCTCAACATCATGGCTTGGTTGTAAACTCCCCTTGTCTTTATCACAATAAAATGCAACTGATGTTTATATTCCACTCTTGTATACATTTATAATGAGATTTCTAGCATTCCTTGATCAGTTAAATAGGTTGTAATTGTTTTATGTTTGACATGGTATTATGCTTGTTGTGGTGTCTTGACTGCTTGTGCAGGTAATCAAACATTGGTAGCAGCATGTATCGAGCTTGAGAAGAGTGATGGATCAAGAAGCTTTGATGGAAGACGACAAAATAACATCAGGACAAGGTAGTTCATATTCCTTGCTCTGAATTTCATTAACAATCTAGGAAGGTAGATGTTAATATGTTCCTATAGTTGCTAGAACCACCGTAGGGCTAGAGGGATTGCCTCTGTCCGTAGAGGGGATATACCTGGACAATAGTATGCAGGGCCAAGCATTGCAAGAATGCAATAGATGAGGCTACCATCATCCTTTTTGACCTTAAAACCTTCTAAAAGAAGTCTGAGGGTCTTGAATTTGAACAAAAAGTCTTAAATAGAGGAGAAATTATTAGGGTCCAAAGTAAGAAACTTATTTTCAATCTTGTGGGCCCTGATTTGATTTTGAATGCCAAAAACAACATTTAGCTTTTCTAGGGCTTTATCAGGGGTGTCAATGTCAAGGATGTGAAATCAAAGATCTTGAGCAATGGGCATTCCTATCAACCCTTGTGCTTGATCTTGTTTTTTTTCCCATTTAGGAACTTTATCATCATCGGAAGGTTTATTTTCTTGACCTGTGTCTATTCTGTAAAGCCCTTTACTTATAAGTATATCTACCATGTGAGGTAGCCATAGGAAATAATTAGTGCTATTAAGAATAATTAGGCATGCACTTTCCATTTATTTTTTTTAAATTGGGGCTAAGAAAAGGTGAAACTAACTGCTCCAATGGACATATGTCAGAAAATCAGGCTGTTTTAAAAAAAACAACTCGAGAAATGGTTTCCGGATGAAGAAGTTATTCCCTTTTGAAAACACGAGTCAAGGGGAGTGTTAGTTTTTTGTACTAACGCTCTATTTTAGAGGATCCCTGGAATTAATAAGCACATGTAAAGAGTAGGGAGCACATTATAACATAGTTGTCAAGAGCAGAGAGTTCCATTAATGTGCATTTACTTAGAGTGATTTCCAACTAACGTGTGTTGATTTCCAAACAAATTTTTAAGAAAAATAACTCTCTTTAATCTATCTTTCTATCAACTGTTCTTCCATGTGCATGCTTTTTCCTACACACAACATCGAGAAAACAAACAAATGCAAGCCTTACAGCAGAATGTTAGATTTTTGGTTAGCCTTACAGGGAACTATCTATTTTTACTAGTTCTGATTTCCCGAGATCACACAAAGACGTGGGGAAAGAGAATATGTATTAAAAAAATCTCTTCTTGTTTCGGATTTTCCGAGATCGCACACAGCACAGGGTAAAGAGCATAAGCATAAAAGATGATATAGATCTAGAAAATAAATAAAATCTAAAAACTGAAATAAATAGAGGGAACTGAAATAAGAAGAACTATTAACAAATATAACTGTAAAATAGATACTTTAGTCCATATATAAACTGACATAACTTGGGCAACATAAAACCTTTTCGCATGAAACGAAAGGTGGATTTTGGCCCTAGTTTCCAATTTTAACACTCCCTCTCAACTAGGGAGAAGTCCACCAACCAATCCATTTTCCAACATGTACCATCTCTGTCAACCCTACTCTTCTCTCATAAACCATGACGAAATAATGAATAAGAATTGATGGAGAGTGAGTAGCAAGACCTTGCCACTGTAAACTGACCCAAAGTCATTCAAGAGGTAAAACCTTAATTGATATGAGAAAGAGATGTTTGAACACCATGCATCCTAGCATAGAGAGTATGACAATACACAATGTGTCCATTAGTAGTTTTATGGTCTCTATCCTCATTTCCCAACTACCTGGCGAGATGAGGGGTACTTTCCATGAGTCCCATATTACATGGGTAGGATGTATATAGAAACAATAGTAGGGGAGGAATCTATCACATCATACTCACAATCACATTTATGGAAAGGTTCGACCACATCCTACAAGCATGCAAACCAATGAGAGTATGGAAAGGATGAACCATGTCCTACATGCATGCAAACCAATCAATCATAATAAGGATATTACTCATGCAGAAAGGATGAACCACATCCACCAACATGTCACACATCAATCTTAGGGAATGATCATCCTACAAGGGGGGAAAGGGTGAATGACGTCCCACTAACATGTCCATAATAAGATTCCTAAATGCATATCACACTCGGGGATTCACAACATAAGGTGAACCAATCATCCTACTCATATGCCATAGGATAAGGTGACCCAACCATCCTATTCATATGTCATCATCAATAGGGGAAGGTGAACCACTCACTCTACAAACATATCAACCATCGTGGGGTATCATAGGGGAAGGTGAACCACTCATGCTATGGTCGCTCATATATTAAAGAGCTCCAAGAGCTCAGTGTCTAGCTCATGCGAGACACTCATAGGAGGGTCTTTACACGACACCAAGTATCTCACACAAGGTTAAGAATTTGACCTTCCCCAAGGACTTCATGAGAATATCTGTGACCTCCTCATCAATTTCAATGTGATGGAGCCTTATTGGTACTCAATGTACCATATCACAAATAAATAGGTAGTTGATATCAATATTTTTGGATTGGTCATGGAACACGAGATTATTTGAAAGGTGCATCCTGCTTTGGTTGTCATAGTAGATCATAGAGGCATCCATCACATGCTCAAAAAACTCACTAAAGAGCTTCCTCAACCAAAAAAATTCACAATAGGCCATATTAGCAGCAATGTATTCATCCTCGAAGGCGCTTAAAGCAACTGATTTATGCTTCCTTCTCAGTGAGGATATTGGAGTAGAACCTAGTGAGAAGCAACAATCCTATGTGCTCTTATAATCCACAACATTCTTAGCTAGTTCAACATTAGAATATCTATGGAGCCTGAAATTCATTGCAGTGTATCTCAATTCAGATTCGATAGTGGCCCAAAAATTATTGGAAACCATTGAATGTATTTTATGGGGCTCGACCATAAATTGACTTAAATTATAATTACGAAACATATTTAGAGATGAAATTTCACCAAGAACATCAAGGCTCACATAAGTTATTGATACTTTGAAGGATTTCCCAAATTGGGCCCAACAACACTCCCACATAGCTTCTTGAAGTTGATTTCCATCTGAGTAGTCACAAACTTGTAGTTCACCATCCCAAATCTTTCAAGTAGTTTCAGAATGTATTTTCCTTGAGAAAGGAAAATCACACCCGAGTTTTTCCAGACCTTAAAGCCTAGGAATCAGTGCATCAAACCTAGGTGCTTCATCTTGAATATGGAAGAAAAATCCTCTCTTGCATTGATGGATTAGAGCGTATGCACCTGTCACAAAGAGATTGTATAAATAAAGTACCCAAATGAGAGGCATGTTATTTTCAATCTTGTAGTAAAGTTTCAGCTTAGCTTCACTTTTTTTAAAACCCAAGCTCATTAGATAATTTATGATCCTCTCCTACCAAACCTTCGTTGCTTGCTTCAACCCATAGAATTATTTCTTCAACTTTCATGCATGTTACTCTTAATAAAGAACATCGAACCCCACAGGTTTCTCTACAAATACTTCCTCTTTCAGCAAGCCATGAAAGAAAGCGGTCTTGACATCTATTTGATATATATTCCATCCTCAAGAGGCAACAAGGGAGATAATAAAACTTATCGTGGCATATCAAAAAACTAGTGCAAATATCTTAACATGGTCCACTCCTTCCTTTTGTGAGAAGCCTCAAGCAACAATATTGGTGTTGAACTCTTTAGCACTCCCATCAGCTTCATGTTTGATTTTGTAAATCCATTTGGAGGTGACCACATACTTGTCCTTGGGTCTAGGAACCACATCCCATACATCATTCTTCATGATCACCTCATACTCTTCGTTCATCGCATCCTTCCAAGTTTGGTGCTTCAAAGATTCTTCTAATGTGTAAGGCTCATATTGAAGAAAGGTGATTAGGGAAACGAAGCACCCTTGGTACTAGTTTGACTTCTTCCTTTTGAAAAATCCATTTTTCTTAAGAGTATATGTAGTATTGGTCTCCCTCTTAATCCCATGTTCTCTACAATAGTCATTGAACTTACCCAACTCATATTTGGTTCCATTATTAGTCCTCAGTATTTTAATCTTCTTCCCTATTTTATTTTCAACCAAGGCTTTGAAATAGCAGAATTAATTGAACACTTCATCCTTCTTCTTCAATAAATATATCCAAGTTTTGTGAGAGAATTCATCCAAAAAATTAGCATAGTAAAAATATCCTCCCAAATATGTTACGAGAAATACACCATAAAAATATAATGGATCAATTGAAGAATATCAATAGTCTTACTTTCACTGGAGGGGAATGGTCTTGTTGTACATATTAGCCCCCCCATTCAAATTTTGGCCATCAAATTTCATCCTGAGGTCTTTTGAAACCCTTTCATGGCCTAAAATCCTCATATCGCATCTACTGCTATCTTTTTGGACCACAAAATACATTATTCAAAGGTTAAAAACCCACTATTAAAGTTATATTGAGCCTTAGCCCCTTTTGCTGTAGCCACCACAGGACCCGAGCTCAAAAACCACAGGCCAAAAGGAAAGGGAGCTTAACAATAGATGTTATCGGGCGCAATTGTAATCGTCCGATCGAGTTCAATCAATGGAGCGGCAGTTGTTTTATGTGTGGTGGTCCCCATGCATGAAAACCAGCGGTAAATTCCATACCACTTCCACCGAGCCAGTGGTTTTAAACCAAATTCCAGCGATTCCATTGAAAAAGTGCCATGTGTCCTTTGGTACGGGCCCAAGAAACCACTTTTCCGCGCGTTAAAGGTTGTACAAAGGTCGGGCAGCGGAACTCACCCGCGCCGTTGGATCTATCGATATCCATCCAATGGCAGACGTCCTTCGGAGCTGCACACGTTATAATATATGTCCATTGTGCCCCTGGCCCACTCTAATCACTCTCCGACCCATTTTAACTGTAGACCTTGTTTTTGGTCGTGTGGCCCAGATCATCCGTCTGACTGCCCGCTGGTCAAGTCCTCCGCCACGTCATTCTTCCTTTTGTCCCCCGTACACCCATGTGTCATATTCTCGTGTATCCATGGCATTCTCTCGCCGTATATATATATATATATATATATATATAAATAGAGGATCTGTGTGTGTTTTATTTGTATTCATCGTTTTTCAGTTATCACGTTTAACACTGTTTCACGCGAAAAGTTTACGTTTCATCCATTGTTTTTCCTTCGTCACCCTGCGTGTTCTTGTCCATTGTCCATATCTGTGATGTCATCACCATCCTCACATCCTCGTCCACCCCACTTCTACCTAGCTTTTCTAATGTGTTTGTAAATTTTGCAGGGTTTCAACATACAGAGAGATATTTTAATTCACAGTTCCGGTTGCAGCAATAGATCATCTCAGAAGAGACAATTTAAAGATGCCGGTTAGCATATGGAGATGTAAATTTTCCTGTGAAGAATGTCAGCAAGGAATTAAAGATTTCAACAACCCCATTAAAAATTATGAACTCGTATCTGGTGTTAAAAGACAAGGGGATTGGACCAGAGATTTTCTAGATCAAGCAGAGGGTACAATACGTTAAAACATACCCTGCAGATTATATTTTAGCTGATTCTCTTCACAGGAAAGTACAGAAGTTTCATGAATATTTTCTCTTATGTCGTTTCTCTGGAGAGATCTTCTACCCAGATTATTTATTCTTACAAGCAACCCCGAGGTTTTATCGCAACATATTTTCCTCCTCTAGTCAAGTACATAGAACAATTGTATATTTTATCATTTGTGTCTTGTTTATAAGGAGATTTTCATCCTCCAGCATTTATTTCTAGAGACAGATTGTAAATTACAGTCATTTATATTTAGTCATTCATAGAGTGGGCGCAAATGTTTTCCGCCATTTTTTTCAAATTAAGTCATTAAATGTGCTTCATCTACCTCCTCCTCTAGAATTCCCTATCTCCTCTATAAAATCTAGAAAGAAATACATTGTAAGGGTTGCATATTTCTATCAGCAAACTGTGCAGTGAAAAGCCTTTGGTATACATTGTGTAACATTTCAGTATGAAGGCTCAGAGCTCGTAGGGTCTCAGTGAGGAGGAGTTATAACTGTAATGAGGATTCTGGTCTCTAGTATCTCACAGTATGTAATTTCCTCTTATGTGTTAATACAATATCTCATTTCATGCTCATTATCTTGTTGTATCATGTTCTAGAATGCGAGTGGCTCACTAATATTGAGTAAGGATTCATCCTAGTTGATGCACATACTAGGGTTAGTCAGGCACTTTAAATAGGCCTAGTCTTGATATACTATTCCATGTTCATCTTATCCATATTTTCTGCGATATTAGTTACTTGAGGAGGGTGCTTTTAAAACGCCATTGTCATATAAGGATTCATAAATTAATATGCCCTTATGTGGTTCTATTGTGTATCTGGGTATCAGTCTCATTTTAACTAATATCTCCCTGATATGTTCTTTACTGCACTCACTTCCTGATATCTGATTTCTGTGGTATATTATCTGAACTGACCATCTTTACAGTAAGCTATCTCTTAAATGTATGATGCCTTTGTATTGGAGTTTTGCATGATGTTCCTACACTATTCTTATCTTTGTATCAGCTTCTGAGAGAGATTGGTCCCATTTTAATATAATTCCCTTGTTTAACAAGAGATAGTAAGAGAGCTTTTGGAGTGACAACCCAAGCTATATGATGAGCTCCTTGCTATATTAAGATGTCCCAGGCACTAGTCTATGGAAACTCTAGACTCTCTATAGGGGTGACAGAATTGTCCACAACATCTTTCTGGTGCCGTTGTCGTGGATCAAATTTGAGAATATCAGTTTCCCTAGGCCTCAAAAAATTGTATTCACTCTCTAATCAGGTGAGCACAGAGAGTTGAAGTGTTGCGTATCTCTCACCTTAGCGACTCCACTATTCTTTATTTGATAAATCTATTGGTATTCCTGGCTCCTCGTAAGCCACATTTGAGGTCAGATACATCTCAGTCGAAAACACCTTACGTGTTTGACCCAGAGAAGATCATTCACGAAAGAATTTGGAAGGAAAGGAAATTAGTTCATGTTGAAAACCCTGAATATTTCGTTAAAGATTATCCGCACTCTTCTTCTCAAGAGATCAGAACAGAAAATCCTGAGTTTTACTCAGAAACTCCATGTAGAGGAAGTTCCTGGATTGAAGAAGATTCTCATCCTACTCTCGAGGCTGAGGAAATTAAAGAAGATACAGAAGTAGCTGCTGTTGACCGTGAACTATTCCCAGCTACGCCTCAGGCTTCCATACAATATATTACCATTGTTATTCATACTCCACTTCCTCCTACTCCCCTTCCTTCATTTGTATCTCAGACCGTTGTACAACCCCCACCTCCTCCAATGGCTAATGTTCCTACTTTTCTATTGAACAAATATGCTCCACTGGCCTTACCCCTAGGGCTAAATGATATGCCACAGGATTATTTGAAAATTCTGCCGTGATTTAATGGATAAAATGAAGTTAATGCTCAGAAACATCTTGAGACATTTTTCTCTTTTGCAGAAAACTTAAATGTTGAACATTTGGATGTGGTCTTAAGATTATTCGTGCAATATTTGGAGGGTGAAGCCAGAAAATCATTCAAGACATTGGGAAATCATTTTGTGACCACCTGGGATGAGATGGAGAATAATTTTCTCAAGAAGTGGGGAGAAAAGAAAGATTATGGTCAGTGTCTTACTAAATTTAATACCTTGAAGAAGAAACATAATGAAGGGGTGCCAGAGTTTATAAAAATATTCAACAAGTTATATTTGAGCCTGCCTCCTGAAATGAAGCCCCATGAAGCTGTTGTCAAGATAATTTTTATAGCAGCCTTTGATTTTGATTTTGGATTCTCATTGAGAGAAAGAAAACCTGCGACTTTAGATGATGCACAGTCAGATGCTCTAGATTTGGAAGCAAACTTTGCCTCCACTGGGAAATTAAAGGGAAAAATTGAACAAGATGCAAGAAGTAGAGGCAAAGAAGAGGTTTCCACCTCTAATCAGGAAAAGGATTTAGATAAAATGGATGAAATTAGAAAAATGATAAAGAATATGGTCAAGCTTGAACTGGAGGCTAAGAATGCAGCTCCCAAGAATTACTATAATGCTCCAAACAGAGGATATAATCCCCAGTATAAAAGACCACCATTGCAGATATTGCTGAGAGAAGCAAAGGAGCAACCAGACCAGGTACCACATCCATTGTACTTAGAAGGTCCAGCAGATGACTCCATTGAAGATGCTGCTTATGGATTAGAAGATTCAAATCTCGCTTTTTCAAATAATGATGATATAGAGTGCCCATTACAAGATGAAGAAGAAGAAGCAGAGATTGATCATTATTGTAAGCAATTTTCTGATTTCATGCAAGCACAATTCAATGTAAAGTATGATCTCAGGTCTTCAAGGAAGAGGACCCGAACTCAAGATCAAGAAGAGGAGCCACCTCAGAAAGAAGCATCTGCTCAGAAGGAATAAGCAACAAAGAGAAACATAGAAAAAGGTAAGAGTCCTCTAAATCAGATTCCTTCTTCTTCAAAAAGAGTCAGTCCTCCTAACGCTGAGTCAGTGTCAAAAGAAATCAAATCTTCAGCTGAAAACAAATATTCAAAAGAAGTAGTGATAGAAAATCCCCCATCTGCTTTTAATCTGCAAAAATAACTTGAGAAAATTAAGATTCCAGTCCCCCTGACTGAACTGTTAAAACAACCTGTATATCAGTCTCAAGTTACTTCTTTCATGCTGCCTCCTGAAATACCAATTGCGCCTGATAGTTTAAACCTTCAAGAAGAAATACCCATGGTAGTATTTGGCCCACATGTCGAGGAGATAGACCCTTCTACTCCTCCCTTTTATGTGTCCCTAGTTATTCATGACCTGATGTTGCACAATTGTATGTTAGATTATGGAGCTTCCCATAATCTTATGCCTCTATCTGTCATGGAACAACTAGGACTGCAAATTAAAAGACCATACAAAGACCTATATTCATTTGATTCCAAAAGGGTTAAATGCTTGAGAATGATTAAATATTTAGTGGTCAACTTGGCCCAAATCCCAGCAAAGAGTGTAGTCATGGACATTGTGGTTGCCGATATCCCAGCCCGCTTTGGCATGTTGTTGTCAAGGTCCTGGGGTACAAAAATTGGTGGGTCAATTAAATTGGATTTAACATATGCTACTGTCCCATTCTTTGGAGGCCAGGAAAGGAGATTATACAGGGAGACTAGATTTGTTAAAATGGTAACTAAAGCTAACTGCTCAGAGAATTCCCTAGTGTATAACAAAGAGGGAGACTTCTCATGTTTGATGTTAGAAGAAAATCAAAATTTTTCTCATGAGCCCCTTTTTGGCCAAATCCAAGCTGAGCAGCCTAAAGAAGATCAGAAAAAATAAATTTGGACTTTGCATTTTGACGGAGCAAATTCAAGAGAAGGCAATGGAGCTGGGGTATTATTGATCTCTCCCGTAGGAAAATGGGTGCCACTATCCTTTAAATTGGAATATGAGGCTACAAATAATGTAGATGAATATGAAGCACTTTTATTGGGACTACAGACAACTAGAAACATGGGCATCCAAAGTCTAAAAGACATGGGAGACTCTGAGCTGGTGGTAAGGCAGATCAGAAATCAATGTCAAACCAAGCATCCTCGGCTGAGAGCATATAGAAATGAAGTATGGGACATGGTAGAAAATTTCTTCTTAGCATTTAACATACATTTTATGCCCCAGGAGAAAAACAGAATAGCAGATTCTCTCGATGTAGCTGCCAATACATTCCGTCCTCCTCAGAATCCACTCTTAAGATATGAAGTGGAGGTACGTTACGGGCCATCTATCCCAGATAATATTAAGCACTGGTAGGCTTTTGAAGATGATGAATAGATGAAGAAATTCATGGAGATAGTGGGAGAATTCTCTAATATGGAGATTGATGACAATGAGGAGGAAGAAACAGAAAATATTGCAGAAAACAGATGGAAAGAGAGAATAGCAGGTAATAAAGTGCTGCAGCTGAAAGGAAATGTTATACCTAGAGGTCTGGTGCCTCTAGAAAGATTATTTAACAAAGATGATATTCCCTTGCAGCCAAACAAGGTGATAGAAGAAAATCAAGTGGAAGATTTAAATCTGGGTACTTATGCTGATCCCAAAATTGTAAAATTATCTAAAAGGGTCCTAGAAGAATACAAAGAAAAGTATTTGAAGTTGTTTCAGTCTTACAAAGATGTATTTGCATGGTCCTATGAGGACCTAAAAACTTTTGATGTTAATATAATGCAGCATAAAATTCCTTTGAGGGAAGATGCGAAACCTTATAAACAGAAGCTCAGATAGATAAATCCTCTGCTGCTTCCCTCTATTGAAAAAGAAATCAGGAAGTTACTGAAGGCCAAGATAATTGTGCCATTGAGATACTCAGAATGGGTAGCAAACCTTGTTCCTGTTCGAAAGAAAAATGGAGAAATAAGGCTGTGTGTGGATTTTAGGAATTTAAATAGAGCATCTCTAAAGGATAATTATCCACTCCCTAAGATGGATCACATCCTACAGAAAGTGGTGGGAGCATCCAAAATGTCAATGATGGATGGTTTCTCTGGCTACAATCAGGTAACTGTGCTCCCAGAGGATCAGAAGAAAACCACATTCACTACACCATGGGGAACATTTATGTATGCCAGGATGCCATTTGGATTAATTAATGCAGGAGCTACTTTTCAGAGGGCAATGGATATAGCCTTTGTTGGGGAGCAGGACAAGTTTTTGGTGGTGTATCTCAATGATATCATAGTATTTTTGAAGAATGATGATGATCATATTGAGCATTTAAGAAGAACTTTTGAAAAATGCAGAAGGTATGGCCTATCTCTCAATCCTCAAAAATCTTTATTTGCGTTAGATGAGGGAAAACTCTTAGGGCATATTGTAACTAAATATGGTGTGAAAATAGACCCTAAGAGAGTTGAAGTAATAAACAGTATTCCTTTACCCAGGAATAAGAAGGAAGTACAGGTGTTTTTAGGCCGAATTAATTTTTTGAGAAGGTTTATCCCTAACTATGCTGAGATAGTTAGGCACATCACTGATATGTTGAAAAAGGAGAATGAAGTAAAGTGGTCCCAAGAATCTAGAGATGCATTCACCAGAATAAAACAGGAATTTGCTGAAGCTCCTGTGTTAGCTGGACCAGATTACAACAAGCCATTTATGATCTTTTCATTTGCTTCACCTCATACAATAGCTGGAGTATTATTGCAGAAAAATGAAGAGGGATATGAGCAGCCTATAGCTTTCTTCAGTCAAGTGCTTTATGATGCTGAATTAAAATATAATATATTGGAGAAGCAGGCATATGCCCTGGTAAAGTCCCTTAAAGCTTTTAGAGTATATGTTTTGCAATATCACATTACTGCATATGTTCCCACAGCAGCTGTCAAGGACATCCTAGTTCAGGGGGATAGCGAAGGTAAAAGAGGAAGATGGATTGCAAAAATACAGGAGTATGATTTGGAGATAAGGCCCACTAAGTTGATTAAGGGACAGGGACTTGCTAAAATTTTATGTGAATCAAATCATCAAGCCTTGGGAATTAATTTATCTATGATAGCAAATGAAGAATCGGAGAAAGGAGAAGAGCAGCAAAGACTAGAGATGGCCACTCAAAAGATACATATGAAATATTTAACTAGTCCTTGGTATAAAGAAATAGTTGAATATCTTTTAACACTTAGCTGTCGTTCAAGTTGTGATAAGGTAAAATATAGATCTATAAGAATGAAATCCCAGAAATACATAACTGCAAATGGACAGCTATATTGGAGAGACCCTTCAGGTATTTTACTGTTATGCCTCACAGAAAATGAAGTGGAGAATATAATGACAGAATTTCATGAGGGAATTTGTGGAGGACATTACAGCTGGAGGGCTACTACTCATAAAATCCTGAAGGCTGGTTTTTATTGGCCAAAGTTGTATACAGATGATTTTTCTTGGGTCAGAGCATGTGACAAGTGCTAAAGATTTGCAGAAAGACAGAAATTAGCAGCCTTTCCCTTGATTCCTATTCATGTGAATGAACCATTTCAGAAATGGGGATTAGATTTTATAGGAGAAATACATCCCCCGTCAAGTGGCCAATATAAATGGATACTAACAGCCACAGATTATTTTACGAAATGGGTGGAAGCCATACCTACCAGAAATGCTACAGATGCCATAATAATGAAGTTTATGGAGGAAAATATCATATCTAGGTTTGGCTGTCCTGCTAGAATTGTAACTGAAAATGCACAGGCTTTCAAGTCTGCCAGATTTGTAAATTTCTGCCAACGATATAACATCATATTAACTCACTCCATAGCTTACTATCCATAGGGAAATGGCTTAGCGGAGTCTTCTAATAAAACCCTGGTGAGGGCATTGAAGAACAAAATCAGTGAAAATCAGAAGAATTGGGACTCCCAATTAAAATTTGCTCTATGGGCGAATAGGATAACCAGCAAGAGAGCAACAAGGAAATCCCCTTATAAGTTAGTATATGGGAGAGCAGCCATGTTTCCTGTGCAATTGGCATTGCCGGTAGCACGTTTTATGTAGGAAAGCCAAGAGGAACCAAACGACATGGTCAGAAGGATTAATCAACTGGTAGAATTGGAGGAAACACGGAACCAGGTGAATCAGAGATTGATAGAATATCAGGAAAAAATGAAGAATGTATTTGATCAGCATGTGAAAGATAGGAAATTTGAAATTGGTGACTTGGTTCTCAGATGGGATGTTCGAAGAGCAGAAAAGGGTAAGCATGCTAAGTTTGATCCACTGTGGTTTGGTCCATTCAAAATCGTGAATCAAGGGAGAAATAATACTTTCATGTTAGAAAACCTACAGGGTGATCTGCTGGATGCCCCTATGAATGGCCAATTCCTCAAGCCATATTTTTAGTTTTGATCCAGGCTGGAAATGCCTGATTGTATTATATTGTATATAAGTTGTTTTAATTTTTATTTTCATAAAGAAAAGGGGTGCTGGCAATTACCTGAAGAAGAAACACAGGGGAATTGAAAAGCAGAGTGTCCATACAGAGAGATTCAGTGGTCTGCATGTTCTCGACATGTCCAGGGATGAACATGGTGTCCCCAGATGGAGCCGATGTTGTACATATTAGCCCCCCCATTCAAATTTTGGCCATAAAATTCCATCCTTAGGTCTTTCGAAACCATTTCATTGCCTAAAATCCTCATATCGCATCTACCGCTATCTTTTCGGACCACAAAATACATTATTCAAAGGTTAAAAACCCGCTGTTAAAGTTATATTGAGCCTTAGCCCCTTTTGCTGTAGCCACCACATGACCTGAGCTCAAAAACCACAGGCCAAAAGGAAAGGGAGCTTAACAATAGATGTTATTGGGCGCAATTGTAATCGTCCGATCGAGTTCAATCAACGGAGCGGCAGTTGTTTTATGTGTGGTGGTCCCCATGCATGAAAACCAACAGTAAATTCCACACCACTTCCACTGAGCCGGTGGTTTTAAACCAATTGCCAGCGATTCCATTGAAAACACGCCATGTGTCCTTTGGTACGGGCCCGAGAAACCACTTTTCTGCGCGTTAAAGGTTGTACAAAGGTCGGGCAACGGAACTCACTCGCGCCGTTGGATCTGTCGATGTAATGGCGTACATCCTCCGGAGCTGCACACGTTATAATATATGTCCATTGCGCCCCTGGCCCACTCTAATCGCTCTCCGACCCGTTTTAACCGTCGATCTTGTTTTTGGTCGTGTGGCCCAGATCATCCGTATGACTGCCCGCTCGTCAAGTCCTCCACCACGTCATTCTTCCTTTTGTCCCCCGTACACCCATGTGTCATATTCCCATGTATCCGCGGCGTTCTCCTACTATATATATATATATGTGTGTGTGTGTGTTTTATTCGTATTCATCATTTTTCAGTTATCACGTTTAACACTGTTTCACGCGGAAAGTTTACGTTTCATCCATTTTTTTTCCTTCGTCACCCTGCGTGTTCTTGTCTATTGTCCATATCTGTGATGTCATCATCGTCCTCACCTCCTCGTCCACCCCACTTCTACTTGGCTTTTCTAATGTGTTTGTAAATTTTGCAGGGTTTCAACATACAGAGAAATATTTTAATTCATAGTTCCAGTTGCAGCAACAGATCATCTCAGAAGAGACAATTTAAAGAGGCTACTTAGCATATGGAGATGTAAATGTTCCTGCGAAGAATGTCAGCAAGGAATTAAAGATTTCAACAACCCCATTAAAAATTATGAACTCGTATCTGGTGTTAAAAGACAAGGGGATCGAACCAGAGATTTTCTAGATCAAGCCGAGGGTACAATACATTAAAAACATACCCCACAGATTATATTTCAACTGATTCTCTTCACAGGAAAGTACAGAAGGTTCATGAAGATATTCTGTTATGCTATTTGTCTGGAGAGATCTTCTACCCAAATTATTTATTCTTACAAGCAACCCTGAGGTTTTATCGCAGTAGATTCTCCTCCTCCAGTCAAGTACATAGAACAATTGTATATTTTATCATTTGTGTCTTGTTTATAAGGAGATTTTCATCCTCCAGCATTTATTTCTAGAGACAGATTGTAAAGTACAGTCATTTATATTTAGTCATTCATAGAGTGGGCGCGAATTTTTTCCGCCATTTTGCTCAAATTAAGTCATTAAATGTGCTTCATCTACCTCCTCCTCTAGAATTCTCTATCTCCTCTATAAAAGCTAGAAAGAAAGACATTGTAAGGGTTCCAGATTTCTATCAGCAAACTGTGTAGTGAAAATGATTTTGTATACATCTTGTAATGCTTCTGTATGAAGGTTCAGAGCCCGTAGGGTCTAAGTGAGGAGGAGTTATAACTGTAATGAGGATTCTGGTCTCTAGTATCTCACAGTATGTAATTTTATCTTACGTGTTAATACAATATCTCATTTCATGCTCATTATCTTCTTGTATCATGTTCTAGAATGCGAGTGGCTCACTAATCTTGAGTAAGGATCATCCTGGTTGATGCCCATGCTGGGATTAGTCAAGCACTTTAAATAGGCCTAGTCATGATATACTGTTCCATGTTCACTTCATCCATATTTTCTGCTATATTAGTTACTTGAGGAGGGTGCTTTTAAAACGCCATTGTCATATAAGGATTCATAAATTAATATGCCCTTATGTGGTTCTATTGTGTATCTGGGTATCAGTCTCCTTTTAACTAATATCTCCCTGATATGTTCTTCACTGCACTCACTTCCTGATATCTGATTTCTGTGGTATATTATCTGAACTGGCCCTCTTTACAGTAAGCTGTCTCTTAACTATCTGATGCCTTTGTATTGGAGTTTTGCATGATGTTCCTACACTATTCTTATCTTTGTATCAGCTTCTGAGAGAGATTGGTCCCATTTTAATCTAATTCCCTTGTTTAACAAGAGATAGTAAGAGAGCTTTTGGAGTGACAACCCAAGCTATATGATGAGCTCCTTGCTATATTAAGATGTCCTAGGCACTGGTCTATGGCAACTCTAGACTGTCTCTAGGGGTGACAAAATTGTCCACAACAGGTCCTATAGTATGTTTCCCTTTGACACAACCCTGAAAAACACCACCACCTTATACTTTGAATTTAGGCACACGTGTGACTATCTTCCTATCACCAGGTAGAGTTTTATAATGAAGGTGAGAAAACCTCTCGTTCCATAATTGATATTGGAGAGAAGTGTTTCATATCATGGCCCCCAAATGACTTCCTCCAACTTGATAAAAGCCTTAAACCCTAAATATAAATGAAACAGCATCGTTGAAGTTGCTTTGCGAGATACCTACATTTCTATCAATAAATAATGCCATGAAGCATCTATCTTCCACTACAGAAATTGATATGAGTTTCTTTTTTAAGTCAGGCAGATAGAATACATCTTGTAGATGAAGGATTTGACCTTGATTAAAATGAAGGATAATAGTCCATGTCCCTTTCATGGGGTAGGTGTCATTGTCTGAAAGTATGATCTCCAAATTTTTCTCCTTTTCAATATAATTTGAGAGGACCTCTTTGTAGCCATTGAATCTCCCTGATGCACCACTATCAATCAACCAAGTATCCAATGTGTGTGGATGAGAGGCAGTAGTGAGGGTAGGGATAAGATCAAATTCATTATTCTTATCTACAACATTAGATTCCTCATACCTTGAGTTTCTCAATCTCTTGGGAGGTTAACCATTTCCATGTGCAGTGAGAAAATTAATCTTTCCTTTGAACCTATTATTCCTTTGATTTCCATTTATGTTAAAATTTTTGTGGTTGCGATTGTTATCATCATCTCAAGGTGTATCCATATTATTAGGAAACCCTCTAGCACAGTGACCAAACCTGTTACAATCAAAGCATCTTCTCTTTCTTCCTTCTTTGAATACTCCTCTTCCTTGAGCTTGTCTCTTTAGAACAACATCATTCTTCATTTTAGCAAGACTAGATAATGCAGTGGGATCAATACCATTTGAATACATATCTCTCTCCACCATCCTTGTCTCTTCTTCAGTGCATCTAGTCAACAATTCGTCAAAACTTGGAATCATATCATTGTTTAGGATAGTGGTATTTAATACGTCCCATGCTTGGGGAAGGCCTCTAAGGGAAATAATAATGTGATAACAGTAAAGAAAAACTCCTCAAATAGATATAAGGTAATTTTCTATTTTGTTAATCCTCATGAAGTAGGATTGGATGGATTCCCTTCTATCCATATTTACATCCTTCAATTTTTTCTTGAGAAAGAGGATTTGATTTTCATTGTTAGCTTTGAACATACTAGAAACTAGTCATACATATCCTTAGATGTACCCAACTTAGAAATG
Source organism: Pinus albicaulis (assembly GCA_034641835.2). NCBI lineage: Eukaryota > Viridiplantae > Streptophyta > Pinopsida > Pinales > Pinaceae > Pinus > Pinus albicaulis. The sequence goes on from CM076575.1 coordinate 676,728,204, forward strand.
TAAGAAACCAAATTCTTTTGAATGAAATCCTTGACGATATTCTTAGATTTCACCTTACCTTTCTTGTACTTTGATTAAGTGGCATCCGATGCATTTTAGGGAGGCTCAACAATCCTTCCTTGCGCATAGTCCATGACATCATTTTCTTCCAAATTCGAGCCTAGAGACATCTTCCATGCATTTTAATTATGTTTATCATTGATCTTGTCCTTATATTTGAAGTAAGATGAGGAAGCCATTGAATCTTGTTCTTGTCCAACAAATCTTACTGATTTATTTTCTTAGTCTTGTTTGGTCCTTTTCTTCACTAGGGCTCTGATACCACGTTAATTGTAGATAACATTGATATGTTTTATGATTAAGTGCAGTTTACTTCGATTTTCCCTATTAGCACGATATCAATTTCAAATTTGGAAATCACATTATCTTAATCCCAATGATACTAAATGTTGTTAGAACATAAATAAAATGAAGAAGAAAAGCCAATACAATAGGACACAATATTTGGCCAATGCCATGGAAAAATCCCGATGCGGGAAAAATATTTTGATCAAATTCTTATTATTATTCTTCAATAGTTCAACATAGAGATAGTACAAATACCAAAATAAATTGCCCAAAAGAATCCTGTAAAAAATCAACAGTCAATTGCATTCCTAACTAGAAAGCCAATGTTGGTCAAAGGGGATCCAAATTGTCCTCCAAGCAGCTTGATTAATAGCAAACAAATTCGGCCTTCCATGCGTGTCAAATTCAACCCAAAACAGTCAATTCAAATCCAATCAAATGTTGTAGTAAAATTTGCGGTCAAATTTGATGTTAACTTTGAGCTCAAATTGGTCAAGCAAACTCCAAACCTATGTCAATAAATGTGGCCTTAAAAAAATCAAAATTGATGCCTAGTTTTGAAGTCAATGGAGGTTTTTTGATCCTTATTCAGTTATGGTCAATGCCTTGGTGAACATTGGTCAATTTCCTGGAATTCTACCTGTAATCCAACCTGGAAATTCAGCCTCCTTTTTCACACGTGTAAGGTAGAAAGAGAGATAAACATAATTGTACGAACTAATAAGGAGAGCAGAGAGAAGATGCATCTTGATATGAGTGGTTTCAAAAGGAAGAGAATTCCATTCCTATTTATACAATTCGTTGAGGGTGTATAAACACAACTTGTTGGGCTTCATGAGCCTACATTTGACTATGGCCAACCTTTATAATTTACACGTGTGAATAATGTAGGAATTTATAGGGTAAGTACCATAGATCAAGAAACAAAGGTCATCTCTCACAAAGAGATCACAAATCAATACACCAGTATAATCACATGGTTAAAACCCTTGAAGTGGAAAAGAGTCCATGGCCTAAGACAACACGGCCACTTGAGGCAATTTATTAATATAAAAAGAAAAGTTACATATGTTTCTCTCGTAAACAGTTAACCAAAAAATGACCCTCCATGCTCTTTAAATAGATTTCATGGACCAATTGCGCGTTAATCCATAGATAAAGTGTCATTAATACCGAGGAGACAGTGAACAGTTAGATCACTGCAAATCATGACCGTCAGATTATAAGTTACAAATGTACATGGCAAAGAAAAACACTTTACCTAACTCTACACTAGACTAAGTTATTCTTAACTATTTTCTATCTGTCAGAATATTGTAACATCCCCCCTTAAGAAAAAATTGGGATAGGATTGAATGATTTACAAAGGTGACACAAAAGGAGCCTATTTCTTATGTGTCGAAATATCCTAACATCCCCCCTTAAGAACAAATTCAAAAGTGACTCAATTGGAGAAGGAAGGAGGCATTAGAGCCTATCCCCCCTTAATGACAACTTTCCTGAACTCCAAGCATGGATCGAATTTTGGTAAACTTCACTTCTGTGAGAGCCTTTGTAAATATATCAGCTACTTGATCATTGGTTGGATAGTACTGCACTTCAAGATCATGACCATGAATGAGATTTATGATGAAGTGTATGTTGAGTTCAATGTTTTTCATGCATTGATGCTGAAGTGGATCTTTACATAGCTAAATGGCCCTCTGATTATCACACCAAAGTGTAGTTGGATGTTTCTGATGAAGACCAAATTCAGACAAGATTTGACGAAGCTAGATGGCTTCCTTGTTGGCTTCAACTGCACCACAATACTCTACTTTTGCTGAAGAAAGAGAGATGGCACTTTGTTTCTTACAAGACCAAGTAATAGGTCCTGAACCAAGAGACAATACATATCTTGCAGTAGAATTTCGATCATCAGGTTTAACACCCCAATCAGAATCAGTGAAACCAATAAAAAATGGAGATGCTCCTGCACTATAATGAATCTCGAACTGAACTGTACCTCAAATATATCGAATTATTCTTTTAGCTTCTTTCTAGTGACTTTCATGGGGTTGGTGCATAAACTGAGTGATAATACCAACGACAAAGGAAAGGTCAGTACGGTTATGGGTTAGACACAGAATTTTACCAGCAAGTTGATGGTATATGGTAGCATCAACTTCAAGGGTAGTACAAGTGACTGAAAGCTTAACTCCTGACTGAAAGGGAGAAGGGGCTTGCTTACATTCTTTCATGTGAAAGTGGTGAATAAAATCACAGGCATACTTGGACTAAGAGAGGGTAATGACTTCCTTGGATTGCAATACTTGAAGAACAAGGAAATAATGCAAGTGTCCCAAGTCTGCCATTTCAAAATTCATTTTGAGGCTAGACTTCACATGGTTTACATGGTTTGGATCACTACCAGTAAGGATAATATCATCAACATAAAGAAGAAGTATGGTGAAGGACTTACCCACTTTCTTGGTGTGGAAAATGTTTTCAGAATGACACCTAGAAAAGCCATTATCTAAAATAAATCTATCCATTTGGGCATACCAAGCCCGAGGAGATTGTTTGAGACCATAGAGAGACTTTGTAATGTGACAAACAAGGCTAGAGTATTTTTGGATAAACCCAGGGGGTTGTTGCATGTAGATTTCTTCATGCAAATATCCATGTAAGAAGGTGGATTTAACATCCATCTGATGGACTTCCCATTTAAAAGAGGCATCAAGGGAAAGAAGAAGGCAGAGAGAATTCATTTTGGAAACAAGGGAGAAGGTTTTAGTATATTAAATGCCTTCAACTTGTGAAAATCCTTTAGCAACAAGACGAGCCTTATGTCTATCCACTTTTCTATCTGGTCCAAACATTGTTTTGTACACCCATCTGCATCTGAAAATTTTTATTCCTTTTGGAAGAGGAACAAGATCCCAAGTATCATTCACCAATAAGGAACGATATTCTTTATTCATAGCTTCATCCCAATTTGGATGAAAGGAAGCTTCTTCAAAGGTTTCTGGATCAGGATTTTTTGGAATTTGAACCAATAAGGAGGAGGCTCTTTCGAACTGAGAAGGAGTACGTCGTTGATTTGCAGGGTCACCTACAAGAGAACCTGCTATATCCAGAGTAGAGTGGACCCATCTTGGAAGTTGTGCAGTAAAAGGAATAATTTCAAGAGGTGGAGGATTTTCATCCTCATTGTCATCATCTAAACTATAAGGAATGCTATTAAAAATAGAAGAGAGAGAGAGAGGTCGCACATATGCTGAATCAGGCTCGCAGGCCAAAGGTGGCAAACACGCCGAATTAGACTCATAGGCCGATATATTTTCATCAAATTTTACATCTCTTCTAATGATTATATTTTTGGATTTGGTAGAACAAGTGTATATCCTTTGAAATCTTCAGAATATCCAACAAGAATGAATTTTTCACTCTTAGGTTCTAAGGCTTTATGTTTCACATCTAGAATATAGAACCAAGCATCACTTCCAAAAACATGAAAGTGATTTACATCTGGTTTGATGGAGTTCCTAGCTTCTTTTGGAGTTATATTCTTTAAAACCTTGGAGTGTGATTTAATATGTAATTTTCACAGTTAATGGCTTCTTCCCAAAAATTGAGACCAAGTCCTTTAGATTGAAGCATACAATTAGCCATTTCATTTAAGGTGTGATTGTTCCTTTCAGCCACACCATTTTGTTGCGGAGTATATCTAACAATATGTTGCAATTGAATGCCATGCTCAGAGTAGAAGTTGATAATTTTTTTGTTAATATATTCTCCTCCATTGTCTGATCTTAACTTAAGAAGCTGATGTCTGGATTGTTTCTCAACAAAGTCCTTAAAGGCCAAGAACATGTTAAAAAATTCACTCTTGAGTTTTAAGAAGTATACCCAAGTGCATCTGGAAAAATAATCAATGAAAGTTAAGAAGTACTTGCAACCAGGGAAAGAAACAATAGGAAGTGGACCACATAAATCATTGTGCACAGGCTTCAAAGCAGCTGAAGCATGCCAAGAGGCATGTTTGTCAAAACTATCCCAATGATGTTTTCCGAGTACACATCTGGAGTAAACATCAACACAGCAAGATACCATAGGAAGACCCCTCACCATATTTTCCTTACATAGAGTTTGAAGAGAGCAATAGTTTAAGTGACCAAATTTCTCATGCCAAAGTTTACTCACTTCATCATTATGAGCAACAAAAGTAGAGGGAAGATATGGTGACCCAAAGTTGTCAAACTTATAAAACCTTGTGGAATCATCAGCAATGCCAGTAGCTAAAATATGTTTAGGATATTTTAGGTCCTTGATTGAAACATCATGAGGTGAGGATTCTACTATTTTCCCTTCACCTGAATGAGTTATCTGATAAACAGAGAGAAGGTTTCATGACAATGTAGGAACACATAGTACATCATTAAACTAACCATTATCTAAATGAATGGTTCCATATCCTAAAACACTAAGAGATCTATCATCACCAAGATAAATATGTTTGGTGTTACAATCATTTAAAGAATAAAACATGGCTTTATTTTTTTCCATGTGGTAAGAAGCTCCAGAATCAATGAGCCACTAATGAGAAGTAGAATAGGAAGATATATTTAATGCATAACCAGATCTTGATGCTTGGCAACCATAAGCAGAAAGTTTCATTCCAAAAGATGAAGGTGAAGAGTGATCCAAATTGAGGTTGTCCTTCTTCATTGCTGCTTCTAAGGATTACATCTTCTTAAAACATTTGGACTCTATATGGCCATCACAATTGCAAAAGTTGCAATGTCTATCTATCTTTTTCCCTTTGTTTTTATTTTCCTTATCAATTTGGTGAGATGATTTTTTAGTTTTCGGCTGAAATTTCTTAGGACCCTTATTTGGTTTAGGATCATACTTTTTAGGATACTTCTTCTTGGGATTATTTTTATATGGTTGTTGTTCGGCTGCTAAGGTTTTCTTAGAAGAATTTCTAGGAGTGATAAGACCAAGATATAAGAGTTTTTCTTATTCTCTTATCAAAGAATGAAAAAGGGCATCAAAAGAGGGATTCTTGTAGGTGCTTCCTGAAGAGATGATGGCTTCTCTAGTGGAATGAAAAGCCGAAACAAATATAGAGCATGTATAACACAACATTTTGTCACTTTCCCTACAATCCCCATCCTGCACATTGGAGGACTATTTCTATGACCAATAAGCAATGTCATGCCTTGAAAATTCCATCATTGCATTCCTTTCCATAAGAACAATATTCCTTCTGTTAACAATTTCCTGAAAAGATCATCATCAACCCCTGTTTTTGCCTTAGCAATGATAACGCATTATGTCCTTGCACCAATGAGGCAGATTAACACAAGCCCCCACACCAGCTGGTGCTCTCTCTTAGTTAGCTACCCATGCCAAGCTATTTATGGATTTTTTTTTTAAAATAGAGGCAAATTTTCGATCACAACAACTTCGTGGATGAGTCATAGAGAGTGGTTCGACTAAATAACCATGAGCTTCCTCCTTTGGCATCTTATTTCCACCTTATGGGGAAACCTCCTAAGGGATAAGGCCTCCCTTCCACTATTGTAGGGATACCAACCTCCTCCTCTCTTTTATAAATATAGCCATCTTCCATTGATGTGCTAGTTGAAAAGATAGCTAAAAAAGATAGCAATCACAGAGAAGAGAAGGAATTATAGCTTTGGGAGAATAGTGCAGAGTGTGATTTTTTTCTGGGATTGGGAACATATTGAGATCTTAGACCTTTGTGTGAGAGGGTGTTGCAAACGTGATTGGATACATACCTATAGAAGGAGAGCCTCAACATCAAGGCTGGGTTGTAAACTCCCCTTGTCAATATCATAATAAAATGCAACTGATATTTATCTTCCACTCCTGTTTACATTTATAATCATATTTCCAGCATTTCTTGATCAATTAGATAGGTTGTAATTTTTTTATGTTTTTCATGGTGTCTTGATTGTCTGTGCAGGTAATCGAACATTGGTAGCAACGTGTTACAACAAACTTGAGTAGAGTGACAAATCAAGAAGCTTCGGTGGAAGATGACAAGATAGCATTAGGACAAGGTAGGTCATCTTCTTTGCTCTGAATTTCATTTACAATGTAGGATGGTAGATGTTAATATGTTCTTGTAGTTGCTAGACCCACCCTAGGGCTAGAGGGATCGCCTCTATCCTCAGAGGGGATTTACCTGGAAAAAAAATTGGCAACTCCACTGGGAAGTTGCCTTTGAGTTTGTCACTCTTTGAGGTCTTAGTCATTCAATGGATTTAGTTGAGTAGCCATTTCCCTATTTGTTCCTATGTTTTTCATCAATTACGATATTTTAGTTTTTTCTTGAAGTGGTGAGTCTGGTCTTGGTTGGGAGAAATTTTTTTTTTTTTCTTATTCAATCATTGGCACTTTTCTTTTTATGACAGTCGTGGAAATTGGAACTAGTTGTCAGTTAGAAACCCGTGACAATTGGGCATTGGCGCTAGTTTTTAGTGAGAAAGTTGTGCCAGTTGGCACTTGTTTCACCCATAAACGTCATGCTAATTTTAGGGTGTGTGAAAATTTGAGGTTTTTCCCTACTTCCTCCACCAATGTGTCTTCCCCTTCCGGTATTTTTCTATATATCATTTACATGTTCTCCCCTTCATTCAAGTGGGTTTTACCGGTTTGTTTTTTTTTTTTTTTGGTTGTTTTTCCTGTTCAGACATGCATCCTTACATCCTAGTTGTTTCTAGGACTATGTATCAATTTCCTATTCGCATGCTTCGCGGGACATCACCCTACTGATTGAGTTAGTATCCTTTCTTGGTGAGCCATCTCTAGTTGATTGCCTTTTTCTTTTCAGTTGATTGAGTGTTCAAGTCTCAAGTGTCTTTCAAGTTCATTTGGTCCACTTGTTCTCTTGTGAGCATAGATTACATTGTTCATTGTTCAACTGAAAAGTTTTCTTTCTATGATTGCTTGATGTAAAAGGGAAAGAATTCCTTGTTTTGAGCTCATGCTTTGGAAGTCCTTTTTGTGCTTGACCTCATATGTCTTGTAGCCTTTTGAGAAATTTTGTTACAAAGTGTTTAAAAAATTATTGCATTCTGAGCGTTGGTTTGCATCCCTTTTTCATTCATCCTTCCATTAAGGAAATTTGTGTTCGTTTAGTTTTCATCTCAAAGTTTTATTTTTCGTTCAAATGCATTAGATCACATTGCATTAAAAAGTATTTTTTGAGATTTATCATTGAACTTAGATTACATTGTTTAATGATTGAATGCTAAAAATGGCATTAATTTCATTCTCTTTCATTAAAAGCATGCATTAAGTATATTCTCATTCATCGAAAAAAGCATTGAGTGCATTCTTATTCTTTCAAACGAAAAAGGAAATTGTGCATAGACTATAATTGCATAGTTTTCAAAAAAGAGGATTTTGCACAGATTACATTGCATAATTCGTATCATTGAATGTTTTAGATTACTTTTGGATAGTGAAAGTGATATAGTTAGGAAAATTTTTTGTTTGCAGTATTGTTTTTTGTTGCATATTTTTCTGAGACTCTTTCCTTAACTGGATAACATTCATTGAATTGAAATATTTATTTTCTCATATAGCTGCATATAGGATATTGTCAGATGACATGCAGTAGGGTCTTGAAACTAAGACATAATTCAAGATCAAATTTAAAATTTATTGAATTAACCTAAGGAAACATTAGAACTTAACACAAACATTTTAGTGGTCTAGGCTAGAGACGTGTTCCAGCTTCTTAAAACCTAGTAGCTGTCATTCGCCATTTGGATTTAGAGAACACTAGGACAGATTTGTGCTCCCCATACCATCAAGTATATAAAGGGAGACCCCTATAGGTTGCAATCCTTTATCCATAGGAATCCGAGTCTACCGCCTTGTAATAATGATACATCGAACACAACATTCGAGGATATTACCTACATGTACATCAAGTCCATGGTCATTTCTCTTTTATTTGATCACCAAGGTGTATATGGCAGTTCACAGAAACTTGGTACACCCTCCTGCTTAGATTACCTGAGTAGTCATTTTGGTCTTTTCGTGACTCTCTAAAAGTGAAAAGATCATTGACCTCTTTTCCTTTCACACTAATTTAAACCTGAAAGTGGTAGAGTCACCTTTTTCCTGTTTCTTGACTCTTAAAATATGAAATGGCAGAGTTATGTTTCAATGTCTTAAAATATTAACTGCCCATGAAATATTCCTAGTTAAAGTTATCTTCCTTACTGTTTTTTGAGGGTTGTTTCCAATGGCAACGTTTCCAGAGTTTACCAACCAAGGAATCCCCTCCGAAGAGAATCTTGGTCCTTTTCCTGCTTTTCAGAATGTTTGTGCTCCTTATATGGAAACATTGTCCCTTCCTGGGTTAACTATTGGTTTTCCCATGTGGTTATTTTTGACCTCAGTAGTTCCGAGTGGTCTGACCTTTGTTCAAACATCTCCTCCCCCTGAGCAACATCATGTTGATTCTAAGTTGGACCTCTCCCCTTCTTCTCCTATTCCTTCATCCTCCTCTTATACTTCGCCTGGTGAAAGTCTAGATTCTAGTAACTAGGTGACTACGAAGAAGAAGAATATGAAGAAGAAGAAGTCTGATAAAGGAGAGGCTGGCTCTGCAGCTCTTACGCCTAGGAAACCTTCCCTCAATAAACGATCCAATCCTCCACAAAAAATCAAATTCCCTTGCATGCTGTGCAAGGCTGACCACTTTCTTTGAGAAAATCCTGTCATTCCCAAGGTACTTGAAGCATGGTCCAATGGTCGTCCATCATTACCTTTGCGTTCTGGAAGTCATATTGGTGGCACATCTTCGACTAGCCATGATAAGACTCATAACAAACAGGGTAAGATTACCAATCCCTATAAGTTGTGTGAAGGGCATCATCCCATTCACCTTTTTTCGTACATAGATTAAGCCATGAGAGTGGTAGAAAACTCTATTGTTTCTACACCCTGCCTTTCAGCTAGTTACTAGAATCTTTCTTCGAGTCCCCCACTAGTTGATTCAATGATTGGTCAAGATTCATCCTTGGTTGATCCCGCTCCATTGAAAATTAAAATACAAGAATCTATTCCTAGCCAACCATTGGTCGAGGAATCAGTGAATCTGATCTCACCTATGGTTCATCAGGTCTTTTCTATAAAGAGTAGATCTCATCCCCCTCACGTTCCTCTTGTTTCTTCATATTCATCAGACTTGGAAAAATATTCTCCCATCCCTATAGTTCACGAAGTTGCTCCTCCTGCTGTTATGATGGAGGTCGAGGAGGATGCTCCTCTTGCTTCGGTAACACTAGGGGAAGACCATCTCAGTTCGATGGTAACCCTTCCAAGTAGTTTGGTCTTTTCCTTTGACTGGAGTCGATTTTCAAGATACTACCTTCCTTCTTATGTGCCTTTTGAGATCATGGTATAGGTCTTCAATATGATCTTACCTATCATGATTATAGATGAAGGTGTCTCTGTTAGTATTATGTCTTCAACTACTTGGAAATATTTTGGTTCTCCACCACTTGTGCCTGTTACACATAATTTGTTGGCTTTTAACAGAAGAACCATTCAACCGTTAGGGATCCTTCCGAGGTTGCCTGTTACTTTGGGAGGGAGAACCATCTATATATACATGATGGTTGTTCCAAGCCCCTTGGATTTTAATTTACTCCTAGGGTGCGACTATACTTATGTCATGGGAGCGTTTGTCTCTTCCCTCTTTCATGTGATTTGTCTTGCACATGAAGGTTGGATCATGACCATTGATCAACTTTCATTATTTGGTCTTGACGTGACATCTGGTCCACCATCGTCCCTTCCAGGTCTTTATCTGCTAGTTTTAGCTTCCCCGCCATAGGTTAATTATGTGTCTACTTGTCCTATGCCCACATGTAGTGATAGCGTCGTTGTGAATCGTGCAGTGGGGGCGTTGGGTCTTGATTTTTGAGATGTTGTTCTCCCATCTCATGTGGAACTCTACGAAGCCATGAATTTTTATTCATCATGATGAAAGTTTATCAGAGCACAGTTCATTTCCTTGTGTTAAGATCCTTAAAAAATGGAACAAGCTTGCTGGAGCACAGTTCGTTTCCTTGTGTCAAGCTCCCTGAAAAATGAAACAATATGTCATGAGGATAATTCTTTTAACGTGTCAAACTCATTAGAAAAATGAAACATGTTCCCGTTCAATTCGAGTCTTTGATAAGATCTCGTAAAATCCCATTCGATTCTTTCTCTTGATCTCGTAATTTGAAACTTCACTCCATCTTCCTTTCATATGGATTGAATCTTGGGTGGCATGTACCTCGAATTGAGTCACCATGCTAGGGGCATGCAAATATTTTTTCAAGCATATTTTATCTTTGTTTCAAGCTTGTGTAAAAATGAAACCAATCTCAAGCATAGTTTATCTTTATTTCAGGCTTGTGTAAAAATGAAACCAATTTTTCAAACATAGTTTTCCATGTTTTCAGGCTGGCGTAAAAATGAAACCATTTTCATTTTACCTCTTTTCATTGCCATTTATCAGCCTCTTTTCGCTAGATGAGCCTTGGTTTTCTCACTCCATTGTCACTATCTGCTTGGCCTTTTTTTTACCCATTCCTGAGGAACCACTATAATGAGTGGTCTTGTTAGCCAGCCTCTTGACCTTTACTTTTTCTGAGTAGTTCCACCATTACCAGAACTAGTAGCTACCCTTGATACCACTCATTCCTCCAGGAGGAGTCACATTTCAGCTCTTTTCAAACTCTTTAAAACTGGAAATATTGTCGAGACTCTTGTCGTTTTGAACTCATTAAATGGTTGTGAAACTATATCTACCCAGTATACGTTTACCCCTTTTTCAAGTTGGGACAGATTATTTATGAAAAAGGAATACCTTAGCCTAACGCGACTAAGAGGTTCTTTCAGATATTGTTTTCTACCTTTTCGGATCTGTGAGACTACCTACAAAAAGGGATCTGCTAGAGTTTTCTTTTTCACTTATTTTCAAACTCTCTAAACATGAAAAGACATTGAGTTCTTCCTTTGTCAGACTCATTAAACCCTACTGACATTGGAAATCATCACCATGATGTTACTCGAGTTCCTCCTTCCCAGGGCTTGTAAAATGTACAAGGTTGGATTTTTATGAAGGACAAACTTATATGACAAGCATATGGTATCCTCTTCAAGCTTATGTAAAAATAAAGAGGTACTCACCAAAAACAGTAGTGGAAATGGAAGTTATTCATCAGTTGTGTCGGTAGTATGTCACTCTTGAACATGACACTTATCTACAGTTCAAGGGTTGGGATATATTCATTCTGTCAACTTGCCTCTATGGGTTTCAGATATATGTTTGCCTCTCATTTGATTACCATTTTTTTCAACATGACCTCTAATCCTATTTGAGTCAAATGTTGCCAAATTCCAAATTCGTGTCATCGATATGTTTAAGAGAAAACCTTCTATAGTTTGTACATTCCTTGATCATCTGTTTTAGTCTTGATTCACACTCATATTACCTTCTTTTTTTTGTGTCAATGATGTGTGATTCATTATGACCCTCGTTCGACAAATTTCTTCCTGTCGACTTCAACTCATTATCTGAGAAGTTGATCTAGAGACTCCTTTCTGGTACCTTAGAGCTTGCATGCCCTAATGGCAATTTCTTCACATTCGACGACAATTTCACATCATTGGCCTTCGGACGGGTGATTTCATGGGTGTTCAACTTCAACTCGCTATTCACATTCTGTAGATTGTACTAGTAGTACCTTGAGAGCCATCCAAGTTATGGGTGGTTTCTCTCGCACTTGTTAACGATTCATATCATTGAATGGTAATCAAGTGATTTTATAGCAAGTTTGACTTAAACGCGTCTATTCACATGTCAGAATTTCTACTTTTTTTTAGTGGAGTTGGGGTGCAAGACCCTGGGCTTCGAACAAAAAAGTCTAGGTTGTGAGGAGTGATGAGTGAGTCATGATTATATAGATTATCCTTTAGACGGATGGCTTCAACCATACCAGGGGTCCTCTCATTTTGATCCTCTCTATACAGATGGTTGTATGCATGTCGTGGATCTATTTCATATGATCCTTTCATTCAAATGGCTACATCCATGCTGAGGATCCATTCACATGATCCTCTTCTTGATGGATAGTTGCACCTATACCATGGATTCATGTATTTTCATCAAATATTTTAGTTATGTATATGTATCTATGCTTGATTTGTAGGTCTCTTGATAGCAGTGTCTGGTTCCTTACACGTATTTGTAAATCATTTCACCCCTCACTCATGTTCGAACTTCATGCTTTAGGGGGCATCTGTTACACAACATTTTGTCACTGTCCCTGCAATCCCCATCTCGCACATTGGAGGACTATTTGTATGACCAATAAGTAGTGTCATGCCTTGTAAATACCATCATTGCATCCATTTCCATGAGCACAATATTCCTTCTGTTAACAATTCCTTGAACAGATCATCAAAAACACCTGTTTTTTCCTTGGCGGTGGTAGCTCGTTATGCCTTTGTGCTAATGAGGAAGATTAACACTGGTCCTCGCGCCAGCTGGCACTTTGTCTTAGTTAGTCGCCCGTCCCAAGTTATTTTTGGAATGTTTTTTAAAAATAGAGGCAAAGTTTCGATCACAACAACTTCATGGATGAGTCATAGGGAGTGGTTTGATTGAATAACCATGACCTTCCTCCTTTGGCCTCTTGTTTCCACCTTATGGGGAAACCTCCCAAGGGATAAGGCATCCATTCCACTATTGTAGGGAGCCCAAACTCATCTTATCCTCTATAAATATAGCCATATTCCATTGATGTGCTAGTTGAATAGATAGCTGAAAAAGTTAGCAATCATAGAGAATAGAAGAAATTATAGCTTCAGGAGAATAGTGCAGAGTGTGATTGTTTTTGTGTGATTGGGAACATAGTAAGATCTTGGACCTTTGTGTGTGAGGGTGTTGCAAACATGCTTGGATACAGACCTATCAAAGGAGAGCCTCAACATCAAGGCTTGGATGTAAACTCCCCTTGTCTTTATCATAATAAAATGAAATTGATGTTTATCTTCCACTCTTGTTTACATTTATAATGAGATTTATAGAATTCCTTGATCAGTTAGATATGTTGTAATTGTTTTATGTTTGTCATGCTTTTATTCTTGTCATGGTGTCTTGACTATCTGTGAAGGTAATCAAATGTTGGTAGCAGCGTGTATCGAGCTTGAGAAGAGTGACAGATCAAGAAGCTTCCACAGAAGATGAAAACATAGCATCAAGACAAGGTATGTCATCTTCCTTTCTCTGAATTTCATTTACAATCTAGGAAGGTAGATGTTAGTATGTTCCCATAGTTGCTAGATCCATCCTAGGGCTACAGGGATTGCCTCTGTCCATAGAGGGGATTTTCCTGGATAATAGTATGCAGGGCCAAGCTTAGCAAGAATTCAATATATGAGGCTACCATCTCCCTTTCTGACCTTATAACCTTCTAAAAGAAGTCTAAGGGTCCTAAATTTGGACAAAAAGTCTTCAATAGAGGAGAACTTATTAGGGTCCAAAGTAAGCAACTCTTTTTCAAGTTGGTGGGCCCTAATTTGATTTTGAATTCCAAAAACAATATTTATCTTTTCCAAGGCTTTATCAAGGGTGTCAATGTCAAGGATGTGAAATCAAAGATCTTGAGCAATGGACATTCCTATCAACCCTCATGGTTAATATTTTTTATTTTCCCATTTAGGAACTTTATCATCATTGGAAGGTTTATTTTCTTGACCTCTGTCTATTCTATAAAGCCCTTTAATTCTAAGTATATCTACCATGTGAGGTAGCAATTGGAAATAATTGGTGTTGTTAAGAATAATCGGGCATGCACTTTTCATTTTTTTATTTTTTTCATTGGGGCTAAGAAAATGTGAAACTAACTGCTCCAATGGAAATATCTCCAAAAATTAGGCCATTTAAAAAAAAAAAGGCTCGAGAAACGACTTCCGGGTGAAGAAGTTATGCCCTTTTGAAAACACGATTCAAGGGGAGCATTAGTTTTCTATACCAACGCTCTATTTTAGAGGATCCCTAGCATTACTAATGCGCATGTAAAGAGCAGGGTGCACATTATAATGCACTAGTCAAAAGCAATGATTCGCATTAATGGACCTTTACTTAGAGAAATTTCCAACTAACATGGGTTGATTTCCAATTTTTTTTAAGAAAAATAACTCTCTTTAATTTGTTTGGCTATCAACTGTTCTTCTGTGTGCGTGCTTTTTCCTACACACAACATCGAGAAACCAAATAAATGCAAGCCTTATGGTAGAATGTTAGATTTTTGGTTAGCCTTACCAGTAACTATCTATTTTTACTATTTCTGATCTCCCGAGATTGCACAAAGACACGGGGAAAGAGCATACATAGTAAAAAAACTTCTTCCCATTTTTTATTTTCCAAGATCACACACAGCACAGGGCAAAGATCATACGCAGAGAATATGATACAGATCTAGAAAATAAATAAAAACTAAAAACTAAAATAAACAGAGGGAACTGAAATAAGTAGAACTATTAACAAATATAACTGTAAAATAGATACTTTAGTCCATATCTAAAATGACATAAATTGTGCAATCAAAAACCTTTTCGAATGAAACAAAAGGTGTTTGTCACTGCAATAGATGCTCTAGACATAGCAGAGAAATTCCTCAGCCCTGAAAATGTTCAGAAATAATAGATCTAGAAAACGATAGACACATGTTGTCAAACGGACTTCCGATCTAGATCAACAATGGATGCAGCCCTCAAAATAGCTCTGATACCATGTATGAATTTACAGGGTAAGTTTTTTAGATCAAGAACCAAAGGTCACCACTCACAAACAGATCACAAATCAATACACTAGTATAATCACATGGTTAAAACCCTTGAAGATGGAAACAGTCCATGGCCTGAGCCAACACGGTCATTTCAAGAAATTTATTAATATAAAAAGAAAAGTTATGTATGTTTCTCTCATAAATGGTTAACCAAAAAATGAACCTCCATGCTCTTTAAATAAATTTAATGGACCAATCGGGTGTTAAGCCATGGATCAAGTGTCGTTAATACCGAGGAGAGAGTGAACCGTCGGATCACTACAAATCATGATATCGGATTATAAGTTACAAATGTACATGGTAAAGAAACACACTTTACCTAACTCCACACTAGACTAAGTTATTCTTAACTATTTTCTATGTGTCAGAATATCCTAACAAATAATAAATTCAAAATCACACTTTTGCTTGTACGAACAAGCTAATATTTAGATCAATATTTTACCTATCGAAAAGAGGAATCCAATAAAAATATTGTGTCCATCATACGAGTTTTCCAATGTGGAGTTTGGCCCTTCTTTCCAATTTTAACACTTAAGCATATACTCCAATGTTAAAACCACATCACAACTAGGTCCCAATGTTTCATTAAATAAAATAACATGCAACGTCTCAGATCCAAAAACACATTTTAGGGCTAGCTTCTTGGTAGGGCTAGGTAACCTCTCACAATTATAGGAAGTCCACTTCATTAGGGACCATTCATAGAGGAATTTCTCACTCTAAGAACCCCTGCCAAAGATAATTGTCCACCCTCAGCAATATCCTAATAATCCCTTTGAATTGTATTAAAATGTGTGATTGACAACCCTTAGGGTTCCTAAGACACTTTGAAGGCCGGAATGAATCCATACCCCCACTAGGCTCTATAGAGGTCTTTTCTAAGGGCTCTATAGAGGTATAGTAGTAGACCTTGAAAAGATAAATACTATTATGGAATGGTGGGTACCCAAAACATAGTAGAAATATGATATTTTATGGGACTAGCCAACTATTATCGGTGTTTTATAGAAGGATTCTATAAAATTTCATTTCCCATAACCTCCTTGAAGCGGAAAGGGTGAGTGTTCAATTAGACTAGTGAATGCCAACTAGTTTTCAAAAGTTAAAAAAACTGTTGACCACAACTCATGTTTTGAAGGTGATAGATCCAAATTTAGAATTTTAATATTGCACCGACGCTAAAAAGGGAGTAGGAGCGGTGTTTTCACAAGACGGATAGGTTGTGGTATAAGAGTCTAGGAAATTGAAAGATCATGGACAACAATTTTCCACGTATGATCTAGAGTTAACCACAGTGATTCACACAGTCAAAATATGGCAACACTACCTATTAGGAAAAAGGATTGTGAAAAAATAGATCATAGTAGCTTAAATATTCATTTTAAACAAGATGACTTGAATGCCCACCAGGCTAGGCGGAATGAATTTCTGAGCGAATTTGACTTTGAAATAAAGCATGTTGAAGGAAAAGAAAATCTGGTCGCTGATGCATTATGTAGAAAATTTCATTGTGTATGAATTATACTTCAACCATGTGGAATTAAAGTTCCAAAAATAAGGGAAAGAAGTTATGACAAAAGATTCTGAATATCAATTTCTATGGAAGTAAACAGAAGACATAGAAAATCAAGGGAAACAAACAGATTGTACAATTAGTAATGAACAAATATTGATTTTTTGAGGAAATATACACATTCCTAATCAAATAATTTTAAAGGATTTGATCTTAAATGAGTGTCACTGAAGCTCCTTTTTGGACACCCTGGTCACCAGAAAATGTTAACAACCATCGAAAAAGACTACTTCTGGCCTGGTATGCGCAAATATATCACTGAATACTTGACTAAATGTATGGAATGTCAGCAGACTAAGGTTGGGCATCACCACCCAACATGTTTGTTACAACCCATACCTGTACCGGAATGGAAGTGGGAAGTTATATAGTTGGATTTTATTACAGGATTTACCAAGATGGAAGAGACACAATGATTCCATTATTTTACTGGTTGATTGGTTGAGAAAAGTAGCTCATTTTATTCCTGTACATTCCAATTTTAAAAATATTCAAATTATTGACATCCTCATGAGAGAGATATTTAGATTACAGATATCTCTGACAGAGATTTAAATTTTACTTCAGCCTTTTGGAAGGCATTATTTACTGGACTAAGCACACAAATACAATTTATCACAACATATCATCCTCAAACGAATAGGCAGATGGAGCGGGTGAATCAAATATTGGAGGACATGCTACGAATGTATGTAATGCAACAACCCACGAAGTGGGAAGATTATTTGCATTGGGTAGAATTTTTGTACAACAATAGATAGCAGGAATCTCTTAAGATGATTATGTTTGAAGAATTATATGGTAGATAGTGTCGAACTCCCATTAATTGGAGTAGTTCATAAACAACACTATTGCTTGGGCCAAAAATATTGGCTGAGATGGAGCAAGAAGTAAAGAAGATCCCACAAAATTGAAAAGTTTCCCAAGATAGAAAAAATTTATATGCAGATCGAAAGAGGACATATCAGGAATTCGAACTGGGTGATCAAATTTACGTGAGAATTAGACCCAAGAAGAGTACTTTAAGGTGGACTAACAGTGCCAAGTTGTCGCCCTGATTTTGTGGACCTTCCCAAATCCAGGAAAGGGTGGGGCCAGTAACCTATTAGCTAGCTTTTTGAAGACACATACTTCTACACAATGTGTTCCATGTGTCTGTGTTAAAAATATACGTACATGATCCAAAACATGTTATAAAATGGAATAATATTCAAATAGGAATGAAATGGGAATTAGTATATCTATGGAAGACAAATAACTATTTATTAATTAAAATTCTTGCTGGCTGCAGGTCGAACCATACTATGAATTTCTAGTAGATCCTCAACGTATTCTCTATGAGAGAGAAATAATGCTTCGAAGGTGAGCCATCTCCCAAGTTAAATTTCAATGGAAGCACTTTACCCCAGAGGAGGCGACTTGGGAAGATGAAATCTTTGTGCAAGAATTGTATCCAAAACTATACACTGGAATGCAATAAACATTGAGTACGGTGTGTTCCTTAAGTGGGGGAAGATGTAACACCCGCATTTAAATTTCCTTAAAAAGACATTTTAATTTAGAAATTGGAGTTATTTTCAATTTAAACAGGATTACCAAACATGTTAATGAAGTTATGAACTAGATTTATTTTCTTTGAATAAAATATTTAACTATGGTATGTTTCCGTAAACTAATGGTAAAATTATTCCAAGATTCCGGAGTAGTTGGATTAAGCAATTATTTACAGTTACCTTTCCTCTAAGGATAAAAGTAAAATCCTATAGAATGAAGCTGGTTATGTTCAAGAGAAAAAGAAACATCTAGAGAGATATAAGGTGAGAGTGTATAGAGCTAGTAGAAACAAGTGGAACTCTGCTACCTGACGTTGGAGGAGAGACTCGATAGGGGACTTGACGTCTACCTCCTAGAGAACTCATACGAAATCCTACTCTGGTGAGGAGCACTTAGGGAGTTCAGGACAACATTGCCTCTCTCATGGTTGGGAGGATCCCATTAGTCTTACTTATCTGGGATAAGTATACAAGACTGGAGTGAAATGGAAAATTATTTCTCAAATATGTTAAAAATTGTAAACAATTTTCTCGGTAATGTGAACAATTTGTTGCAGGAAATTAGATAAGAATTAATGTTTAGATTTTCCGAATGTTGCATGAACAATTTTATTTCATGAAATAGTTTTGTTGTAAAATTAATCTTATGGAAGGGTAGTAGACTAAAACTTTATTGATATCTAATAGTATAGTATAGGAACTACAAAAGGAAACAAATGACCATATGGAAAGTTAATCCATTCAGGGAGGGATATCCCCAAATGGGACAATTAGTCCATTCACAAAGGGATATCCCCAAATGGGATAGTATGTCATGTGAAGAAGAAAAAAAGAAATACACAGACTGAGGGTTTTTTGTTAACCCTCTTCGGGTGGTCCAGTCACCTAATTAATTTTTCTTTCTACTATGAAAATTATTATTTTAGAACAAAAGAAAACAAGAAAAGGGAAATTGAGTAAAAATAGAAAATTTGTAGAACTATTTGCCATAAATAACTAATTATAAATGCAGTACACATCTATTCACTTGATTGAAAATAGAGAACAAGTAGTGTTGAAAGAAATAAATGAATAGATAATCTCTGTTACAAAGGTATCCCTTGCACGTAGGAGAAAACTTGTATGAAAAATAAGTACACATGAAATTATACTCATAGATAGTGTGCAACAATTTTAGGATATAGGCAAGTTGAGCAAGAAAATCTCGAATAAAGAACAGTAACAAATTTTTAACAAAAAGAATACCTATTCAAATAAGACCCTTCATGGACATTAAAGATGCAGCGAATAAAGTATCAGTTAAGCCAAAATTCATATGACAATATACAGACTTTAAAACCTAAATCATTCCAGATTACCTATTTATAAGAGAGAATTGAAAATTTAATAGTAGAAATGCATTGATGTGGAGAAATGAGAAAAGACTAGGAACAGAGGGGTCATTCCAAATCATTCCCCTAATGATGAACCCCTACAGGAGAAGTGTTAGCGGAATATTGATATGCACCCAGAGCGTGGCTCAAAATAACTAGTAAGGATAATCACATAGACTGTTCAATACATATAAATATTAAAAAGCCTCAATAGGGTTGTGACTGTTCAATACATATAAATATCAAAAACCCTCGACAGGGTCGTGATTGGTCAATACATAAATATATTAAAAGCCCTCGACAGGGATAATGCGATAGAATAGGGACTGGAAGCGAGAGCTTATTATCATATCATAAAACTTTGAAACAATCAATATGAAAACCCTTATGTGCATTTTGAAAGAAGCAAGAGAAGCTACCCGGATGGGCTCCATGGAACCTTTATAGAGAGAGCGCATGGTATTAGTCCGGGACAACCAAAGAAAACTTCTAACGCAGTGTGTGAAGGAATTCCAGAGCTACGTCCACTGCAAGAAAAACAAGTATACCTCTTGGAGATGTCCTGGCAATTTAAACCCAGAATAGAAAAACAAAAAGAACAACCAGGTTCAATAGTGAGCTCACCTTTTGCGGTCTTTAGGAGGCGAGTTGTTCCCACTTGTGAACGGAAGCTAAGTTAAACGAAGGACAACATTGAAATCACCACTTAAAAATGAGAAAGAATTATCTTTTGAACCTGATAATTAATAGCTCACCTACTTCAGTCATTGAGACTATGTTTTCCACTGATGAAGTACAAACTTTGCTGTAATTTCCTCCACGGATTGATGGTATTTTGGGAATCTCAAGTCGTAACAAAGCACAGTCACCATAGGTAAGCTGACTCTGAAATGGAGAAGAGAAAAATTCTTAAACCCTAACAAATCCATTGCAACAAGACCATAAATGTAAGAAATCAGAGGAAAGGAAATGATGATAAGAGATTCGGGCGTTGTCGACATACCACAATAGACAGAAAACCAAGAATAAGAACTTTAGGGTATGGAGTTGCAGATGAGAGGCTGTGAGTAGCGATGCCCAAATGAGAAATTAGTTAGGGTTCGAGGGGTAGGGTAATACCCTAACCACCACAGAACTTGTTTGGAACATAGATTAAAATCAATGATCATCTACAGTGGATATGCAAACAATTGTCCGTCAAATTAAATGAGGTGTGACACTTGATACTATGAAAAATCTGGATATATATTGTATCAATATGCTTATAATAATGTTGCGAAAGTTCTAGGTATAATGGTTTGATACTCTCGAAAAACTTTACATAATTTTCAATTGACTTGAAATCTGAGATCCCTATGAAATAAGCCATTATCAATCTAAGGCTAAGAACTTAAACAATATCATCATACTCCTAAGTGAGATCATACATTAGCCATCCAACTTTGTTTTCTTCATTGCGAATAAAGCTTACTGCTGGAAAAATCATATATCAAGCTATATGGACCTGTTTTTAATTAGAAATGATATTTAAATGATAAAATCCTAATAGATGCTGTAATATGTAACAAAATCGTGAGGATTATGATTAATGTACATATAATTGCATTAAGTAGTAAATTTTGTGTATGGTTTCATTTAAAGCATTAATTTAGGAATTAATGCTAGATGTAATTTTTTTTCTATGAAGGTAAATAGTGTATGTTAGATGTTACACTCCAATTCTCTATTCTTCTTACCCTCCTAAGATATATTTTAACACTCCACTACCATGTTTCAACAAAATTTGAAAAACCCCTCTATGAGCCTAAAAAAACCCTGAGAACTTAGATTGTAAAGGGGTCACCTGTCAACTTCTGATTTCAGTGAATTTGTAATAAATTCTAGACAAATTAAAAAAGAAAATATAAAGAAAAACTTTCCAAAAATTCACTTTCCCACCTATCTTAAATACCTACTTCATAATTACAAAAAAAATCTCAGAAATCATAAAAATAATAATAATAAAAAATTAACAATTTATTTCAAATATTAATAATTATACAATATTTTAATAATCATAATTAATGAATATTTAATTATAAATAATAAAAAATAAAAAATAAAAAATTATTTGTATTTTTTTTTAAACCAAGTTAATCTCACAAATAGGATTATTTCAATAAATCATTAATACATTAACTAACTTCCTTAAAAGAAAACCATATTTCTAATTATTTATAATAATTACTTTTATAATATAATTCTAAATATTCATAATAATTACCGTTTATTATATATTAAAAGTAAAAAGATTAATTATTCTATGATTATTAACCAATTGTAATCCCAACAGTTCCCCTCTGTCAATCCAGCGAATACATATTAAGTTAAACCCACCTTATATTTCGACCACTTTTTAAACCCGATAATTCCTTTTATGATTGTCGAGTTAATCCATAATGAGTTCCACTCATCCTTTAACCTTTGTGAATTGAAACCTATACTTGTTACCAGTATTAAACTAAATTAAACCTGCCCTATCTTTCATAAAATTTAGCTCCCAATAACTTGAGAACCGAGACTCTAACCCTATATCCCGGTGTTTAGAATCTTTGTTCTCATTGTGTTCCATTTTATATGGGTGTTTGACCGATTTTTTTTTTCAGAAAATGACTTGTGAAACAAGTAACGGACAATTAGGTCGTAAACCCTTATATATATAATCACATGTAGGAGACACTATGACCATACATTCTCCACCATTCACAGAAGGCAGCTAACTTCTTTAAATTTTAGGCATGCCCTTGCGAATGGTGCATTGTCTGGATCGTCCACTTCGTCAGAAGACACCCTGTTGATTCTTTGTTATTCCACAGAATTTATACGCTGCACATTCCTGGGAGAATATGGATCCTGGAGCTATGCCGCACAGTACATTCAACAGTTGTAGTGGAGATATGTCGCAGGGTGCTTTCAACTTTTCTTGTGGACGTAATGATGGGTGCTCATCTGATCTTGGACCCATGAACACTGAAGAAGTAGGAAACCCCGTGGCTGCTGATGGTGATGGGAGCTCTATTATTCCACAACCCCCTCAGACAGAGGTCGCTATTAGTGTTGGAGATGATAATGCAGACATTAAGGGAGGAGGATTACAGAAATACGTAGGTGTGACGCGTCCTACGGGACGATGGATTTCTAGGGTTTCTTATACAAGTCATGAGGACGGAAAGAAAAAAAAGGTCCATCTAGGAACCTTTCCGACAGCAGAGATGGGTGCCATTGCGTTCGACGCAGCTGTTTTACTCCTGAGAGGACACTCAACCGCTAATCAGTTGAATTTTCCAGAGTATTCTGCTCACATCAGAAGCATACTAGAGAACTGTTCTCATTCGGAAACTGTCGAGAACCTCAAGTACGTAGGGTGGAAGGTTGCAAGAGAGTTGGCCCCTCTCATTAGTGTGGGTAATAAGGATCAGGGATTCGAAGTTTCCACTCACGTCAGTCTATAGGGGAAACAAAAGGATCGTGAATTAAAAGTCTCTGCAGCCATGCCAGATGTCACGTCTACTGCTACTTCATGTCGATTGGTCTCTCGAGGAAAAGGTATGCAAGGTCAATATCTTTGTTTTCCTTGTTTTTTCTTCTGGAGGGTTTGTTTACATAGTGAGGTTAACGGTTAAATTATATTCAGCTCACAAGATTAAAATAAATAAAAAATATTTATTTGTTGTTAAGTAGAGATAATTGGTGTTATTCTTATAAAAAATATTATTATTAATATAATTTATTATTATTATTATTATTTATTTACTAGTGTTTTTTTTAAATTAAGTATTTTCTCTTAAGCTCTGACCATATATATGTGGTATTTTTCAATATTATATATCTTATATATGTTTAAATTGAAGATTGTAAAATTCTTAACATACTTATCTCTAATAAAATTAAAATAAAATATTATTTATTTATGGTTAAATAAAGATAATAGATGTCATTATTATAGATTAAGTATTATTATTAATAATTTTTCTTGTTTTGTTTTAGTATTTCCTCTTATTTTATCAAAAGTGTGAAGATGCATATAGATTTACCATTTTTAAATGTTATATATGTTGAGATTCCACTCTCGGTACGAGTGTATAGAAGACATATAGAAGATTACACCATTTTTATGGTCTATTTATTTGAATTTCTTTATCTTTAGTTTGAATATGATATAAATATACTTTTGAAGTTAGAAAACATTTTTAATCTTTTTAATTTTTTTTTAATATTTTTTTATTTTTAATTTAAGCAACCCAAATGACATTAGCCAATGTAGCTTCCCCGGGAGCTTGTAACAGAGACCGGAAATGCTACGAACCCATCCTAGTCAAGTTCCTGAAATTTGATGCCCTATCCACTGAATGATTTTCCAAGAAGGATAGTGTTAATTTCTCTTCATCCCCTACCAAATTATCGTAAAAAATTGGAGTTTTCATCCCTATCCTCCAACCATATGACTTAAATCCTTAATCACCAAGTTTCCTCTTTTCCCTCAAGAAGTTTATGCTTTGACGATTCTATATAGACGATATGAAGTTTAGTCTCTAATGAGTCGTAACCATTTGTCCCTAGATCTTCTAACAATTCCAACTCCTCCTCAATATTTTGAAGTGTATCCTCATCGTGAATCCTTTTATTTTTAACCCATTCAATAGTACTCTTCTTCATATTTTTTAGGTTATGAGGAAATAATTTTGCATCTCATCATTCCTCTTTCAAATAGTAAGGTTTCCACACATACCTAAAAATAGTCCTATATTCCTCATCTTTCAACTAAGTAGCATTAAATTTAAACTTGCCTTGAGGCTTTGGGAAGTTACCAACCAACTCTACAAAAATCACGGGATGATTAGAGATTCCACGAGCACCCACCCACCTCCTCAGAGAATAAATATATCCATCATGAAGTCATAGATCAAAAATATATCCATCCTCCTAGCTACCACTCCAACCCTATCATTCCTCGAGATTGATTTGTCATGCGAAATATCTACATTAATTAGCCCATTTAACTCCAAAATATGTGCACAATCATCTTAAAGTAAATCCACATGCGCATGAGCACCACACATCACAGAGAGGGCCATGGAAACATTTAAATCACAGCCTAGGATCAAGTTGTTTACCTTAATGGATGAGAATGCCATGATTTCATCCCAAAAAGTAACACGGTTCTCACATGGAAAATATGTGTTAGCAACTCTAATTTCCATACCAAGCTCCTCAGAAAATATATTAGTAACAATAAACCCTTCTCTACCTTAGACATTCAAAATATTTGTTTTTTGACGATTAATGCTTAGAGCTAAACTCGTGGATATACCCTTCACATCTAAGGCAAAAAAAGACGAGTCCTTAATGTTAATTTTAGATAACAATGATATGTTCTATGATTAAGTCAAATTTACTTTGATTTTCCTTATTAGTCCAATAGAAATTTCTAGTTTAGGAATCACATTGGCTTAATCACAATGAAAGTAAATGTTCATAGAACTTAGAACATAAAAAAAATGTAGAAGACAAGCCAAGAAAAAAAGTCGCAATTTTTGGTTGATGACAAGGAACAACCCCAATGTGCCAAAAACACTTTGATAAAAATATTCTAATTATTCTTCAATAGTTAAATAGAGAGAGGGAGTACAAATATCAAAATAACATGCCTAAAATAGTATTGTCAAAAATAAGTAGTCAACCGTAGTCAACTACAACCCTAACCATAAAGTAATGTTGGTCAAAGGGGCTCCATAATGTCTTACAAGAAGTTCGGTCAACAAAAGACAAATTCAACCTTGAAAGAGAGTCAAATTTAACCAAAAATTGTTAAGTCAAACCAAGTCAAATGCTACTCTAAAATCTGCAGTCAAACATGAAGTTAACAATGAAGTAAAACTATTCAAACTGGTCAAAAACCCTCGAGACTTGTTCCAATAAATGCGGTCCTAAAAAAATTAGAATTTCTGACGAAGAACTAAAGTCAATGGAGGTGTTTTGACCCCTTGTCAACACTGGTAAAATCCTTGGTCAACGCTAATTTGTTTCCTGCAATTCAACCTACAATCCAACCCTGTATTTTGGCCTCATGTTTCACATGTGCGAGGTAGAGAGAGCTGGCAAGAATTGTACAAACCAATAAGGAAAGGAGAGAGAAGATATTTGTTGATATGACTCATATCCAAATGAGAAGAAGGTCACCCCTATTTATTCAATTCGGAGGGTATCAAGACACAACTTTTTGGGCTTCAGGAGCCTACATTATACTGTGGCTGACCTTGACAATTTATACATGTGAACAATAAATTCACAATCACACTTATTCCTGTTTGAACAAGATGATATTTATATTAATATCGCACCTCTCGAAAAGAGGAATCCAATAAATATATGATATCCATCATATGAGTTGTTCAATGTGGAGCTTGGCCCTATTTTCCAATTTTCACACTCCCTCTCAATTAGGGAGAAGTCCACCTACCGATCCATCTACCAACATGTACCATCTTTGTCAACCCTTCTCTACTCTTTACCTTTTCTAACTACGAAGAAATGATGAAGAGTCACAAGACCTTCCCACTCTCCACTGTCCCAAAATCATTCTAAAGGTAAAACCTCAATTGATCCGAGATCAAGATTTTTGAATGTGATACATCCTAGCATAAAGAGTATGAAAATACACAATTCTTCCATAGGTAGTGTACTACATGCGTGGAAACCAATCAAGTGCTTGAACATCATGCATCCTAGCATAAAGAGTACGAAAATAGATTATGCTTCCATAGGTAGTGTTATGGTCTCTATCCTCATTTCCCAACTGATTGGCCAGGTGAGAGGTACTTCCCATGAGACTCAGACTACAAGGGTAGGATGTATGCAAAAACACCAAGAGGGCAGGCCTACTCACAATCATACCTAGGAAAAGGTTGAACCACATCCTACACACATGCAAACCATTGAGAGCAGGGAATGGATTAACCATGTCCTACATGCATGAAAACCAATCAATTGTAGGAAGGATCCTAGTCATGGGGAAAGGATGAACCACATCCCATTGATGTGACAACCATCAATCATAGGGAATCTGCATCATACATGTGGGGAAAGGGTGAACCACCTCCAGCCAACATGTCCATACACAAATTAATGAATGCATCTCAAACTTTGGGATTCACAAGAGAAGGTGAAACAATCATCTTTCTCATATTCCATAGGAGAAGGTGAACCACTCACCTTGATCATATGTCATATGAGAAGGTGAACCACTCATCCAATGATTAGGTGCTCAAAATTATGCTCAAAAATGAAAGTGGTCGAAATGGTGCGGAACCTAAATGATCGTGTAGATATCGTCAGACTGAATCCAACACAACTCATTTCACAAAAATATGACACCGTATGCTCCCAAAAACGTATTTTGTCCACTTTGTCAAACTTGGAAACTAAAAAGCAAAATTGCAGGATAGCCCTATCTGTTTGTATAGCTGACTGGGCATGCCTACATGGTAGGGTGACTGTACAAGTTGACTTTGTCAATGGTTTTCATCAAAAAATTGTATCATGCCAAATATCACTGATCTGAATAGAATGTATTAGTTTTTTTGTGCTAAGTATCCAAACATTACTTAAATTGTGTCCATAATGTTTACTAAAGTTTGCAGGTGAAACAAATGGTTTTATCTTAGTTAAACAAATTTCTGTGTGAGGTTAAAGCATGTAAATTTCTCATATAACACTGTACAATGGTAAATAATAGATAATTAAAGATCACTGTAACAATATTGAGGAAATTTGATGAAGCAATTCACCCCTCCTGAGCTCATATGTTGGTCCAACTCCCAATGACATGTCCCTCATATCTTATCTCTCAAAAATAGTAAGTACATGTGAATAGAAGCCTCAAATATTTTTTCTCACTATAAAAACTGCTTCAAAATGCTTGAATTAGTTACGAATGACTATTCATTTGCAGAAAACAAAGAATGTATGCTCAATACATAGAAAACACCCTAGTGGCCTTAGTGGCTACTTGACCTCCCCTTAAGCTAAAATTATAAAATATGAACTCTGATGGCTCTAAAACATTTGTCAATGTGTTCAGAATGTCGAAATTAGCCTAGGTGGACTCTTGTTTAACCAAATTTTGTCGGTTATTTACTTCTCCAAGCATTTCTCCCAATGAGACCTAGGAAAACTCCACTAAATGTGGAGACAGGAAGTTAACTCTAGTTAAATTTAATAAAAAGCCCCAAATCTAGGTCTGCATTGCAAAATCGTTGGATTTTTAGCTCTAACATTAAAGGATAGGTGCAGAGTGGTCACATTACCCTCCCGTTGTAACCATCGGATAGACTGCCGAGAACATTGGAACCCAGAACCGTTGGGTCCATATCGTCGCATTAACTATTGTATTGGGCACATGGCCCTTGTTTACTACCAAATCACCATGTTTGAAACCTTAAATACAAGGCATGCCCTTATGGGGTAAGAACTACCCCTGGGCATAGCGGTCAGGTGTTGTGTTGTTGTGCGGGATGTCCTGCGTTTGAACCACAACTCTTCACCAAATTTTGTAATGAATTCTAACCTTCGGCCTGGGGCCACGTGGCAGCCTTCGGGTTGGCCACGTGGCACTCATTCATTGGCCAAAAAACTTATATATAAAAATATTTTTTTAATATATTTTTTTTTGCAAATTTTTATAAAAAGTCAAAATTTGGGTCATAAAGTCATTTTTTTTGGAGTTTATTGGGTCTTTCAAACCTTCATAAATTCTGCATATGACCTCTGTTTTGTGAACCATTCATGGCCCCATAATTACAGTGGTGAGACCTTTCCAGTCGCTCAGGTTGAAAATACTTTTGAGGAGTTTCAGTTTTGAGCATTTTTGAACAATGGACATTATCTCCTGGTCACACCTCCCCACTAGAAAGCTTTTGGACCCCAAAAGCTCTTTGGACTACTAAAAATGAAGATGAGGAGACTATGTCCTCACTGTTCCAATCTTAATCCATTGAAATTTCCTTGATTTCATTAATTAGAGCTTTTCATGAGAGGAAAATTTTTTCCTTGAATCCATTGAGCAACCATTGCCGATTTTGACCTTGTCATGCTACAAATTTTCAAAAATTGCAGAAAAACAACTTAACTTTGCAGTAAACATATTTTTTTATAAATTGGCCTATAATTAAAGGAAACAGAAAATTAATTTCACCTTGCATCCTATCCTTATGGTGATTTTTTGCTGAATTTTCTTTGAACTTGTGTCAATTTGCTCGCCATAGTACCATGCATTTCTGAAACCAGCAATGATCATTGCTAAATCTTGTTCCTTCTTTGCTATGCTTATTTTTCCTCTCTTGGACCTTTGCAACTTCTTGCACTGACACTTTGTTTTCAGCACTGTTCGACACCAAAGACAATTGCTGCAATTGCTTGTCATCTTCTTTCAAAGACAACCTGCTTTCAAACTGAAACAATTCATTATATATATCAACATTTACATGAAAATTATTATGTAAAACTTCTATTTTTTTAATCATCATCAATGTCAATTTTTGGCTTGTATTGATGAGCCTCTTAATCTGCCCTGCATTAACTAAAGAAGAGTATAGTTTTTTTACGATGAGCTCTCAATATGGACTCCTTGCCATATTTGAATAGATGATACTTGTTCTCATGAAGATGGAATTTAGCTTTCCTATCATACAAGTAAGGACTGCCCAACACTATACCTGTTATATCAAGCAGAACAACATCTAATTCAACCGTGTCAATGAATTGTGCAGTTATTGCAAAGTGCAACATGCACTTCTTTGAAACCGGTAAACTTGTATCCTTACATATCCAACCAAGTGGATATGGTTTCAAATGTGGAATGGTCTCAATATATAGTTTCTTGTCTAAGTCTTCAAAAATAAGGTTGGCTTGCGACCCACTATCAAATAGTGTGTCAACTTTGGTATGTTTGGAAATTACCCTCACATTAAATAGTTCAGTTCTCTTTTCTTCACTTGGATCTTCTATGTGACAGTTATAAATACTATAATTGGGTTTATTTTGATTCTCTTTGTAATATCCGCAAATTAGGATTGCTAGCAAGGCATGCCTGAAAAATGAATTTTTCAGGAATGGATGTTACAGGAAATAATATTAGCCATTTTATCTCTTAGATCTGATAATATAAGATCCAAATCCAAGATGAAATTAGAAACCAAGCAAACTAGGTGAGATAAACAAGCCTCTCACACCTAGAATGGCCGGAAAATGCCCAATAATGGGATTGCAACAATATGTAAACACAATGTTGGAGCTGCAACAAGCTATTCATCCATGGAATGTGTCAATAAACTCACTATCATTATTTTATGTTACAACAACAACTTCTTCTTCATTTTAAGACCAAAAAAGTGGGGAAAAGTAGCAATTTAAGCCCTAAAAAGGTTAATTTCAGAGATCTAAGTAAAAACAATGGAAATTGAGAGTTGGATTCCTTATAATATTCTATAGGGGACTCATATATCAGTTTTTTTCAAAAATAAATCACTCTAGCTATGTTAAACAGATCTCTTAGTCCCGGTATGGTTTAAAAATCCCCAAACCCCATGACTTAGCTAATGCAGAATTTAATGAAGCCTTCACAACGTATTTTTTAGAGGGATTATGATGAAATATTATGGAAAAATAAAATATGGAGTGTATTTCATCATATCGTGAAGAAACATTGAGTATCAACCTCTTTTAGACATTTTATTAATGACCGAGGAAGGGTTTCCTGAAAGTACAAGTGTAGAGTGACATATCTGCAGAATATGGATTTGGAAAATGTATTAAACTGAATATCTATAATAAAATATCTGAATAATACATGAAATAGAAGAAGAATGATGTACAAATATTTCCGAGAGAAGGGTTGGCCCCTCCTCCAAGGAACAAGCTCAAAAGCAAGGGTATAAAACCTACTACTGCAACACTGAATAGAATAACGCAGTTCCTACAAATAACTGTGATGGAAGAGATGGAGAATATATTGGCCACATGAAAAGATCTGAATATCAGCCCAAAGAACTAATACACTCTTCCAGGAGGATAAAAGACTCACTCACGGAGAAGAGGCACTAGTATAGTCTAGATCTGAATAGATCTAGTCTCCATTTGCTGCAACTCACTGAAACAAGTAAACCCCAATAGGATTTACATTGTCTAAGGGAGATGGAGCTTGGCCATATGCCTGATAGTTGAAGAGAATTACAATTCCCTACAAGAGCTACTCAATGGAAGGAGAGAGAATCCCTAAACAGGAAATCCTCACAAGTCTCTACTAAATAGCCAAGAGAACTTGAATTGTCTAAAAATACATAAAAATAAATTATCATCAACATAATTCTCTTGAGCCTTCCCCTTCCTTTTATAAGATAAGAGCTTGAGAAACCCTAAACCACCTTCAAAACTCTAGCTCCTTTCACATGAATATCCTCCATCTAAAACTGTGCTGGTCAACAAGGAGGTTCAATGTATCTGGACAGTGCTGTGATTTGGTCCTGTCGACCCAGTCAATATACTCAATCCTTCTTCACATGCAAGGGTATTTTATTAAGACTGCCCTGATTTTCCTCCATTCACATTCAACATTGATTTATTTTGATGTTTTTAGGAGTTTACATGTCCTCCTTTACATTTTATTCAACAATTCAGGAAATCAAAACAAAATGAAATATTCCTATTAGCTTGGGCTAATTAGGAATATTACACTCTTTCCCCTTCAAATTCCTTAGTCCCATAGCTATGATTTTTGCTTTATCTCTTGATTCTGACCCTGGGTCATGTTCAACTATTGCATCTTTCTTTCCTTTCTACTTGGCTTTATCTTTGGCTTTAAAAGTTTCTGGCTTCAACTCTAGATGAAGTTTACAACAATGGTCCTCATCATGGCTTGTTTAGAACATTGTTTGCAAAAGAATTTTCCCTTATATTTTATAGAATTTTCATTTCTCTTTTTCTTCCATTTTCCTCTAAACTCACTTTCCTCATTCCCATCTAAATTTTGTTTTACCCTTGCCTCTAAATGTGCGGCTTGAACAAAAACCTCGTATAGGCTTGTAGGGTTAAACATGAGAATGGTATGTCTTAGGTAAGTATGTAAACCTCCTATATACTTGAGTAAAATGTCTTGGATATACAAATCTACTACTAGTAAAAGAGCTCTTCTTCTAAATTCTTGAGCATACACTTCAAGATTTTGTCCTTTCAATTGTTTAAAATTTTGCCAATCCATTACGACTTTCTGTATGTGAGCTAATAGATAGAATTGTTGATTTATTGCAGAAATGAAATCATTCCATGACAAGATAATATTACCATATTTCTTGATCTCCTCCTTTGTCTTGGCTTCCCAACAAACAAGAGTTGCACCTTCCATTCCCAATGAAGCTAATTGATTTTGGTTTCGTCACCATGAAAATTTTGAATTCTCAAATAAACCTCTAATTTCCTAATCCAATTGTCTAGCTTTTGTGCAGTTACTTCACCATCAAACTTTGGCAATTAAAACTTAACATCAAGTTTTAGAAAAAGACTTTCACCAATGTTCTTTGACTTGTGGTGTACTCAAGATGAAGTAGAGGTAGATGAATATGAAGATGAAAATGAGGGTGATGATGGCGACTTTCTACTATCTCCATTTCCTCCATTACCCTTCTTGGATTTATCTTCATCATTATGGCATCCTGAAGATCCTTCTCCTTCCTTATGAATTTTAAACGCTTCTCGTTGAAGTCTTTCATTTCTTTCTTGATAAGGAACTCTCACCATTTCAGTCAAGTCAAGGAATGCTTTCCCGAACACTCTTTCTTCCTCCTTGGGATCAACTTCTTCATGAATTTTTCCTTCCCTTGAAGACATTCTTATGGCTTCTTATAGTTCTCTTCGAGGTGAAATTGAAGGTGGAGATAATGACACTCTTACCCTCCTTGGCTGAGGATTACTTTGAGCTTTAACCAATTGACTTTCTCCTGTTTTAAGCTTCAGCCTAGTAAGCATTCAAACCCTTGCAAACTATTAAACAAAATTTGCACAGTAACAATACAGAGAGTAAAATTATATCTCTAATACCAACTTGATTTGAATGGAATTCATTAGCTTTTCTATGCTAAGTATCTAAAGAGTAACTAAATTGTCTACATAAAGTATACTGAAGTTTGCAAGTGAAACAAATGGTTTTATCTTAGTTAAACAGATTTATGTGTGAGGTTAAAGCATTTAAATTTCTTATATAACATTGTATAGTAGTAAATAATAGAGAATTAAACATCACATGTAACAATACTCAGCAAATAGGATGAATTAGTTCACCCCTCCTCGGCTACATCTGCTGGTCCAACTCCCAATGGCATGTCCCTCATATGTTTTGCTCAAAAATGGTAAGTACATATAAATAAAAGCCTTAAATGGTTGTGATACATATAAAAACATCTTCAGATTGCTTTAATTAATCAGGAATGACTATTCATTTGTAGAAAATAAAGAATGGATGCTCAATACACTGAAAACACCCCAGTGGCCCCAGTGGCTCCTTGACCTCTCCTGTAGCTAAAACTGCACATGATGACCTATGATGGCTCTGAAACCTCTACCAATGTGTTAAGAATGTCTAAATTACCCTAGGTAGGCTCTTCTTTCACCAAAACTGGTCGAATATTGACTTCTCCAAGCATTTTTCCCAATGACACCTACGAAAACTCCACGAAATGTGGAGACAGGCAGTTAACTCAAGTTAAATTTAATAAAAAGCCCCAAATTTGGGGGTGCACCTAAAAAAGTTTGGACTATTAGCTATAACATTGAAGGTTATGTGTGGAGGGGTCACATTACCCTACCTCCATAACCATTGGATAGATCGTCGAGAACTTTCGAACCCAGAACCGTTGGTTCCATACCGTCGCATTGACTGCTCACATTAACTGTTGTATTGGGCACATGGCCTTTAACTATTGGACTCGCTGTTAACACAAACCACTAAGGAGAGTTATTACCCTTGGTTCCAAGTACCAGAGCATATGTAGTGTGGAGGGTAGCCCTTAAGGGCTAGCCCCCGTTTACCACCAAATCACCACATTTGAAACTTTAAATACAATTCGTGCCCTTATGAGGTAAGAACTACATGTGGGTGTAGTGGTCGGGTGCTGTGTTGTTGTGCGAGAGGCCCTGCCTTTGAACCCCAAATCTCCAGAAAATTTTGCAACAGATTCTGGCCTTTAGCCTGGGGCTACGTGACACCCGTTGATTGGAGAAAAAACTTATATATAAAAATATTTTTTCAAATATATTTTTTTTTGCAAATTTTTATACAAAGTAAAATTTTGGGTCAAAGTAATTGTTTTTGGAGATTATTAGGCCTTTCAAACCTTCATAAACTCTGCATAACACCTTTGATTTGGGAGTCGTTCATGGCTCCAAAATCACAGTGACGAGACCTTTCTAGTTGCTCAAGTTGCAAAAAATTTTGAGAACTTCATTTTTGAGAATTTTTTAACAATGGACATGATCCCCTGATCAATCAATTTATTAATGGTTTGATATTTTGAGCTTTCATTGCATTTTGAGTGGCAAATCATAGGCTCGCATGTGGCCTAACCAAGGGATGCCACATGGAGGCCCGAGGGCCAACAAACTTTTCGGTTGATTCTGAGTAGAGCGGTCGGGGGTTGAACCCACGACCTCGAAGTCCGAGCACCTATTAGGTCCCTATATTACTAGTATAGTCCCTTGTTGTTAGTGTAACCCCCTTATTGTTATTATTGTACCCGTGTAACCCCCATATTGTTATTATTGTGCCCTTAAATTATTATTGTTAGGTTGGCTAGGATTACATTATGGCCCACTAGGATTACATTGTGGCCCCATGGACTCCTATATATAGAAAGGAGGTTTTGTATTTTGAATCATCCAAGAATTGTTCATTCATGTAATGTATTGGAGGTTTCCCCCTTGAAGTCGCTTATTTATAAGGCATTGATATCTCTTTTCTTCTCTTTTTGTAGCTGGTTTCACATCATTTGGTATTATAGCTTTGAGATTCTAGTGTATCGCTGCTCCAAATAGGTCATCGTGGCATTTGCACTATAACTTTTTTTCTACGAACCTTCCGAATCTGAAATTTTTAGAGTGCAAAGCCAAAATCCTGTGGAACATCGTCGAAAAATTTTAGAGCTTAGTTCACAATATTTTCGAAGATATGATCTATGCAAGTTAGGTCATTTTGCAGGCTCCTGAATTTAACCTAAACAGGTCATCATGGTATTTTCATAATAATTTTTTTCTACGAAGGTTCAAAAGCTGAAATTTTTAAAGTGCGAAGGCGCAATCCTGAGGAACATCGTTGCACAAGTTCAGATATTGGTTCAAAATATTTTGGAGATATGATCTGTGGAATTTAGAGCTTTTTGAGGCTTCTAAATTTCATCTCAAAGAGGTGATCATGGGAAAATATTCATATCCCTCTCTCTGACCATAAGAATGGAATGTTGTAAAAAGTGGTCGCAAGTACACAGACGGTAGTTTTCATTAGATAAATTTCAGAGCCAAAGGAGGAAACGATGACACATGGAAAGTCGTACAAGTTCACTCTACTGAACCAGTCCAAAATTGGGTCACTGTGGGAGATTGGACATAAATTTACCTTAAAGAATCCAAATCAGATCAAACCTATGGAATTTTAAAGAAGCTTCAGAGGGCTACTATAAGGCTTAATTTTAGATATTTATCATCTGCAATTATATAGATAATTAAATTTCCATATCGAGCTCCTCAAAATCATGTAAAAGGTGTATATTTTTTTTCTGAATTGCATAAGTCTTGTTTGAAGAATCAAGTTGAATTGATTCCAAGGGCATATTGTAGAATAGATATTAGTCCTGGATTCTAAAATGGCCCCTAAAAAGAATTCAACACCCATTAAGCCTTTAGAAATCTATACTATGACTCATGAAGACGAATAATGGCGACATGACATATCAAAATTACAAGAGCAAGTGCAACAAATTTCTCTCTTGCAAAGAGCAACACAAAATGACATGGAAGTTTTGAAGAAAGGCGTGGAAACTAAGATGGATGGTTTGAATAAAGACATGGAATCTAAGATGGACGGTTTGAAGAATGGCATAGATGGCATGGAATCTAAGATAGATGGCATGGAAGTTGGCATGGAATCTAAGATGGATGACATGGAAGCTAAGATTGATGAGAAAATGGAAAACCTGAAGAATGATATAAAAGCAGACATGGAAGGTTTGACAAAATTGATACAAAAAATGTTTCCTAATGGTGAAAATATAGTAGAGGAAACTCATGATGAGAAAAAAATAAATGTTAATCGTGATTTCATAAAATCTAATGTTGGCAGGAAGAACCACCATATTCCAAAAATGGATATGAGGAAGTTTGATGGAAAGGATCCTGTAACATGGATACTACAGATGGAGCAATATTTTGATCTCCATAACGTGCAAAACACACAAAAGGTACGCATTGCAACTTTACATTTAGAACAAAATACACTTGTATGGTATCGATGGCTTTGCTCCCGTAAAAAAATTGTCACTTGGTCAATTTTTACGGAGGAAATGATAGCACATTATGAGGATACAAAGAGCAACACCTTCTTTAGCCAATTGACAAATCTCAAACAAAAGGGTTTAGTGGGGGAGCACATTGAGGACTTCCAAAAATTGAATATAAGGGTAACTGATATTCCAGAGGAACACAGGATTGATCTCTTCATATGTACTTTAAAGGATAACATCCAACATGAAGTTCGCATTTTGGAACCTGATTCATTGGAGAAGGCATTCAGGTTGGCAAGAAAAATTGAATGTAAAATTATGGTGACAAGGAAGCCTACCACTCACTTCCATAAAGAGGGAAGTGTTGTTACTCCTAGATTTCGACAACCTACAAGGTTGACACCACAAAAATTGGAAGAAAAAAGAGCAAAAGGGCTTTGCTACAGTTGTGATAGAAAATACACTAAAGGTCATAAGTGTGCTGAGAAGAAATTATTTTACATAGATTGTGAAGAGGAAGAATAAAATGAACAAGAAGAGGATATACACCAGGAACCAACCCAAGAAGACGAAGAAATAAGTCCGACCATATCATGTAATGCATTGGCAGGAATTACCACTCCTCAAACTCTCAAGATAGAAGGACATATCAAGAAGAAAAAGGTAATAGTGTTGATTGATTTAGGTAGTACCCATAACTTTATTCATTGTAAGGTAGCCAAGGAATTGAATTGTTTCCTATACCCAGCATGAGAATGTCAAGTGATGGCTGCAAATGGAGGAACTATAAATTTCTCTGGAAAATTCCATAATATCAAGCCAACCATGGGGGAATATGTATTGAAAATTCCAATGCTTTCTATTGCTATTAGAGGTGTTGATGTTGTACAAGGAGTACAATGGTTACAATCTTTGGGGACGGTAGCTTTTAATTTTCAAGAAATTTTCTTGAAATTTTTTTCAGAAGGAAAGGAAGTCGAATTATGGGGTATTGAAAGGAATTCAAGAAAGATAATAAGCTCTAATGTCATGACAAATCTTCTAAAGAAAGAACAACGAGGCATAATTGCACAATTATGCTCACTAGAAGTTCCAACATCAAAATCATCTATTTCTGCAGATCTCCAAAAATTCCTGGACAATCATTCCAAGATTTTTGAAACTCCAAAAGAAATCCCACCTATTCATGATCATGATCATGCTATTCATTTGATTCCAAGATTTTTTCCTCCAAACATCAAGCCTGATAGATATCCTTATGTCTAAAAGAGTGAAATTGAACGTATGATTGCAGAAATGTTCGAGACGAGTATAATTCAACA
Organism: Pinus albicaulis; assembly: GCA_034641835.2. Taxonomy (NCBI): domain Eukaryota; kingdom Viridiplantae; phylum Streptophyta; class Pinopsida; order Pinales; family Pinaceae; genus Pinus; species Pinus albicaulis. Next base: position 676,765,835 of record CM076575.1, read on the forward strand.
TAGTCAAATTTCTTTCTCTGCTCCTGCAGTATTGGTACACAGGAAGGATGGGTCATGGCACATGTGTCTGAATTATAGGGAGCTCAATAAGCTCACCATTAAAGATAACTTTCCCATTCCTGTGATTGATGAATTATTGGATGAATTACAGGGAGAAATTTATTTTACCAAATTGGATCTTAGTTCAAGGTGTCATCAAATTAAAATGAAGACTGAAGATATTTCGAAAATAGCATTTCGAACTCATGAGGGTCATTATGAATTTTTGGTCATGCCTTTTGGCCTTACCAATGCACCTTCTACATTTCAAGGGTTGATGAATTCCATTTTCAAACCCTTCCCTAGAAAATTTTTGCTATTATTTTTTGATGATATACTAATCTACAGCAGGTCTTGGAAGGATCATGTTGAACATGTTGACAGGGTGCTCAAACTATTGCAGGAGAAACAATTATATGCAAAACATCCAAATGTTTCTTTGGAGTACAAGAGGTGGAATATTTGGGTCATATTGTATCTCACGAGGGTGTTAAAGTAGACCCTAACAAAATTAAAGCCATTAAGGAATGGAAAGTCCCCACAACCATAAAGAAGTTACGAGGATTTCTCGGGTTAACAGGGTATTATCGAAAGTTTGTTAAGAATTATGGGAGAATAGCAGCACCTCTAACAACATTATTGAAGAAAGATGCATTTTCATGGACTCCTGAAGCAACTAAGGCCTTTGAACATCTTACAGAGGCAATGTGCCTAGCACTGGTCTTAGCTACGCCAGACTTGACAAAAACCTTTATTGTGGAATGTGATGCCTCAGGAAATGGAATTGGTGTTGTTTTAATGTAGGAAGGAGGACCCATTGCTTTTGAAAGTTGTCCAATCAAAAGAAAGTATTTACAGAAACCTATTTATGAGAAGGAAATGTTAGCAATACTGCATGCACTAAAGAAATGGCGAACTTACCTAATGGGAAGACACTTCAAGGTAAAAACTGATCATGATAGTCTTAAACACTTTTTGGAACAAAGACTATCTTCAGAAGAGCAGCAAAAATGGGTCACAAAGATGGTGGGTTATGACTTTGAAATAATCTACAAAAAAGGAAAGCTTAATGTTGTTGCAGATGCACTCTCAAGAAAGAATGAAGAGGTGGAAGCATTGCTTTGCACCATTTCTATTATCCAACCAGATTGGATAAACGAAGCAAGAGATGAATGGAAGAAGGACAAAGATGTATGGACACTCATTCAAAAGTTGCAGCAAGATCCTAGTACATCCGATACATTTAGTTGGAAAAATGATTCCTTATGGTACAAAGATCGCTTATATCTTTGTAAGAATTCCCAACTAAAACAAAATATTCTTCTGGAATTGCACACTTCTCCTTTAGGAGGACACTCAGGATTTTTAAGAACTTACCACAGGGTGAAGAAAGAATTTTTTTGGGATGGCCTTAAATCTGATATTCAAAATTTTGTGGCGGAATGTTTGGTTTGCCAGCAGAATAAAATTGAGACAATTAAGACCCCGGGACTTCTACAACCTTTATCCATTCCAAGTCAACGTTGGGAGGAGATTTCAATGGATTTTATCACAGGTTTACCTAAGTCCGAAGGAAAGAGTGTCATCATGGTGGTAGTTGATAGAATTACCAAGTATGCACACTTTTGTGCATTATCTCATCCATTTAAAGAAAGCACAGTTGCTACTACATTTATGGACACAATTCAAAAGCTACATGGAAACCCAAGGGTTATTGTGAGCGACAGAGATCCCATTTTTACTGGAAATTTTTGGACGGAGTTATTTTCTTGTTTCGGTACTCAATTAGCTCATAGCTCATCTTATCATCCTCAATCTGATGGTCAAACTGAGATAGTAAATAAATGTTTGGAAGGATATCTTCGTTGTTTTGTATCTGATAAACAAACACAATGGGTCAAGTGGTTACCTCTTGCTGAATTGTGGTATAACACTTCCTTCCATACTGCAGCAAAAATGACCCCATTTATGGCACTTTATGGATATCATCCACCATCCATCACATCATCTTTAAGAGAAAATTCAAAGGTTCAAGAAGTGGAAGATCACATCGAGCATCAACAAGAAGTTCTCCAACTCTTAAAGGACAACCTGAATTTGGCACAAAATCGAATGAAACAATAGGCAAATCAACATCGCAGTGACAGAAGTTTTGATGTTGGAGACTGGGTATTTTTACGGCTACAACCATACAAACAAATGTCCCTCAACCAAGCTAAGAAGGATAATAAATTATCGCCAAAGTACTATGGTCCTTACAAGGTGTTGCAAAATATTGGTACTATGGCATACAAATTGGAGCTTCCTGCTTCTTGATGAGTGCATCCAATTTTCCATATTTCATGCTTAAAGAAGGTTATAGGTGAAAATCTTCCAGTTCAAACAATATTTCCAGAAGTTGATGAGGAAGGAAAAATCAAATTGGAACCTGAAGCGGTCACAGAAACAAGGACTCGACAACTATGGAAAATCAATTTCATAGTATCTCATCAAGTGGAAGAACTTACCCACTAAAGATCCCACATGGGAGGATGAGAATTTTATACAGAAGCACCCAGAGCTACTCAAGCGTTGAGGACAACACTTTTTTGAAGGAGAGGGGCATGTTAGGTCCCTATATTACTAGTATAGTCCCTTATTGTTATTAGTGTAACCCCCTTATTGTTATTATTGTACCCTTGTAACCCCCATATTATTATTATTGTGCCCTTAAATTATTATTGTTAGGTCGGCTAGGATTACATTATGGCCCCATGGACTCCTATATATAGAAAGGAGGTTTTGTAATTTGAATGATCCAAGAATTTTTCATTCATGTAATATATTGGAGGTTTCCCCCTTGAAGTGGCTTATTTATAAGGTGTTGAGATCTCTTTTCTTCTATTTTTGGAGCTGGTTTCACAACAGCACCAAATCTTACCACTATACCACGTGCTTTGCTCCTTACACTATATGATTTCCACATTGTTTTATTTTCATATTGGTTTCATTATTTGTGAGGGGGCTAGGGTCTAGTCCTAACCCTGGTCACCATGTTGGGTGTGGCTACCATGGGTGGGAGGCTAGCCCCGTGCCCCCCGCACCGCCTCCTCCCATAATTGTAAAATGTTAACTCCACCAACCGCATATTTGTCCACAGTTAATGGGAAGTCCATGGTCCTCAGACCGCCAAATTTTTTATATAAAAAGATATATTAACCATATAACGATATGGTTTGAAATTCAATTTGTAAGAACTATTGGGAAAGTTGGCGCATCGACAATTTTGCTTATCTTTTGGCTAAATTGGTAGTCAACTAGCTACATTCTATGCAGATTTGTGGAATGGTGCCGAATTTTTGGGAAAATGTGAAGCGAATAGTGCCAAAACTTGGGGAAGTCATAACTAAGTTGGTTTTTGACCAAATTTTAGGAAGAAAGAGGCTACATGGGCATTTTTCAACATTATGTAGCTAATAGAACAAGTTTCAGAGGTGTTTTGGAATTATAAACATATATAATCAGACTTTTCAGTATAATAGAAGAGGGCCAAGCCATTGGAAGCTTGACCAAGGAGATGTATCCCAACCCAGGTGAAATCCTTTAGTGTATTTTAATTAGGTATTTTATATGGTGATTTTCACGTCTCTTGGATGCTATTGTTCATTTTTTTTTTAATGTTAATTTGGTCATGAAATTCACATAAAAACACATAAAAACTCATGTTAAACTTTGGACGTTAACCTCATAATCCTCCAGTAATTTGTTTATATTATAAATTTCATCTTAGCACATCAAAAACTAATATTCCCATTCATGTCAAGTTGGTATCTGAGCACTAGGTTTACTTGTGCAAGGAGGATTTAATTTCTTTGCAATTGTTTAAATGCTTGCAAGGTTGAAGGTCAAGAGAGGAGAAGGAAAGCTTGTGGGTGTATGTTCTCTAGTTGGACCAAGGATAAGGATGGTACAATTGCCACAATTTCTACCAAAAGATTCACCTCCTATGGTATCTGAGGCTTCAGTAATCATGCCTCATGAAGGAGGAAATGATAAAATTTCAAAGCATGAGAAGGATTTTAGGAAGGCTTTCTTTGACATGAAATATATGGTGAAGGTCCTCTATGAGGAGAGGAACAGAAGGTTGCAGGGTGAAAACTCCAGGCCTCCAAGAGGAGAGGGTTCGCTAGGAGGAGGAGGTAATGGTAATGGTGATACGCCACCATCTACTCCACCATCATCCTCACCACCATCTTCATCTTCATATTCATCCTCTTCGAATACTACAGCCCTTTCTCATACTAATCAACCTACCTGAAAAAGAATTGGTAAACAACCCTTGTTAATACATGATATTAAATTTGAGATTCCTATGTATAAGGGTGAGGTGAATGGAGAGATGATTGAAAATTGGGTTCGTCAATTGGAGGTCTACTGCAGAATTCAAAACCTTTAAGATGATGATACAAAGATTGAGCTAGCTTCCTTGAGATTGGAGGGTGCAATACTGGAATGGTGGGAAGCCAAGACACAATATGGGATTAAAAAAAATGGTAAGATATCACTCTCTTTGTCTAGTTTCATTGATTCAATTAAAAGAAAAAATTACCCTCTAGCATATATGCAAAAAGACATCATGAATTGGCAGAACTTTAGACAACTTAAAGGTCAAAGTCTGCAAGATTAAACCCAATAATTTAGAAGAAGAGTTCTTATGTTAGGTGTTTATTTTCATTCACAAGACATGTTTCTAAATTATATAGGGGAGTTTACATACCTACCTAAGGCATACTATCCTTATGTTCAATCCCACTAGCCTAGATGAGGTTAGTGTGTAAGCCACTCACCTTGAGTCAAGAGCGAAAAATATTGTACAAGAGCATAAAAAGAATCCATTAAGGGTCGAGAGAAAGGAAATGTCTTCAAAGGAAATAGAAACAACAATGCATACTTTAAAAAGGAAGGAGAGAAAATTATATGCAAACATTGTTCAAAAGAGTGTCATAATGAAGACCATTGTTGGAAGCTTCATCCAAATATGAGGCCCAAGAAATTAAATAAGGGAAAACCAAAAAAAGTTTCAACCACTCAATAGGATTTGGGATGTGACTTGGGTGATGAAACTAAAATTATAGCCATGGGTATGAAAGGAAAATAATTCACTATAGCACTAGTTTATCAAATTGTCACACTAGCACTCCAAATGAAGAAACAAGGATTGAATTATTTCATGTGACGGTTATTTCAAAACATAAAAAACTCGACAGACAATTTGATAGTGGGTCTTAAGCCAATTTGATATCTGAAGACTTAGTAAAGAAGCTTAATATTGAAACCATTCCTCATTACAAACCATGTCCATTGGGTTGGATATGCAAGAACACAAATTTCCAAGTTACAAGAAAGTGTATTCTTCAGTTTGCAATCATATAAAACTTCATTGACAAATTTGAATTAGATGTTGTACCGCTTGATATTTCAGGAATTGTTTTCATTAGACCTTGCCTCTATGATACAAAATCCATCTTCTGTTGACATGAAAACAAGTACCACTTTCTCAAAAATGGTGTGGAGTATATTGTGAGATCTCATCGAAAGAAACTAAAAATTTCATTAGTTAAGGCAGGGAAATCAAAAAAATAGTGAATTCAACAAATAATTTTTTGATTATTATGATTAAACCAAAGAATGAAGTTTATTATGAATCATTTCAAGGTTGTGATCCAAATTTCCAATCTTATTTGATTGAAGTGGTTAATCAAAATAATTAGATGTTTCACAAGCCAAAGGGGTTAACTCCAAAGAGGAAAATCCAATATGAAGTACAGTTGCATCAAGATTGTCCTTTTCCTAACATTGGAATATATAGGATGTTGGTGATGGAGAATGATGAAATTAAAAAGAAAATTCATATTTTTTGGACAAAGGGATCATCCAACGAAGTAAATCACCGTGTGGATCACCTATTGTGTTGGTGCCAAAGAAGGATGGAACATGATGCATGTGCGTAGATTTCTATCCATTGAACAAAATTACGGTAAGGAACCATTATCCAATTCCTAGAATAGATGATTTAATTGATCAATTGAAAGATGAAAAGTATTTTAATAAGTTGGACTTAAGGAGTGGCTACCATCAAATTAGAATTTGTGAAGGTGACATTTGGAAGACATCATTTAAAAAAAAAGATAGGTTTATTTGAATGGCTTATTATACCTTTTGGTTTATGTAATACTTCTGCTACCTTAATGCATACGATGAATGATGTGTTGAGGCCATTTCTTGATGATTTTTTGATCATCTACTTAGATGATATCTTAATTTTCAGTAAATCACTTGATGAACATGTCATGCATGTAAGAAAAGTACTTGATGTTTTAAGGAGAGAATTTTTTTTTTAAATATGTCAAAATGTGAGTTTGGTAAAACTTCTTTGGTGTACATGGGGAATATTGTTGGAGGAGGCGAGTTGAGGATAAACCCCTCTATGTTTGAGGTCATTGTGAATTGGCAACCCCTAAGATAGTCACTAAGGTAAGAAGTTTTTTCAGAGAAACCCATTATTGGAGGAATTTTATTGCTAACTTCTCTTTTATCGTAGCTCCTTTGCATGCATTGACTAGTGTGAAAAAGGTCTTTCAGTTGCGAGGCAAGCAACAAAAAACATTTTATGCTTTGAAATAGAAGATCATGTCAGACCTAGTACTTGCACTACCGGACTTGAGACATCCGTTTGAGATTCAAACTGATGCACACAACTATGCCATTGGCACAGTACTTATGCAGCATGGTAAGCCCATTTCATTGCATTCAGAAAATTTCAATGGTACAATGCTTAGCTATCCTACTTATGACAAGGAGATTTATGTGTTGGTTCAAAGTGTGAAAAATTGGAAACACTACTTGATGGGAAAGGAAGCCATAATACATACCGACCACCAACCATTGCAATACTTGCAATCACACACTAAGTTGCAGAAATCAAGGAAATTTTGATGGATGGGTTTCCCAGAGAAATTCCACTTTGTAATCAGGTATAAGAAAGGTATATAAAACAATGTTGGTGATATTATTTCTAGGTCTATTTTTAGTGCAACTAATTTACTCAAGCATAATTATGTTTTGCATGAAAGTTATGTTGAGAAATATGGATTTGATAATGAATTGCAATATGTTTATGCAAATTTGAGTCAAGGAAACCAAGTAGAGGAATTTTATTACCATGTACATAATAACTTGTTGTATCATTTGGGATAGATTTGTATCCACGGAGGGAGAGAGTGAATGCCATAAGGGAAGCACACACTTCTCATATTGCTGGACATTTCAATGTAAGAAAAATAGTGGCACATCTTCAAAGGAATCGCTATTGGCCTCATATGATTGAACGTGTGTCATGTTTCATTAAAGGTTGCTCATTATGTGTAGTCAGTAAGACTAGCAATAGGAAGTTATGATTTTACATACCATTACCTATACCTTCACATCCATGGGAGAGTGTTTCTATGGATTTTGTAAGAGGTCTTCCTTTGTAGGAAAAGAGGTCACAATTATTTGTATGTAATTGTGGATAGGTTCAACAAGTTGTGTATATCAATTCCATGTAAAACCAAATCAAAACTGATAAAAAAACTCACTTATTATTTCAACATTTTTGGGTTCATTTTGCTTTGCCCACGTCCATTGTTACTGATCAAGATTCTCAATTTGTTGGGAATTTTTGGTCAAGCTTCTGGGACTTGATGGATACCAGGTTGAAGAAGAGTACAACCCTTCAACCACAAATAGATGCTCAACCCAAGGTAGCTAATGAAACATTCATACATCTTCGAGGATACTACAACAAGCATCCTATGTTGTGGGATGAAAACGTGCACTACATTCAACATCCTTACAATCGTGCAAAACAATCCCCTAAAAAAACATCACCATTGGAGGCATGTTTTTGATACTTTCCTAGATCACCATTGGATTTAATTTTTGGGAAGGTTGTTGTTATTTATGGCCATAGTAACATAGACAAAGCCAAGAATTTCATAGAGAAAATCTAATTGATACATTAAATAGTTCAAGATCGGCTTGAAAAGAGCCAAGGAAAGTACAAAGCAAGGAATGACAAGCATCATGTAGATCACATGTTCCAAGTTGGTGATGAAGTTTTTATTCACATTAGAAAAGAGAGGCTTCAAGGGGAAGGTAAAAAACTGAACCCAATCCATTGTAGCCCTTTCATAATTTTCGAAAATATTGCTGAAATTCCTTCAAGTTAGATTTTCCTTCATACATGAAAATTTACTCTATTGTTAATGTTGACAAATTGAGGTTGTATGAGCATCCATTGATTTAAGATCAAGGAGAACAGGTTCAGATTCCTTCCATTGAATATTTTTCTCTAGAATACCTTGATGAGCTTCAGAAAGACACAATTCTTCACATGAGAACAACGACTTGAAAACGAAGGAGTGTAGACTACCTTCGTGTGGGGATCAAAGGCACAATTCCTTCTAAGGCCAAATGGATCGAGATTGGAAAGGTGAGGGAATTTTATCCTCATCTGCTGAATAAATGAAAGTGATAGTTTGGGGTCCAAAAGATTCCAGTGGGGAGGAGTGATCAGGTGCTCAAAATTATGCTAAAAAGCTAAAGTTGTTGAAATGGTGTGGAACCTGAACGACTGCATAGATATCATTATTCTAAATCCAAAAAAACTCATTTGATGGAAAATTGACACCGTATTCTCCCAGAAACACATTCTATCCACTTTGTTAAACAAGAAATTAAAAAAAAAAAAATGTAGGACATTCCAGTCAACAGTTCGTACAGTTGACTCGGCATGCTTATATGGTAGGGTGACTATGCAGGTTGACTTGTTCAATGGTTTTCATCAGTGAATGTGATTGTGCCAAGTGGCAAATTGTTATTGGTTTGATATGTCGAGTTTTCATTAGATTTCGAGTTTCCAACCACAAGCTACTATGTGGCCCAGCCAAGGGTTACCACGTGGTAGCCTGAGGGCCACTGAAATTTTGGGTTGAGTTAGAGCAGATCGGGTGGGAGTTGAACCCATGACCTCCAAGTCCGAGCTCCAAACCTTTACCACTACACCACGCACTTTATTCCTTACACTATATGATTTCCACGTTTTTTTTTTTTCATATTGGTTCTGCCATTTGGGAGGGGGCTAGGGTCCAGTCATAGCCTTGGTCACCACACTAGGGGTAGGGAGCATGGGCAGGAGGCTGGCCCCGCACCCCCCCAATAAATGTAAATTGTTAAATCCGGAAACCGCATATGTGTCCACTATTAACACGAAGTGTGTGGTCCTTAAACTACCAAATTTTTTATATAAATCTTTTTATTAACCATATAACGATATGGTTTCAAATTTGATTTCTAAGCATTATTGGGAAAATTGGCACGCCGACAATTTTGCCCGTTTTTTGGTAAAATGGGCACTCATTTAGCTGGATTTCAGGCGGATTTGTAGGATGGTGCTTGATTTTGGGGAAAATGTGGAGTGAATAGTGAAGAAACTTAGGGAAGTCATCACTAAGTCAGTTTTTTACCAAATTCAAGGAAAAAAGAGGCTACACAAGAGTTTTTGGGAATGATGGAGCTATTGAAACATGTTGTAGAGTTTTTTAAGCACTGTAAACATATGTAATTACACGTTTGAGCATAATAAAAGAGGGCCAAGACATTCGATGTTGGACCAAGGAGACATAACCGAGGCAGGGTGAAATAATTCATCATGTGGTATTGTCTTATTATTTATGTTGATGTTCATGTATGTTAGATGTTGTTGTTCAATGCATTTTATGTTGATTTGCTCATGAAATTCACATAAAAAACACATAAAACTCATGTTAAACTTGCAATTAACCTCATAATCCTGAAGCACTTTGTTTATATTTTGAATTGGATCTTAGCACAAAAAACATGAATATTCCCATTTAGATCATCCTATGAATATTTTATCATTACTAAGGGAAGGTGAACCACTCACCCTACATACATGTGTCTATAATTTTAGGGGAAGGTGCACCACTCATCCTACACATATGTCAAAATCATGGGGTATCACAAGGGAAGGTGGACCATGCACCTTGTACATAGCACACCACTAGAGGAAGGGTTCACTCACCCTATGGTCGCTCATAAGTCCAAGAAGTACCCCAAGCCCTCAGGAGCTCCCATAGGTCAATGTGTAGCTCATGCAGACCCTCACAGGATGGTATTTCCATGACTCCAAGTCTCTCATGGAAGGTTAAGAATTTGAAATTCCCTAGGGACTTCTTGAGAATATATATGACCTTCCCACTTGTCTCGATGCAATGGAGCCTTATTGGTCCCCGCTATACCATAACATGAATAAACTTGTAATTGATATTAATATGCTTAGAGAGGTCATGGAACACAAGATTCTTTGAAAGGCGAATCCCACTTTGTTTGTCACGGTAGATGACAGTGGTATCGAAAAAATTCTCAAAGAACTCACTAAAGATCTTCCTCAACTAGAGAGATTCACAATAGGCCATACTAGTAGCATTGTATTTCACCTCGTAGGTGCTCGAAGCAACATATTTTTTCTTCCTACTCATCTAGGATATCACAGGAGAACCTAGTGAGAATAAAAAACCGAATGTGCTCATATGCTCCACCCCACTTCCAGCCTAGTCAACATCATAATATCCATGGAATTCCTGTAAATGTATCTCAATTCATAGTTCATTGTGCCCAAAGATATCTCAAGAATTTCTTGGCAGAAATCCAATGTATGTGATTAGGCTAAACCATAAGCTAACACAATGTATTCACAGTGAAGCATATGTGTAGAAATGAGTTCACCAAGAACATCAGGGCCCCCAGAAGTTGTCGATAGTTGGAAGGATTTGCCAAATCGGTCCCAGTAGTCATTCCACATAGCTTCTTGAATTTGAGTTCCATTGGAGTAGTCACAGACCATATGATTGTGACAAGTGGCACATTGTTATTGGTTTGATATGTCAGGTTTTCATTGGATTTTGAGTGGCCAACCACATGCTACCATGTGGCCCAGCCAAGGGTCACCACGTGGCACTCCAAGGGCCATTGAAATTTTGGGTTGAGTCTGATCAGATTGGGTGGGAGTCAAACCCATTACCTTGAAGTCCAAGCACCAAACCTTTACCACTACACCACATGCTTTGTTCCTTACACTATATGTTTTCCACTTTTCTTTTGTTCTCATATTGGTTCTGCCATTTGGGAGGGGGCCAAGGTCTAGCTTCAACCTTGGTCATCACACCAGGGGTAGGGACCATGGGTGGGATGCTAGCCCCGCGCGCCCCCCCCCAATAAACATAAACTGTTAACTACAAAAACCGCATATGTGTCCATAGTTAACGGAAGGTTTGTGGTCCTTAAACTGTTCAATTTTTTATATAATTTTTTTACTAACCATATAATGATATGGTTTTAAATTTGATTTCCAAGCATTATTGGGGAAATTGGGACACCGACAACTCGGTTTTTGGCGAAATGGGAACTCATTTAGCTGAATTCTGAGCGGATTTATAGGATGGTGCTCGATTTTTGGGAAAATGTGGAGCGAATACTGCAGAAACTTGGGGAAGTCATCACTAAGTCAGTTCTTTGCCAAATTCGAGGAAAAAAGAGGCTACACAAGAAATTTTGGGAATTCTGGAGCTATTGGAACATGTTTTGGAGTTTTTTTGAGCATTGGAAACATATTTAATTACACATTTGAGCATAATAGAAGAGGGCCAAGCCATTAGATGTTGGACCAAGCAGATGTAGGCGAGGTGGGGTGAAGTCCATCATCATGTGGTATTGTGTTATTTTTTATGGTGATGTTCATGTCTGTTAGATGTTGTTTTTCAATATTTTTTATGTTAATTTCCTCATGAAATTCACAAAAAAATCAAGTTAAACTTGCAATTAACCTCATAATACTCAAGAACTTTGTTTATATTCTGAATTGGATCTTAGCACAACAAACAATAATATTCCCATTTAGATCATGATATGAATATGTCATCATCATTAGGGGAAGGAGAACCACTCACCCTACATACATGTGTCTATAATTCTAGGGGAAAGTGCACCACTCATCCTATACATATGTCAACCATCATGGGGTATCATAGGGGAAGGTGGACCACTCACCCTACACATATTACACCACTAAGGGAAGGTTTCACTCACCCTCTGGTCGCTCATAGGTCCAAGAAGTACCCCAAGCCCTCAGGAGCTCCCAAAGCTCAATGTCTAACACATGCAGACCCTCATAGGAAGGGTATTTCCATGACTCCAAGTCTCTTATGGAAGGTTAATAATTTGAAATTCCCTACAGACTTCTTCAATATATCTATTACCTTACCATTTTTCTCGATGTGATGGAGCCTTATTTTTCCTCGCTATACCATATCATGAATAAACTAGTACCTGATATTAATATGCTTGGAGTGGTCGTGGAACACGAGATTATTTGAAAGGTGAATCCCACTTTGGTTTTCGTAGTAGATGAAAGTGGTATCCAGCACATGCTCAAACAACTCAGTAAAGATCTTCCTCAAATAGATAGATTCACAAGAGGCCATACAATCAACAATGTATTTTGCCTCGGAGGTGCTCAAAGAAACATATATTTTCTTCCTCCTCATCTAGGATATCACATGAGAACCTAGTGAGAACCAAAAACTAAATGTGCTCGTATGATCCACCCCATTGTCATCCCAGTAAACATCAAAATATCCATGGAATTCCCATAAATGTATCTCAATTCATAGTTGATTGTTCCTGGAGATATCTTAAGAAGTTCTTGGTAGCAATCCAATGTATGCGATGAGGCTCAACCATAAGCTAACTCAATGTATTCAAAGTGAAGCATATTTCGAGACATGAGTTCACCAAGAAAATTAGGGCCCCCATAAGTTGTCGATACTTAGAAGGATTTTCCAAATCGGTCCCAGTAGTCATTCCACATAGCTTCTTGAATTAGAGTTCCATCAAAGTAGTCAAAGACCATCCAAAATCTTTCAAGTAGCTCCACAAATGTATTTTACTTAAGAAAGGAAAATTTCACCTATGTTTTTCAAGACTTCCAAGTGTAGGAATTAGGGCATCAATGCTAGGTCCTTCATCTCGAATCTGGAAGCCAATTCCCTCTTTCATTGATGAATGAGAGGGTATTCACTTGTGAGAAACAAATCGTCTACTTGAAGTATGAAAATAAAAGGCATGTTATTTTGAACCTTGAACTAAAGGTTCAAGGAAATTCATGCCTTGTAAAACCCAAGTTCATGAGATAGATTATGATCCCCTCATACCTAGTTGTGGTGGCTTACCTTAAACCATAGAGGGTTTTCTTAAACTTGCATACATGTGACTCTCGATCCAGAACTTTGAACCACACAGGTTGGTCTATAGAGACTTCCTCCTTAAGTGGGCCATGCAAGAAAGCTATCTTTACATCTATTTGATGAATATTCCATGCTTGAGAGGTATAAAGGGAAATAATCAAATAGATGATGTTATATCAGGAAACTAGTGTAAATATCTCATCATAGTGCACACCTTTCATTTGAGATAAGCCTCGAGAAACAATCACCGACTTGAACTCTTTAGCACTGCCATTAGCTTCATGTTTTATTTTGTAAATCCATTTCGATGTGACCACAAACTTGTTCTTGGGTGTAAGAACTGCATCCCAGACATCATTATTCATGATCAAATCATACTCTTCATTCATCACATCCTTCCAAAATTTGCGCTTCACAGCTTCTTAATTAATACAAGGGTACTTTAGCTTTAGCTTCTTAAGGTGTTAATTGAAGCTAAGTACCCTTGGTACCAATTTGTCTTCTTCGTTTCAGAAACTCCATTTCTCTCAGTAGTATATGTAGTAGTACTCTCCCTCTTAATGCCAACTTCCCTATATTAGTCATTGAACTTATTTGACTATATTTTGTTCCATTGTAGGTCCTCAATATTTTTATCTTCTTCCCCATTTGATTTTCAGCTAAGGCTTTGAAAGAGGAGAAAAAGTTGAACAATTCATCCTTCTTCTTCAAGAAATAGAACCAGTTTTTGCAAGAGAAGATATCCACAAAAATACCATAGTACAAATATCTTCCCAAAAATTTTATGAGCAACATACCAGAAAAAAAATTTGGATCAATTGAAGAATATCAGTAGTCTTACATTCACTAGAAGGGAATGGTACCCTAGTATGTTTCCCTTTGGCACAACATTAGAAAACACCTTTGTGTTCTACTTTTAATTTTTGAATACCGATGTCCATCTTCTTAGCAACGAGTAGAGTTTTATAATGAAGGTGAGAAAAAATTTGGTGTCATAATTCATATTGGAGAGAAGTGTTGCAAGTCATGGCTTCCAAAGGACTTCCTCCAACTTGATAAAGACCTTGAGCCCTAAATATAAGTGTAAAAGCATTGTTGAAGTTCCTTTTCTAAATGTGTACATTTACATCAATAAATGGTACCTTGAAGCCTTTATCTTCCATCCCAGAAATAAACACCAGGTTCTTTTTGTTAATTTAGATAACCATGTTATGTTCTACAATTAATACTTCAGTCTTTCTTGTAGGCCAAATTCAAATTATAAATCACATAAAAATTATAGTAAATACTGATAAAACATAATTATAGATCAACAGAAGACAAGCCGAAATAATATATCAAAATTTGTAATTCTTCTTGTCCAAAAAATATAGATAGAAATGTTTCTTACAACAATAAACATGATGCCTTAGCTAGACAATAATTTGTCTAGTCAAACCAGCTCTTCCAACCTCCAAGAGGTTCACTAAAACACATACAAGATGATCCTTCCTTAAGTGTCACACACACCTCAAAGGACAACTCCCAAAAAAATTAATGCAAGTCAACAAAACAAGTCAACTTACCTCCTCGATTTGTGTTCCATCCAATGCAGCCTCCAAAAATCTAAATTTATGTAGTCAAAGCTTTAGGGTTGACCCAGAGTCAAGGATGGTCAACACTATCGAGAAAGACCTGAAAACAATCTAAAATTTATCCAGCTTCAGATTCACATTTGGGAGAGAGAGAAGCCTCTTGAAGGCTATAGGAACCATTAAAATGATGAGCAATTTGTGTTATGAGATGATGATAAAATAAGCATCATCTCTCTCCAATTTATATCCACTAATGAGTGTGTGTGACACATCTATTTGGCTTGTGAGCCTACATTACAAATCTGGCTAAAGTTGGCATATTGCACATGTGTTGAAAATAAATTGAAAATATAGATTCTACTCATCCAAACAAGATGATATTTAGATCAATCTTGCACCTCTATGAAAGGGTAATCCAAAAAATATATCATCATCATCAAATGAGAAATGCAAAATGGATTTTGGACCTAGTTTCCCAAAATCGACACTCCCTCTCAAATAGGGAGAACTCCATCAATCCACTTGCGCCATCCTGTCATATAGTACCATAGTGTGTTGTCATATAACATCCCGCACTCCTCTGTCATCCTATTGTAACATGATTTTTTGGTCTTCTTCGCTATAAGAACGACGAGAGTGAGCCACAAAGACATCACACTCTTTTAACTCGAAGTCAGCTTATAGGTTGAAACCTCATCCAAACTTGATCCTAGATCAACTGGTTGGACACATCCCCATCCTATAAATAGAGAGTATAGCCATCCCTTATGCATCCATTGGTCATGTTATTAATCTTTATCCACATTTCATGCCTCATTGGCCAAATAATAGGTACTTCCCATGAGTCTGAAAGTCCATGGGTAGGATGCATGCGGGGCATAGATAAAAGAGAGGGTGAACCAACTCAATATCATAATGGAGGGGAATAATCACACCAAAAAGGTTTGATGAACCTATCCCTGTGGTTTCTTATTACTCCAAGAAGTTATCCGTAAGCCCCTTGGAGCTCCTATATCTCATAGTCTAACTCAAGCAGGACCCTCACAATATGGTATGTCCATGATTCGAAGCTTCTCACAGAAGTTTAAGAATTTGACCTTCCGCAAGGGCTTCGTGAGAATATTTTCGACCTGCTCATCACTCTCAATCTGATGAAGCCTTATAATGCCTCATTGTACCATGTCCCAGACAAAGTGGAACCTAATATCAATATGCTTGGATTGGTCATGGAACAGGATTCTCAGAAAGAATAATCCCACATTGTTTATCGCAAAGTATAATGGTGGTATCTAGGACATGCCCAAACAACTCACTAAAGATATTTCTCAGCCAAACAAAATCACAACAGGCCAAACTTGCTGTAGTGTATTCAACCTCAGTGTTTCTTAAAGCAACTCATTTATGCTTCCTGCTCTTCCAAGATATCGAAGAAAAACCTAGGTTGAAGCAACATCGAGATGTTCTCTTATCATCCACCACACTACCTGCCTAATTGGCATTGACATATCCATGGAGTCTCATACTCCAAATAGTGTCTCTCAACCCATCGTTGATTCTACCCCAAAGATATTTCAAGAGATTCTTGGCACCAATTTAGTGAATGTGATGAGGCTAAACCATATGTTGACTCAAAGTGTTCACTGCAAAACATACATCCTGACATGAGTTCACTAAGAACAACAAGACCCATATGAGTTATCGATACTTGGTGGGATTTCCCAACTCACGCCCAATAGCACTTCCATAGAACTTCTTAAAGTTGAGTTTCATCGATGTCGATAGAGATTTACAGTCCACCATTCCAAATCTCTCAAGAAACTTCACAATATATTTTCCTTTAAGATCGAAAATCTCACTTGGATTTTGTGAGACCTCTAAGCCCAGGAAATAGTGCATGAGTCCTAGGTCCTTCATCTTTAACTTAGAAGCTAGCTCCCCCTTACATTGATGAATCAGAGGGTCATCAAATGTCAAGAATACATCATCAACATAGAGAACCAGAATGAAGGTATATCAACCTTAAAATAAAGGTTTGGATTAGAATCACTTTGAGTGAAGCCCAACTTCATCAAGTAGTTATCGATCCTCTCATGCCAAGCCCTGGAGGCATGCTTCAACCCATAGAGGGATTTCTTCAACTTGCATACCTATGTGTCTCTATCTTGGACTTCGAACCCCAGAGGTTGCTTCACATAAACCTCTTCCTTGATTGAAGCATGTAAGAAAGAAATCTTTAGATCCATCTGTTTAAGACTCCATCCTTTCTTTAAAGAAAGGGAAATAATCAATTGAATGGTTGTTGTGGGATAAAGGTGAGAATATATCATCATAATCTATACCTTCATTTTCAGAGAAGCCTCAGGAAACAAATCTTGCCTTGTACTTTTAAACACTTCCATCGACTCCATGTTTGTTATTGTAGAGTCATTTCGAGGTGACAACAGATTTTTCGTTCGGTCTTGGATCACATCCCAAAGATCAATCTTCATAATAGAATCATACTCCTTGTGAATTGCATCCTTACAAACTTGATGCTTTATGACTTAATCAAATGATCCAAGCTCATATTGTACAATAGTGCTCATGGTTTCTTGCTTTCATGAAATGTTCCTTTCACAGAAATATCTCTCTCAGCACCTTGGAGAGTGTCCTTGATCCACGAGGGCCTCTTTTTATTTGAAGGAGGTGGATCAATAGGATCCATCCGACCTTCAAGATCGAGCATCAATTCATCCTTCAGTTCTCCCAGCTTCCTTGTTTCTTCTTCTTCTTCTTCTTCTTCTTTGTCTTCCTTTGAGCTAGGAAGATTCCTAAGTTTCTTGAGGGCAACATCCTCATCAAAGGTAAAATCGTGGCATATCTCCACTTCTCTTTCACCACACAAATATATTATTTATGCTTTCGGGGTTTCACTATAGCCCAAACACATTCCTTTCTTCCCAGAAGCATCCAACTTGCTTCTCTTTTCTTTCGGCACATAAAAATAAACACGACTTCCAAAAAATCTAAAATGGGATACATGAGCCCTCTTACTACAGAACACCTATTTGCTATTTTAGTAGTCCAATTTGGAATGTGGGAAAATATTTTGAACGTACACAATAGTGTTGGAAGCTTCTCTCCATAAAAACTTTCGAAGACCTCGGTCATAAAGCATGGCACATGAAGCTTCCACAATGGTTCTATTCTCCCTTTCAACAACACCATTTTGTTTATGAGTATACACAACAATGGTCTCCCTCTTAATGAAAAATTCCATACAATAGTCATTGAATTCATTCGACTCATACTTGGTTCCATTATGAGTCCTAAAAATCCTGATTTTATTCCCAGTTTGATTTCCAACCAAGGCATTAAAGTTAAGGAACCACTTGAATGCTTCATCCTTCTTCTTCAAAAAATATATCTCATTTTTGCGGGAGAAGTCACATATAAAAGGGATATAATACAAACATCCTCCCAAGGATGTTACAGGAATCATATCGGATAGATCCTAATGTACCAATTAAAAAAGATCAGATGTATTTGTGATAGTTGACAGCAATGGTCACCTTGTATGCTTTCCTTTGGAACAACCCTAAAAAACACCTTCATGGTCATTTTTTAACTTGGGCATTCATGTCACCACCTTCCTTTCTTCAGGAAGGGACTTGTAATGAAGGTGTGAAAACCTCTGGTGGAATAGCTCGGTTTGGAGAGTTGTGTCACATGTCATGGCCCCCAATGCACTTCATCCAACCTAAGAGAGCGTATCAACACTAAAATAATTAGTAAGAAATTCATTGAAGTTCTTCTAAACTCATACCTTTCCATCAACGAGTTCTACCTTGAATCCTTTTTCTCCCATTGCCGAAATGGACAGAAGACTCTTCTTCAAATCAAGTACATACAACACATCTTGCAACTGAAGAAATTTACGTTGAGATATATGAGGGTTCATAGTATGTATCTCTCTCATGGGATAGGTGGCATTATTTCCAAGACTAATCTCAAAATTAGTATCCTTCTCAATCAAATAATAGAGGGATTGTTTATATCAAGTGAGCTACCATGAAGCACCACTATCAATCAACTCTATATCCATGGTGTCGGGAAGAGATGCAATAGAGAGTGAAGATATAAGAACATATTAATTATTCTTATTATCAACAACATTGGATTCATCATACTTGGAATACCTTGACCTCTTGAAAGGTTGACCATATCCACTTCGATGGGAGGGAGCTTTCCTCTTTCCTTTGGACCTCTTGTTCTTTTTATTTCCATCCCCCCCAGAAGTTGTTGTTGCTATAATCATCTATAGGAGAGTCTGTTCTATTGGGGAACTTTCTTGCATAGTGACCAAACTTGTTACAAGTGTAACATCTTCATTTTCTTCCTTTGGGATGTGCTCTTCCATGGTTTTGATTTCTCATACAACCATTATTCTTTTTCGCATGAGAGATGAAGGCAGTAGAGTCACCTCCATTCCCATTTGAGGGATGGTCTCTCTCCATCATCCTTGTCTTTTCTTTAGTGCATCTTGTCAACAATTCATAAATATTGGGAATCACATTATTATTATGAATAGTAGTATTAAATACATACTAGTCACGGGGGATTCATCTAGGAGAAATGAGAAAGAGATATTGGTGAGATACTTATTCTCCAACAGCTAAGAGATCATTCCCTATTTGTGTGAGCATCATAAAATAGGATTAAATGGATTCTTCTTTTCCATTTTTGGTATTCTTCAACCTGTTCTTGATTAGCATTGATAGAACTAACCATGCTAACTAGGTTATCATACATATCTTTAGATGTGCCCACATCACAGATATAAACAAACAAGCGGTTATGTATAGAATCCATGATTCTTCCCCTTAACTTCCCATTTTCTATACTTCGTCTTTGTGGCAACTAATGCATTTGATGGAGCCTCATTTATCTTCCCCTACACATAATCCATGACTTCTTGAGCTTCGAATACCAAATCCAAAGAAAACTTCCGAGCATGATAATCAGACATATTAGTAAGCTTATCATGAGTATTGAAATGCTTGTAGGTTGATGAGGCCATTGGTCCTTGATAAGACAACTTTGGTGATTTATTTTCACACTAGCTTGGTATGTCTTCACCTTAGCTCAAATACTATGTTAATTTAGATAACCATGGTATGTTATATACTTAATGCAATTTACTTTTACCTTTCTTGTAGGCCCAATTCAAATTAGCAATCACATAAACATGAAAGTAAATGCTGATAGAAAAAAAAAATAGATCAATAAAAGACAAGCCAAAATAATATATTAGAACTTATAATTCTTCTTGTCCACCAAATTTAGAGAGAAATGTGTGTTACAACAGTCAACATGATTCCCTAGCCTGCAAAGACATTGGGCTTCATGAACCTACATTTGATTGTGGCTGACCTTGAAAATTTACACCTGTGAATAAGAAATTCAAAATCAGACTTTTTATTGTGCAAACAAGATGATATTTAGATCAATCTTCCACCTATCTAAAAGAGGAATTCAACAAAAATATCATATCCATCATATGATCTATCTAAGGTGGAGTTTGGCCCTAGTTTCCAATTTTAATAGTTGAGGGTATACTCCAACCCTAAGTGTTTCATAAATTTAAATAATATCCAACTTCCAACATCCAAAAAAAAATGAGGGCTAGCTTCTTGGTGCTACTAGCCACCTTCTTATAATTATAGGAAATCCACTTCATTAGGGACCATTGAGAAGGGAATTTCACACCATAAGAACCCCCACCAAAGATAATTGTATATCCTAAACAATATCCTCACAAGCCCTCTTAACGGTATTAAAAATGTGTGTTTGGCAGTCCTAGGATTCCTAAGAGACTTTGAAAGCCCGACAAAACCCAAACCCCCACTAGGCTCTATAGAGTTATTTGCTAAGGACCCAAGATTATAACTATTGCTCCTAAAATTCTCAAGAGAATCATAGTCAGATGAGGAAACAAGGGAGTGAGAATAAGGAGCAAACTAGTAGTGTGTGAGATAACATATAAAAGTAGAGATAATAGTACAAGAGATAAACAACAAATCACTAAAAGATACTATCAACCCATAACAAATAGGATGGAACACACAGAAAAATTCATAAAAGAAAATGCAATACTAGCAAAAGGAGCATTAGATAGGGAGAGAAAGGTATTTGGAGGGAGAGTTAATGATGCCAACCGCTAGCACAAATCCCAGGGAGTAGCTTGACCTATGCCGAGTACCACTTTCCCTCTTATTTTCCAGCATTCTTTGACCCTTTTTTTCCCAGACATTCTTTTGCTCAGAGAAAAGTGTGGATACCCTTCTTTAAAAGGTAAATAAATAAATAAACACAATATTGTAATTCTACACCCTTCTCAGTACAAAATTAACCATTCTATATCATATAAAATAGCCATTCTACACCCTTCTCACTATAAAATTAACCATTCTATATCATATAAAATAGCCATTTGAATATAAAGTATATATTACATTTATTTAAAATAAAATGAATCTTAATTGTTTTCACTCTTAATTAGCTATTAAATCAATATCCAAGTGTGACGGAGCTCTTTAAATCTGATACCTGTAGATTTTCCCTATTCTATTACTAAGGCTGATATCCTTTAAATTTGATACCTGTAGGTATTCCCTATTCTATTCCTAAGGCTGACTTCCCAGCAATACTAGTGCAAGGAAGGAAACGAGTAAAGGCTGTCATGCAGCTAATGTGCAGACGCTTATATTCTCTATGACATAAACATAATCTGCATAGAGGCTTATATTCTATATGACATCAACATAACCATTTGAGTATAAACTCTGCATTACATTTTTTTTTTTAAATAAATAAAAACAATAATGTAATTCTACACCCTTCTCAATATCAAATTAACCATTCTATATCACAACATAACATAACCATTTGAATAAACATAATCATTCCAATATAAAGTATGTATTACATCTGTTTAAAATAAAATAAATATTTATTGTTTTCACTCCTAATTAGCTATTTAATCAATATCCCAGTGTGACCCCTCTCTTTATATTTGATACATGTAGATATTCCCGATTCTATTCCTAAGACCGATTTCCCAGCAGTACCAGTGGAAGTAAACCAACGAATAAAGGCCTTTGCCTGTCTTGCAGGTAAAAACCAGAGCTGCTATTTCCAGCGCACCGACAAAGATACTTGATGATCAAGAGACTATGACTAAAATTAAAATTAATGAGCAGATTCAGCACGGTTAACCAATCAGTAATATTTCCAGTTTCTTGTCCCATCTTGCAGGTAATACCAGAGCCGTTATTTCCAGCGCACCGACAAAGATACTTGGTGATCAACAGACTATGAATAAAATTAAAATTAATGAGCAGATTCAGCATGGTCAACCAATGAGTAATATTTCCAGTTTCTTGTCGATGCATGAACCTCTCCATAAGTGCAGTTCTTCGGTGGACACTACACAAAATCATATGAATCAGGAGATCAAACATGGGCAACCAAACAGTAAAACGTCAGGCGCAGCCGATAGTAGTATTTCCAGTTTCTCGTTCCTGGATGAGCCTCTCCATGAGTGCAGTACTGTGGCCAACACTGCACAAAATAATAATAATCAGCAGATCCAGCATGAGAAACCATTCAGTAATACGCCTGCCCCAGCAGATAGCAGTATGCATGAGTCTCTTCATTGGTTGAGTACTCTGCTAGACACTGCACAAAATGATATTAATCAGCAGATCGATCCTGGGCAACCAAGCAGTAATAAGTCAGGCGGCACAACAGAGTGTGGTTCAGTTTCTCCTTGGTGAATGACCTTCTCCATGAGTTCAGCACTCTGCCCGACGATGTACAAGATGGTACATTACTAACTTCAAATGCAAATTCTGTGCCGAAAAGGGTGGAGAATTTGAGTGAGCTAATCGACGTAGAGAAGGATTATTACAAGGATAATGAGCTGTTGATGGAATATCCACTGAGGCACTCGCCCGCATGTGTGCTCCTGAGACCCGTACCGGGGGCCAATACCCACCCAGACTATATCTGGAAAAACTAGCAGTTGGGGCAACGTAACCCTTACTCAAAAATAAAGTTGGGTAACAAGCGTAGGACATCGAGCAAACCCGGAAACTCTCTATAGTATACTGGGTTGAAATACATTGTTGATTTGATTTGCATATTATTTGGAAAGTCATGTCTAAAGGAACAGTTGATTATGGGATTCTTGTCTTGTTTCGAAGTACTGGGTGTTGATTATGGGATTCTTGTCCTCTTTCGAACTACTGAGTTGAAAAACATCGTTGATTTGATTTGCATATTGGGATTCTCGTCTTGTTTCGAAGTACCGGATGTTGATTATGGGATTCTTGTCTTGTCCTCTTTCGAAGTACTGGGTTGAAAAACATCGTTGATTTGATTTGCATGTTATTGGAACGTCATGTTTAAACTAACGGTTCATTATGGGAGTGTTGCGTTGTTTCTAAAGAAAATCAGGGTGACAACAGTTATACATTATTTCAATATTCCTTCGCTTTAATTGATGTCTATGTTGTTTATTATTATTGATATATTAATTCTATATGATTACGGAAGTATTGTTGTTTTGAAAGAAAAACAGGGAGAGAAAATATTATAGAATAGTTCAATGTCACTTTTCTATAATTGATGTTTGTGTTTATTATTATCATGTATATATTAATTTTATATCATATTTTCATGTTTAGAATATAATTTCAGTTTTAATAATATATATTTAAGTTTATAATTAAATTTATTTTAGGATTTTGCATTTGTGTGGTTTATAAGTTTTTTTATTTAAATGAATAAAAAGAAGATTATGGTATATGTTATGTTATTTTGTGATGATATAATATAGAGGGTAGGGAATTAAATAAATCATTTAACATTTAGGAGTGTTTTTAAATAGTATTCAATTATAATTTCTTAAACACATATTGTAATTGTTAATATTAAAATAATATTCTTAAATTTAATTTTTTTAATGATATATATAGCTTTAAGGATTAGGTTATGTGGTTTAAAATAAGATATGAAATTCTTTGATATTATTGCTAATAGTTGTTGGTACCATTCGGGATGTACTCTAAAATTTTCCTTGTTTTCATTACATGTTTTTTTTTTTTTTTTTTTTTTTACAAGAACGGTTATGAGATTATATTAGAAAGTGGCCAAACGCCATCCAAGGTTACAATCTGTCGGGCCTAGCCCTTGATCTTTCTGCCTTGATCTGAACGTAGATCCCAAGGTTTGGGGATCCATCATTTGTACATGAGACTAGGAAGTCTATCTGTGTTATTTTCCCTAGCTTATACAAACACACATACTGATGTAAAATGAGTCGAAAAAACATTACAACTTTATGGAATAGAGTCCCACTCCTCAGTTTCGTCAACCAGAAGGGCTCCTTCTGAGAGAAACACCGCCTTGTTGGCTTCTGAATCTGCCTCTTTATTGTTTTCTCTCAAGACATGGAGGAAGCTTATATTTCTAAAAGCCTTCACCATAGTTCGAATTCTTAAGATCGCTCTGGATAGTCTAAGATCTATAGGAGAAGAGTCCTCCACTAGAATTTTTATGATAGACTGAGAATCTCCTATAACACTTAATTCTGTAATCCCGGTGATCTTTGCTTGCTTAAGGCCCTGCAGGAGTGCCAATGATTCAGCTTGAATGCTGGTTGAATGCCCGAGGCCCCAAGCATATCTAGTCTCAGTTATGCCCTCCTTGTTCTTTATAATTCCTCCTGCCCCGGCCAGACCAGGATTGCCTTTCGCAGCCCCATCGAAGAATAGGCTGTGTCGGTCTTGTCTGGTGAGCAATTCTGATAGTTCTTGCTTGCTTCCTCTGAATTTCCATTCTTTTAAGCTTTTTTGCTGACTTGTTTCTCCAGAGAAATGAAGGCCCAACGAGGCAGCCCATTCTAGATCCTTTTGATTTAAATTGGTTTCCGATAGCTGTTCACCCAAATTTTCTTTCCAGAGGTTTTTTACTTTGATGGTGATGAGCTGAGGATTCAGTTTTTCATTTCTAAAAACTCTTCTGTTTCTCTCCAGCCAGATTTGCCAGCAGATGAATTTTGGCAAGGAGCACCATGCTGCTTTAAATCTTTCGTTTTTTGGAAGCGTTCTTGGATACCTGCTGTGCCAATTAGCAAATAGGTCTGAAATATGTACAGGTAGATTGAACTCTGTTTTCCAAAAATTCAGAAGAATCTTCCATACTGTTCTAGAAAATTTGCATTCCAGAATGATATGTTGGGCACTCTCTTCAGTTTCACTGCATAGGTGACATCTGGATGGGCCTTGGAAGCCCTTTTTCTTCAGCTTATCATCGGTTAATATTGCTCTGTGGCAAAGCGTCCAGCAGAAAATGTCGACCTTTGGGATAGTTTTATAGTGCCACAACCCCTTCCATACCGCTGGATCGGGGGCGACGTGAGGGCGTTCCTGCAAACAGTGGTATCCCTGCGCTACTGTATAAGAGCCTGATCCGGATCCCCAACCCCGTGCGTCTTGTTTACCTGTGCGGAGGGGTGACTTGCCATGTAACATAACAAGCAATCGCTGTCGGGCCTGCGTGAGCTCTGGAGGCGCAGGAGGAATGCGCCAACTCTGCCAGGTTCTGTCTGCCCAATGTGATATGTCCCACAGTGATTTGAGCCCAACGCGATCCATCCACAGTCTCAACTCATGAAGATCGCTGTTCGATGCTAAGGGCGGGTATTGCATTATTCTGTCATCCCATATCTTAATGTTTTTACCGTTGCCCGGTATCCAGAACGCTTTCTCTTTGATTAAAGCCACTGCTTTGTAACAGCGTTTGACAAGATGCGATCCTGTTGTGGGAAGGGGGTTGTCCAATGACCGATTTCTGTTTCCCCTGAGATATTTTTTCCAAAGGGCTCTTTGTGCCCAGCCTGGGTGTGGAGCGATGACTCGCCAGAAGAGCTTGGCACCCATGGCGATATTCTGAGAGCAGAGGTCTTTGATGTTAAGGCCGCCTTCCATCAACGGCTTGCAAACTTTCTCCCAGCTTAGCAACGGAATTCTTTTATCGTTGAGTTTGCCACCTTTCCAGAAAAACTTGCGAATGTAGGCTTCCATTTTTTTTATGATACCAGTGGGTGCTAAGAGCACAGAGAATTGGAATATGGGAAGACTGTTTAGAACAGATTTGATGAGAACAAGTTTGCCTGCGAGGTTTAGCCAAGAGAAACCCCAGGTTTGGAATTTTGCCTTGAATTTGTCCAAAAGAGGGGACCAATCTCTGCTACGAACCAGAGAGCGAAAGATGGGCAGACCCAAGTATACAAAGGAGGACCAGCTGAGGGTGGCAACAAAGCCCAGGATCCTGGAAATGACAGAGAGAGTGTGAGAAGAAATGTTCCAGCAGTAGGCTTTACATTTTCCCATGTTTAAGCTGCTTCCTGTAGCATCACTAAAATCTTCTAGAACCTCCTTAAACCTTGTGGCAGAGCGAGCTGTGGCAGCCCCCAACAGAAGGGTGTCATCTGCGAAAAGAGTATGGTTTACATTTTTCACACCTCTGGCTATACTTAGACCCAAAATCTCCTGTTCTTCCAATTTCTGATCTAGGAAAAAGCTGAGGGCAGAGACTTGAAGAACGAAGAGCAACGGAGAGAGGGGGCAGCCTTGCCTGAGCCCTCTTGATGCTTTGAAGAAGCCAGCTGCTCTCCCATTCACCAAGGGGGCAATCCATGGGTCAGCAATACTAGCTCGTATCCAATTTACAAAACCAGTCCCAAAACCAAACTTTTTCAATACTTCCCAAAGGAAACTTTGCCTGACACGGTCGAAGGCATTTGCCAGATCTAATTTGATAACCATACCTTTTTCTTTGCGAAGTTGGCTCGAGTGGATAGCCTCTTGCACCAGAATGTAGTTATCAACAATCTGTCTCCCCTGAACAAAACCTCCTTGATTCTCAGGTATGATCTCTGGAAGGATGCCTGCTAGCCTGTTTGCAATTACCTTTGTGATTAATTTGTACCCAATGTTGCAGAGTGAGATTGGGCGAAATCTATTAAATTCTTTTGCACCCTTTTCCTTGGGAATGAGGGCAAGAAAGGCAGAATTAGTGCTTCCCCCAATTTTTTGGCAATTTTGAGATTTCAAAATCATCTTAAAGAGATCTTTCACTACAATCTGCCAGCAAGATTGAAGGAATCTGGCTGTGAAGCCATCCGGGCCTGGGGCTTTGTCAGGCTCCATACTATCTAGGGCTTATTTTATTTCTTGGATGGAGATCTTCTTTTCAAGCTGCTGGTTGATAAGAGGGGAGATTCTAGGGGGTATCACCTCCAGAAATTTGGATTTTGGATCAGTCTCTCCCTCTTCTTTATACAGTTTTTGGAAATGATTGAAGGCTGCCTTCTTTATGCTCTCAAAATCTTTGTGGATCAGATTGCCATCTTTGATTTCTGCTATAGAATTAAAGCTTTTCCTTGCTTGGGCTTGTTTATGGAAGAAGGCAGAATTTCTATCTCCCGCTTTAAGCCATAAGCTCCTAGATTTCTGCCTCCAATGCTCTTCTTCTGAGAGGCAGGCTTTGTGATAGATTTGTTGCAGTTCCTCCTCCTTATCTAAAACTTCTTTAGTGATTTCTACATCCTCACTTTGAATTTGATGTTGTTTAAGGATATCTTGGGCCTGCTTTCTTTTGTTTGCAGGAGAGGGAAGACCTTTGGCCCATGATTTTAGAGCAGCTTTTAATCTTCTGAGTTTTTCTTCCCATATGAAGAAGGGAGAACCCTTCACTGGTAGATTCCAGCTTTCTTGAACCAGATTCATAAACTCTGGCTCTTTAACCCAGAGAGCATTGAACCTAAAAGGGATGGGACCAAGATCTTTGTGACCTGTCATCTCTAACAAAATAGGCTTATGATCTGAAACACTACAAGGGAGGATGTGCAGTCTGGATTCTAAACCAAGCAAAAGAAAGGAACTCTGCACCAAGCATCTATCTAGTCTAGCAGCAATATGACCAGGGCCTATTCTCTTATTGGTCCAGGTGTACTTACCGTTATCTGGAGGGGTATCGAGTAGATCCCAGTCCTGCATGAGGTCTTCCACCCACTCCCTTGCTGGGTCCCTTACGATTGTACCTCCTCGCTTTTCATCCGTGCGTAGAGTGAGATTTAGATCCCCTGCAATGATGATGTTTCCCAGATTCTCAGTCTCTGCCAGCTGTCTGATGGATTCCCAGCATTCCCTTTTCTCCCCTATGTGATTAGGGGCGTAGACATTGAACAGGCAAATAGTCTCCCTTG
The DNA here is from genome assembly GCA_034641835.2 of Pinus albicaulis. Classification (NCBI taxonomy): domain Eukaryota; kingdom Viridiplantae; phylum Streptophyta; class Pinopsida; order Pinales; family Pinaceae; genus Pinus; species Pinus albicaulis. Next base: position 676,794,106 of record CM076575.1, read on the forward strand.
AATCTATAGAGTGTAGCTTCAAGAATAGCCAATGGCTATTGTGTGCCTCTGTGACCAGGCTAAATTTGAGGGGGTTCCATAGAGAACCCAATCCCCCAGAGGCCCCTCTTGATGAGATTGCTAGCCCGCTACTTCCCTTCCAGAACTTTTTGCTGATTTGAAGGAACTCTTTGTCCTCCATTTTGGTCTCCTGGATCAGAAGGATGTCCGGGGTTTCTCTTCTGATGAGGCTTCTTACTGCTTCTTCTTTTACTTTACTCCCCAATCCTCTGCAATTCCAGGAGATGGTCTTCATCATTTGTTTCTTTGATGAGGGGCTCCTCTGGAGCCCGGAGCTTGACTTTTAACCGACTTCGAGTTCTTGCCCAGGAGTTTTTCTAGCGTAGGCTGACTGCCTTGCAGCTTGTCTTTGTATGTTTCCTGATCTCTCTTTTCTCTTGCAGATTTCCGGCCCCTTGCAGATCTTCTAACTGATGTCTGCGTATCTCCTATTTCTCCCTCTTCCTCAGACTCCTCTGATTCATGTTCCTCCTCGGAGGGTTCTGTCTGCTTTTCCTTGTTCTTTGCCATGATACTCTCTTCATGTCTTGATCCTGCTGAGGTCGATTTTTCTGCTGATTTGTCAGGTCTTTCCTCTTCCCTGGGAATTTCTTCCGCAGAGCTTAAGATCTCGTACTTATTTTCTTGGCTTCTTGACGGGGGTAAGTTTTGGGCAGCGGCAGATTGAGATCCTTGTGCCCCTGATTTCTTGTGATTTATCTTTGATCTCTTTACTTGGTTCCATCCTTCCTCCTTTCCTTTTTCTGCTTCGCCTGTGTTCGGGCATCCTCTAGCAAAATGGCCATAGATGTGGCATTTGCGGCATTTGAACGGAAGCTGCTCGTAATCCAGCACTTGAAGATGTGTCCAGCTACCCACCTTTATTTTGATGGCCTCAGGAAGGCCCACTTCTAGATCAACCTCGATGCAGATCCGGGCACAATCATATTGATCGTTGTTATTGGCTCTATCTATGAACTTGCCCAAAGTGTTGCCTATGTGTTTGAGGGAATCCCAGTTCCAGCAGTGAACCGGTAGGTTAGGAAGCCGAACCCAAACAGGAACTGCCGATGGAACATCCACAGCTGGATCAAAGTCAGGGGTCCATTTATTTAGGTATAGGCCCTGAGGTCCCATGAAATAGGGCCCGTTCCTGAAGATCAGGTCTTTATCCTCCTTGGTGTTGAATTCAAACAGGAAGTAGCCTCTTCCAAGAAAATATGAGGTGACTTTGTTCTTGATCAGCGGGATCCAATTCCTGGTAACCCATCTTTCCGTTGATTTGGGAGAGGGCCAGAGACCCGTGAATTGGCCGACCAGGGCGCGATATGCAAGAGATAAGGCGACTTGGATCGGCCCCTCCGGAGGTAAGGATACCTCCGGCACATCGTCGAGCTTTTTGACAAACTTAGAGACGTCAGATTTCTTCCTCTTGGGTAGTGATGCAATCAAGGAAGAGAAGGCGGCAGAGGCATCCGGAGGAGGAGACAGAGAGGGCCCTTGTGGCGATCCTTGGGTCTCCATAGTCAACAGAGAGGATCAGAAACTCATCCGACCAGCTTCCGACAAGGGTCGAGGCATCTCCGAGACCGAGCAGCTGAAAAAAGCAGGGGCAGATCAGAAGAACAGCTGAGAGTCTGAGGAGCAGATCTAAGAGTGTTCTGGATGCCCAGCAACAGGATCTGTAGGCTGAGGGCCGAAGCATCTACCAGAAAGGCCGTGGGGGCAGCTCTCTGGCTCTGTCTGCTCAGGACGCAGTCACTCCTTGATGAAGAACCTGTTGCAGCACGAATGGGCTCAGATCTGTAAAGCCCGCAACACTCTGAAGGCAGATCCGTGCTGAACCAAACGGATCGGGGCCTCTAGGGCCGAGAGGGCCGAAGCACCTGCAGAAGAGGGCAGCGCTCTGTTTCGCTGCGCAGCGCATGCACAGATCTTGTTTTCATTACATGTTACACACACATATATATACAATTTTTTTTACATATTATTAATTGATATATTTGATTTCTATATTGTGATAATGGTAATACTTATTTTTTTACTATTTATAAATCTATGATTTATTTATTTATTTTAATATTTAATTAGTTGATTTTGTTTCTTTACTATTTTTAAATCTATTATTTATTTATTTTTATTTTTAATTTGTTGATTTTCTTTTCCTCCATGTTTGATAATTTTTTTAAAAATTTGATCGGTTATTTCTTCTTGTTCTTTTTTTTTTCTCTCTTTTCATCTCTCTCACACACACACACACACATACATAAATTCACATATATCTACTATAATGTGTAAAAGTTGTAAAAATGTAATAAGGGTTTACAATATATATAAATTATTATTCAGAAAAAGTGGGTCCAAAGTACTGCACGCTTTTATGTGATTTAATTCCACCACACACATATATAATTTGGAATGGAATCACAAGAAAAAAAAGGGATTTTGTGTGTTATTAGTTGAAATATTTGCTTTATATGATGTGGCAATCCTCATTTGTAAAAGTTGCAAACATGTAAGAAGGTTTACAATATACATAATTACCATTCACAAATGGTGGGTCCAAAGTACTCTATGATTTCATGTGATTTAATTCCACCACACACACACAAATATATATAACTTGGAATGGAATCATATGAAAACAATAGATTTTGTGTGTTATTAGTTGAAATATTTGCTTTATATGATGTGGCTATCCTAATAAATTATTTTATGTAACACCCTATTGATGAGCTATAAACATTTACTATTTTTAGATATTGCAATATTTTTGGGAGATAGAAGAGATTATGACACTCATGTGATAGATGTAATTATTTTATTAATATTTGAGTAAATAAATAATTTTCTTGAAAATATATAGGAAAGTGTAGTCAAGTTTAGAAGATTTCTTCTATTCTTAGAAAAAGTGGTTGGTAGTGAATTCCACAAGATGAACCTTTTCTAAAATTATCTTATAATTAAAACTCCAGAATGTAAAAAAAAAATAAAAAAATTAAGGATTTAAAATATTTTTTCTCAAAAAAAAATTAAAACAAAATGGTATAGGAAAAAAATTGTTGGGAATTTATAAAATAAAACAACTAGGAATCAAAAGAATTATTGATTTTTTACTGTAGGGAAATAGTTCATGATTAGGTATTCCCTATAGAATAATTAAGCTCACATGAATTTTATTTTATAGTTATTGAATTTGAAAATTGATTATTAAGGTGCCAAGATATATGGAGTGAAGTTTTCGTTCTTTTATTAGGTTATATGTGTTATAGTTATTAGGTTATATATACATAATATCCGGTCTCTTCCAATTTTCATTGTAAGGTTTTTAAATAGAACAAAATGGAAGAGATGAAGATAGGATTCCCTGGTTGTAATTCGGTCTTTCTACAAGAGTATATGTTCTATATATGGAAAGGAATAAAAGTATTATTGCAATATATGTTACACTGGGCGAAATAATTCGATGACTGTGAATCTGATTAAAAACAAAATATGAAACAAAATATTTGTATAATAGAGAGGGAATAATATTCTTCAATATAAACTTGCCATTAGAAATTCGACCATTTTTATTTATTTATACGTCTAGTTGAAAAGGCAGATATAGCATAGTGCACTTTGTATGCAGACATCTATGGAATAACTGGGATACGTTTTGCATTTTTATTATTAATCTACAACACCAAGACAATCGCATTCGTTAAATATAAGTCAAAAGAGATTGGGATATAATAGTAAAATAATATGGAAATGAAAGCTTATTTGGTAGTATACCGGAGTTAAATTAGAAATGGAAGCAACTCCATGAAGTATATGGTGAATTTGTTATTGTAATGTATATTTACAAGTAGTATTTTTTACAAAGAAAATTGTATCAAAAATGTAGAGTTCTAAAGAGGAAGTAGTCCAATTGAGTGAAGGACAATTTCTTTTTAAATTAATAAGTTAACAATAAATTGAATAAAAACATATAATAATAATAAAAAAAGTAAATGATGATATATATTTTGAAACTATCTATACATTTTGTACATTCAAATTCTATTATTTAAGATACGGTAAATAAGAGTAAAAGGGAAATTATTGTAGAATAGAAATTATTGTTGCATATAATAAAAAAAGATTCGTATATCCAAATTTATTCCAAATACCAAATAAGACAAAAAAATAAAAAATAAAAAAAATAAAAAATAAATAAAATGAAATATATAAAGTAGTAAATTTAATTAGCTACAATAGTATTGTATCATATATAAGGTTAATTGATGATTCACGGGGGTTCCATCTCCTAACTATATACATTATGAACGTTGCAACAGTTTCATGTATAATATACATGAAAAGAAAATCCCACGAAGTCTGATTTGGGTTCTACTTTCTAGTATAGGTGGATGTGTGACTATTAGATGTGTATGATGAGATGTTAGATGTGTATAGGGCAGATGTGTATGGTGAGATGAGATGAGATGAGATGTTATATGTGTATAGAGTAGATGTGTATGGTTGAAATGTGAGATGTTAGATATTTTTTTATTAATTTTTTTATATTATAATTTAGTTTTCTATTAATAAAATTATAAGCAATTTTTTAGATAAAAGAAAATAAAATGTACATATCACATTAAGGCTTTAGATGTGAGATATTTTTTAAATTCAATTTTTTTATATTGCAATTTTATTTTTATTAATAAAATTATCAACATTTTTTTGGAAAAAAAAAAATATAATATACATATCACATTCAAATATATAACATATAAATAGTAATTATAAATTAACTTATATTTTATCATATGAATTAAAATAATCGTTTCATAATTATTTTTAAATTTACTTAATAAACGAATAAAAATTTAATATTTACAATATAACAGGATTTTTAATCACTAATATTTACCATGGTTATTATTAACTTTTAAATAATTTTTTTTTACAATATCATGGGTTGATACAGTGGGAATCTAGGCTTTTGATAATTATGTTATGGAACTATGTTTTTAATTATTTTGTTACAATACCACATGCCAAAAAACTATAACTTATTTCAAAATCAAAATATTTTACAAATGACTTTATTTTAATTTAATTTTACAACAAATTTTAATTAAATCTAAAAAGAAAATTGAGGTACATCTAAACCCTACATCCTCATCACTACTAAAAATATTTCCATGGAGATTAAATCAAGGTTCAAATAAATTAAAAGGGAGAATACATTTATACATACATATGTGAATTTTTTATAATGTGAGTAATACTATAGTGAACCACTGTAGATGCATCTTAACCAATGATCTAAACGAAGAGGAAATATAGTGCATGATTCTTTTAAGTGTTTTATTATTGCATTTTGGTTAACATGATTGATCGAAAATATAGGTTTAATATTTTACAACCAATTTTGTCTTCTTCTTTTTTAAATTTAGATGATTTATTAAATTTAATCAAATAGGATGATATTTAAGAGAGAGAGTGACATTGAGAGGGAATTCAAAGATGGAGAGGGAATTGAGTGAGGGAGAGAGACATAGAGGTGGGAGAGACAAGGGGAGAGAGGAAGGAAGAGAGACACGAGGAGAGGGAAAGGGGGAGAGAGATGGATTTGGAGGAGGAAAGAGAGGAAGGAGAGAACAAAGACATTGTGAGATAGAGGTAGAGAGAGAGGGAGTGACAAGGGAGAGATGAAGCTGGAACGAGTGCAATACCCCTAATTTGCAGCTGTTATTTTTATGTAAATAGGACAAAGACTATGTCGACCTATGAAATAGTTATGCTATTGGTGGAAATATTTTAATTAATTATTTATGAAAATTATGGCAAGTTTGTAATGATATAGTAATGGAGATCTAGAAATTCTTATCAATGAGGATAAAATAGAATTTTTTACTTTATAAAAATTCTCCAAAAAAAATTAAAGCCTAGGCTATGGGAAACAACAAAACACAATAATAGGACGCCCTTATGAAAACTCGGTGGGGAAATTTGGCTTAAAAGTGCCATCCCTAGTGAGGAAAATTAGTGGTTGGGAGGAAAATTCGTCTTTAAGAGTTAGTATGCAACATGTAGAAATTTTATATTCAAATTTATGGTATTTTAGTAATGGATATAAGCATAAGCTTTTCTATGTTAATAAGAAAAATTATTCTTTGTAATTAAGGGATCAATGTTATATTAAAACAAGTTGGAATTATGGTATAAGCTAGTAGCATATACTTGGTTAATATTATATATAGTGTTAATAATATGTTATGTACAATGTAAATAATGTGTATTGTACAGTGTCTCTACTGTATTAAATACAGTGTATATACTGTGTTCTATACAGCGAACTAAGATACCATAGGTGGACCAATTACAATATGTTTAATTATAAACACACAAAGGGGTATGATCAGAGAGTAATAGTTGTATAATTTTTCATATATGTGCATATTTAATGTAAATAAGAGAACCTGTAGAAATTAAGTTGAACAGATCTATTGCTAGAATGATGAGCAGAGAACTGAAACTTAGAGATTAAGTTAAGGCAAATCAAGCTTTGGAGAAGTAGTATCCTTTAAATTTTCTGGAAGGAATGAATAATACAAAACCTATAAATTCTACCTATTGAGAAAAAATAAAAATAAGTGAATTCATGATCCACAGTATAGGAGAAACTATAAGTGCATTTTTTAATAGATTACAGGTACATGTAATAATTGCTAGAAAGCCAAAAAGTGTTCTATAATTGTCCAAGAGAATTCCAAAAGCACATAACATATGAAAGGATTCACACTGTAATGATTTTATTATAAGATATGAGATTCTAATATAATTACATATGCATCCATCAAAGATATGATGAGGAAATGAAATCCAGTTTTCCAAATATAAATAAATATATAAACTATCTAGATACAATAATCCTTGTACCTCCTTGACGATTACACTACCATATGTATATGACTGAATGAAAAAGAAGAACACATATTACATAAGTTCATTAATTGTCAAAGGAAAAGTATGACATTAACACCTAAACCTAGGAACTAAAACAACACCCATCTAAGCTAATTTCCAGAAGCAGAGCTATGCCGCAATGACATGCTACCAACCTCAGGAAGAATACAATTGGTAAGTATGGGCAATGCGAGAAACTTGAGTTTAATGCAATACAACATAATTCAAAAGCATACGTGTAAAGAGCAGAAATGTAAAAATGAGAGAGAGCCAAATAGAATAATAAATAAAAAGTATTACTATGTAAAGGATAGAGAGATGCCTTACCTGAGCACATTGTCATGTCATTGATTGCTTCACTTGTGCATACACATCAAAGAATTATGTGAGTGAATTTATCATCCAACATATAAATATGGAAATAAAGTAATGATAAATCCAAGAATTTCGTAAAGTATAGAAATAACCTGGAAGTTGAAGGATGCAAGGATAAGCCGACGTCCTCATCTCCTTCAACAAAATTCTCGGTCTGAGAAAAAGATTAACCTTGGTGGTAACAACCCACATATAAAATTTAGGTAAATGCTATGGAGAAGGGAAAAATATAATTAAAAGTAAATGTACAACAATGTCAAACGAGAAATATAACAAGGGTAAGAAGCAATGTGTCAAACCTCAATTTAGAAATTAAACTGCATTACGAGATTTCATGAAAAACTTAAAGGGAAGAACCCCAAGATAGGTTACGCATTTTCCCTGAGTAGTGTGAAAGGAAAATAAACCCAAAAATATCTTACGCAAATGCCTTAAATTATACAAGGAGGAAAAACCCCATTTTCAATACAATTTGTTGAACAAATACATATACGAATACAAATAATTAAATAGGGTAGAGTGTAGCATATACCCTTCCTCAATACCCAAGAGTATTAAAACGAGAATGGTATGGGTAAGCAATGATTAGCCAATCCTATAACAATTATACTCAGAGGAAATTAAAATTATTAATAAGACATAAATGATCAACCTAGAAACCATATGGGCAAGTAGAGATTCTCTAATAGCTCTCATGAATGTATCTAGTTCAATTACTACTATGAACATAACAAAAAATCCGAACTGTAAAACCCAGGATTTAATTAAAAAGAAGAATCAAAATTCCCTTAGGTTGACAACCAAATGTGCAATGTGTAACTTAGCTTTTCATGGATGAAGGTCACATACAACCTAATTACAAATAAATTTACAAACTTGACGAAAAATTGAATATGTACAACCCAGAAAATTAAATGGAGATCCCAGAACCTAATGGGACAATGGATAGTCCTTAGGCTACAAGGTGATTCAAATCGTTGATATTTTTAGGCAAGAAATATATTAGTTGCATGGTGTATCTGAGGTGGTGATATGAGAAAAATATGTGACATTCACCTCCACCTTTTGGAAGGCGTTGTTCAAAGGTTGGGAACCCAAATACATTGCAACACTTCTTATCACCCTCAGATGGATGGATAGATAGATAGGGTGAATCAAGTGTTAGAGGAGATGTTGCGAATGTATGTTATAGAGTAACCTAGAAAAAGGGAAGATTATCTTAACATCTTGTAGACTTTTCCTACAATAATAACTACCAAGCCCCACTTAAGATGAGCCCGTTGGATGTATTATACAGACGCAGGTGCAAAAATATATTAATTGGAGTGTCCCTAAGGATAAATTGATGTTGGAACCTAAGATTTTGATAGAGATGGAAGCTACGATTAAAAATATAAAGTAGAATTTTAAGGCATCTCAAGATCGAGAAAATATTTATGGAGACAAAAAGAACATTTATTGACAATTCCACGTTGGCAATCGTGTTTATGCTTGAGTTAATCCTAAGAAAATAAATTTACAATGGGGAATTTTTGCTAAGTTATCCCCTTGCTTCTGTGGGCCCTTCCAGATCCTTACACGGGCAGCACCGATAGCTTACTTGTTTTCACTATCAGCCATATTCAGGCACATAGTGTCTTTCATGTTTCCCTACTTAAGATATATATATATATGACCTAAGACACATTATTGGCTAAAGAGACATGCATGTATACGATGAATAAGTTATATTTCAATGTTTCTTTTCATATATATATATATATATATATATATATATATATATATATATATATATATATATATGATGTTTATCTAACATTACTAGTGTGGTGTGACTTTCATGTCAAACCAGATGAGAGCTTCTCATCGAACCTCTATGTATGCTAGAACAGAGAGAATTCATGTTGCAAAAGTGAGCTATAACATAGGTCAAGGTTCAATGGAATAATTTTGGTCCCTTAGGAGGCCACTTGGGAAGATGAAAAAAATAAGGAAAATATTTGTCTGAGTTTTTTTGAAAGTTTGTAAAACACATGGAAGATGTTTGCTTGAAGGGCGGAGATATGTAATGCCCCTCGTAGGAAATGTAAATATTTCTTACTACATTAATTTTTCTATTTTAATTAGATACTAAATGAGACATTTAAATAAAGATTTAATATTGTTAATATTTGGTGAAATTAAGTTAACCATGTCATTTTTCATAAAATATTATGCTAAGAGAATGTCATATGTAAATGGTTAGAAAATAGTTACAAGGAGTAGATACTACCAAGAAAATATCTTTGGTAAAATAAAGTGGCAACATGAACTGTTTTTCCAACACCCGAACAATTGGAGGAACGGAACTGTAGGTGAGGGAAAGGTAGAAATAAGTTTTTTCAAAGGAAAAATAACATTAAATCCTGGAGCTTGTGGGCTAGTGGGATTTTATAGTAAAAAGGACTATGTATGGTAGTGTCAATATGGTTCATATCTAACCTAATACAAGTGATTGGCTCGGGGGTTAATATGTAGTAAGTGACTAATATCTTGGATGGGTCAAGTACAATCGTTTTTTGCAAATATTATGGTGAACTTATTACATTACAGATAAGTGATAAACACCTTCTTTATTTGCATAATATAAAGTTTAATATGAACTTAGGCATTGAGTTTAGGAACTCTAGTATGCAATGTTTTACAATGCTAATGATAATCAAGTTACCTATTTATGTTATGAAAGATTGGACTTCCGTGTTGTGGGATAGGATCATAAGTCAATACATAGTATGAGAGAGTTAGATACCCAGATTCCATATTTTGTTAATAGGACTATGGAATGTGTTTATTGGTGTGTTGGAGATAATAATTTATGGATACTATGAAATATGTATTACTAGTGCTATATGGGTATTATTGTGCATGATTTGATCTTGATCCAAGCCAACACTCTTGGTAGAATAATATTATTCCATTATGGGCATGCTCACATTAAAATTGAATGGAAAGCATAAAGTTAATAATGGCAAAAAATAAACCAAACCTAAAAAACATAACCGAAAAGAAACAAATCTGAATAACGTAAAAATTCTAAATTCATGAAATTCATATTTCTGTATAAAATATAGTACCAAATCGAAGCATCATACCATGTAAAACTAGAGCACCATAACATTCGAAACAAAATGCTGAGAAACCTAAACTATGAGAATTATTTTAAGTAAGGGAGGACACCACGGAAAATTAATGTTGTAAGAACGATAATAATATTAACACTATAATCATATATAATTGAGCATAGATAATAGTAATGGTGTTGGATGAGAATAAATAATTTGATACATAGAAAAGAGACGTGCTAAATTAATCATGTAGGCATGGTGAAACAAAACATATAGCCAACTAGCCAAAAGGCTCTCTAACATGTATCATGTATTAATATTAAAAAAAAATAAGTACATCATCGATATGGTCGTAGCCATTAAACTAAGTTCCACCATGAATAACAATGAAGCATAATTATGTAATGAAACCAGCTAAAACCCTAGTCCAACGTAGCATCAAAACGGTAAATAGGAAAAAACCATAAAACATAACCATAAAACTTAGAATTACTCAAGTGTCCTGAAGATTTAGAGCCTAGCAGTGACAAAATATTTTCAAATCAAGGACCGGAAGTCCAACTTGCAGATAAGGGCAAAGGAACCTTTAAATGTTTTCATAAATAGTCAAAGCTTATACAAAATCTAGAATACCGAGTGTAAAAATAAAATGAGGAGAATTAAAAATTTCTCTTCGGTTAAGAAATCAAGCTCAAATTGTAGTAAAATAACCTGAAATTTTACAACAAACATTGATAAATACATGAGCGCAGCCGAATCCGTTTGTTAAACTTGTTGGTTACCTCCACTAGAAGAATGAGGCAATTCCTTTGTAGTTGATATGAGCAAGGGTTTGTACAGAAGCACACTAGGACCCAAGAGCCCAAGTGGTGATAAAACCAATAAACAAAGTTCATTGCAAGGAATAACTGAGTATGATGAATAAAGAGGTAAAACAAGCAAGAAATAAACCTTGAATGACAAATAGATTCTAAGTTGAGTTATAAATGACACATCTAGAGGGAAGTGAATGATGACTGCTTGAGAGAGAGGCAAGAAAATTTTTACATGAAATGTGGGAGCAAAATATCGGTGAAGTCTCAGAATGCATAGTGAGGGAACCGAGTCCAGCGAACAACAAAGAGTTGTAACAAATGACAGAAATCCAAATGGAGTAAGGTGATGGGTATAGACCCTCAAACCCTTAGAATGCTCTCCATCTTCTAGTGTCACACTGTTACACAGCATTTTGTCACCATCCCTGCGATCCCCATCCCGCACATTAGACAACCATTTCAGTGATTTCTATGTATTTTCATACCTTGATAAAAGTTTCATTGCATCCCTCAACATGCCAAGAAAATTTCCTCTGTTGATCACTCCTCAAGCAGACTCTCAAAACATGTTATGAAACCAGCTCCAAAAATAGAAGAAAAGAGAGATCAACGCCTTAGAAATCAAGCACTTAGAGGGAGAAACCTCCAATACATTACATAAATGAAAAAAATTTGGATGATACAAATGACAAAACCTCCTTCTATATATAGGGGTCCATTGGGTCACAATACAATCCTAGCAGATCTAACAATAGTAATGTAAGGAAACAATAATAGCAATATGGGGATTATAGGGGCACAACGATAACAATAAGGGGGCTACACTAATAAGAATAAGGGACTACCCTAGTAGTATGGTGACCTAACATGCCCCCCTCCTTCAAAAAAGTGTTGTCCTCAATGCTTGAGTAGCTCCGGATGCTTCTGTATAAAATTTTGATCGTCCCATGTAGAATCTTCAATGGGTAAGTTCCTCCACTTGATCAGATACTCTGAAATTGACCAATTTCGTAGTTGTCGAGTTCTTGTTTCTATTATTGTTTGAGCTTCCAATATGATTTTTCTTTCCTCATCAAGTTTTGGAAATATTGTTTGAACTAGAATTTTGTCACCTATAACCTTCTTTAAGCATGAAACATGGAAAACTGGATGCACTCTCCAAGAAGAAGGCAACTCCAATTTGTATGCCATAGTACCAATATTTGGCAACACCTTGTACGAACCATAGTATTTTGGCGATAATTTATTATCCTTATTAGCTTGCTTGAGGGAAATTTTTTTATATGGCTGTAGCCATAAAAATACCGAGTCTCCTACATCAAAACTTATCCCCCTGTGATGTTGATATGCTTGTTGTTTCATTCGATTTTGTGCCACATTGAGGTTATCCTTTAAGAGTTTGAGAACTTTCTTTTGATTCTTCATGTGATATTCCACTACTTGCACCTTATAATTTTCTCTTAAAGATGATGTGATGGACAGTGGATGATATCGATAAAGTGCCATAAATGGGATCATTTTTTCTGTAGTATGGAAGGAAGTTTTATACCATCATTTTGCGAGAGGTAACCACTTGACCCATTGTGTTTGTTTATCAGATAAAAAACAATGAAGATATCCTTCAAAACATTTGTTCACTATCTCAGTTTGACCATAAGACTGAGGATGAGAAAATGAGCTATGAGCTAGTTGAGTACGCAAACGAGAAAATAATTTAGATAAAAGAACTTTTCCTTCAAAAGTTTCCAGTAAAAATGGGATCTCTATCGCTTACCATAATATTTGGGTTTCCTTGTAACTTTTGAATTGTTTTCATAAATGCAGTAGCAAATGTACTTTCTTTAAATGAATGAGATAATGTACAAAAGTGTGCATACTTGGTAAGTCTATCAACTACCACCATGATGACACTCTTTCCTTTGGACTTAGGTAAAATTGTGATAAAATCCATTTAAATCTACTCGCAACGTTGACTTGGAATCGATAAAGGTTGTAGAAGAACCGTGGTATTAATTGTCTCAACTTTATTTTGCTGGAAAACCAAACATTTTGCCACAAACTTTTGAATATCAGATTTAAGGGCATCTAAAAAAAATTATTTGTTCACCTTGTGGTAATTTTTGAAAATTCTGAGTGTCCTCTTAAAGTAAAAGTGTGCAATTCTGAAAGAACCTTTTGTTTTATTTTGGAATTATTACAAATATACAGGCGATATTTGTACCATAAGAATCATTTTCCAACTAAATGTATCAGATGTACTAGGATCTTGCTTCAACTTTTGAATGAGTGTCCACACTTCTTCTCCCTTATTATATTCATCCCTTGCTTCATTTATCTAATCTGGTTGGATAATAGAAATTGCAGAAAGAAATGCTTCTACCTCTTCATCCTTTCTTGAGAGTGCATTTGTAAAAACATTTATCATCCATTTTTTTTAGATGATTTCAAAGTCATAACCCAACATCTTTGTGACCCATTTTTGCTGCTCTTTTGAAGATAGTATTTGTTCCAAAAAGTGTTTAAGACTATCATGATCAGTTTTTACCTTGAATTTCCTTCCCATTAGGTAAGGTCATCATTTCATTAGTGCATGTAGTATTGCCAACATTTCCTTCTCATAAATATTGTTCTGTAAATACTTTGCTTTGAATGGATGACTTTAAAAAGAAATGGGTCTTCCTTCTTGCATTAAAATAACACCAATTCCATTTCCTTAGGCATCACATTCCACAATATAGGTTTTCATGATGTCTTGCATAGCTAAGACTGGTTCTAGGTACATTGTCTCTTTAAGATGTTCAAAGGCCTTAGTTGCTTCAAGAGTCCATGAAAATGCATCTTTGTTCAATAATGTTGTTAGAGGTGCTGCTATTCTCCCATAATTCTAAACAAACTTGCAATAATTCCCTGTTAACCCAAGAAATCCTCACAACTTCTTTACAGTTCTAGGGACTTTCCATTCCTTAATGGATTTAATTTTGTTAGAGTCTACCTTAACACCCTCATGAGATACAATATGACCCAGATATTCCACCTCTTGTACTCCAAAGAAACATTTGGATGTTTTTGCATTTAATTGTTTCTCCTCCAATAGTTTGAGCACCCTCTCAACATGTTGAACATGATCCTTCCAAGATGTGTTGTAGATTAGTATGTCATCAAAAAATACTAGCACAAATTTTCTAAAGGTGGGCTTGAAAATGGAATTGATCAACCCTTGAAATGTAGAAGGTGCATTGGTAAGGCCAAAAGGCATGACCAAAATTCATAATGACCCTCATGAGTTTGAAATTTTTTTTTCAAAATATCTTTAGTCTTCATTCTAATTTGATGATATCCTGAACGGAGATCCAACTTGGTAAAATAAATAGCACCATGTAATTCATTCAAAAATTCATCAATCACAGGAATGGGAAACTTATATTTAATAGTCAACTTATTGAGCTCCTTATAATCGGGACAAATGCACCATGATCAATCCTTCTTATGCACCAATACTACTGGAGCAGAGAAAGAACTTTGACTAGGTTGAATTATACCGGCTTCTAACATTTCTACAATCATACGTTCAATTTCGCTCTTTTGGACATAAGGATATTTGTAAGGCCTGATTTTTGGAGGAGCACTTCCTGGAATCAAATGAATAACATGATCATAATCATGAATAGGTGGGAGTCCTTTGCCAGTTTCAAACACCTTGGAATGATTGTCGAAGACTTTTTGGAGATATAGAGAAATAGAAGACTTTGATGGTGGAACTTCCAGTGAAATTAATTATGCAATTATGCCTCGTTGTTTTTTCTTCAGAAGCTTTGTCATGAAATTAGAGATTATTATCTTTCCTAGCTTCCCTGCAATACCCCGTAATTCAATTTACTTTCCTTCCGAAAAAAAAATTCAAGAAAAGTTATTGAAAATTAAAAGCTATCGTCCCCAAAGATTGTAACCATCGTACTCCTAGTACAACATCAACACCTCCCATTCGAGTGGAAAGAATTGGACTATTAAATACATATTCCCCCATAGTTAGCTTGATATTATGGCATTTTCTAGAGCAATTTATAGTTCCTCCATTTGCGACCATCACTTGACATTATGGTGTTGGGTATAGGAAACAATTCAATTCCTTGGCTACCTTACAATGCATAAAATTATGGGTACTACCCAAATCAATCAACACTATTACCTTTATCTTCTTGATATGTCCTTCTATATTTAGAGTTTGAGGAGTGGTAATTCCTGCCAATGCATTACACAATATGGTCAAATTCATTTATTCTTATTCTAGGGTTGGTTCCTAGTGTATATCCTCTTCTTTCAAAGTTTCTTTTTCATTTTCTTCCTCCTCTTCATAATCTATGTAAAATAATTTCTTCTCCACACACTTATGACCTTTAGTGTATTTTCTATCACGATTGTAGCAAAGCCATTTTTCTCTTTTTTCTTCCAATTGTTGTGGTGTCAACCTTGTAATTTGTGGAAGTCTAGGAGTAGCAATAGTTCCATCTTTATAGATGTGACAGGTAGGCTTCCTTGTCGCCATAATTTTAGATTCAATTTTTCTTGGCAACCTGAATGCCTTCTCCAATGAATCAAGTTCCCCAACATGAACTTCATGTTGGATGTTATACTTTAAAGTTCCTATGAAGACATCAATCATGTGTTCCTTTGGAATATCAGTTACCCTTATATTCAATTTTTAGAAGTCCTCAATGTGCTATGATTTCCTCCGTAAAAATTGACCAAGCGACAATTTTGTTACGGGAGCAAAGCCATCAATGCCATACAAATTTATTTTTTTCTAAATGTAAAGTTTCAATGCATACCTTTTGTGTGTTTTGCGCATTATTGAGACCAAAATATTGCTTCATCTATAGTATCCATGTTAATGGATCCTTGCCATCAAACTTCCTCATATCCATCTTCGGAATATGGTGATTCTTCCATCCAACATTAGAGTTTATGAAATAATGATTAAAATTTATTTTTTTCTCATCATGAGTTTTCTCTACTATATTTTCAGCATTATGAAACATTTCTTGTATCAACTTTTTCAAACCTTCCATGTGTGCATTTAGATCATTCTTCATGTTTTCCATGTTGTCTTTCATGTCACCCATATTAGCTTCCATACCATGTTCTATGCCATCCATATTAACTTCCACGCCTTTCTTCAAACCATCCATCTTAGCTTCCATGTATTTCTTCAAAACTTCCATTTCATTTTTCGTTGCTCTTTGCGAGAGCGAAATTTGTTGCTCTTTCTCTGGTAATTTTGATAAATCATGTTGCAATTCTTCATCTTCATGAGTCATAATAGAGACTTATAAAGGCTTAATGGGTGTTTAATTCTTTTTAGGGGGGATTTTATAACCGAATACTAATATCTATTCTACAATATGCCCTTGGAATCATTTCAAACTAAGTTTTCACACAAGACATATGCAATTAAAAAAAACCATACACACTTTTTTATTGATTTTGAGGAGCTCGGTATTGAAACTAAAATATATATGTCATTTCGGAGCTTCAATATCTAAAATTCGGCCCTGTAGTAGTCCTCTAAAGCTTATTTCAATTTCCATAGGTCTCACCTAATTTGGATTATTCAAGGAAAAATTATGACCAATCTCCCACAATGACCTAATTATGGATTGGTTCAGTAGAGATAAATTGTACGACGTGCCATGTGTCATTGTTTCATCCTTCGGCTCTGAAATTGATACAAAGGAAATTACAGTTTGTGTACATCGAGCGAATTTTTACAGAATTCCAATCCTATGCTTAGAGTGAGAGTTATGACGATTTTCCCAGGGTCAAATCTTTGAGATGAAATTTGGAAGCCTGAAACAACACTAATTTCCACAGATCATATCTCTGAAAATATTGTGAATAAATCTCTAAAATTTTTCCACGACGTTCCTTAGGATTTCTGCTTCACTCTATATATATTTCAGCTTCTAAACCCTCGTATAAAAAAAATATTGTGAAAATTCCATGATGACATGTTTAGGATAAATTCAGAAGCCTGCAAAAAGGCCTAACTTCCATAAATCATATCTTTGAAAATATTGTGAACCAAGATCACAGATTTCTCCATGATGTTCCTCAGGATTTTGGCTTCGTTCTTTAAAAATTTCAACTTCTTAACCTTCGTAGAAAACAACTTATAGTGAAAATTCCATCATGACCTGTTCGGAGCAGCAAAATCCTAGAATCCAAATCTCTGATACCAAATATTATGAAACCATCTCCAAAAATAGAATAAAAGAGATATCATTGCCTTTGAAATTAGCCACCTCGAGGGGAAAACCTCGAATACATTACATAAATGAATAATTCTTGGATGATACAAATGACAAAACCTCCTTCTATATATAGGGGTCCACGGGGTCACAATATTATCCTAGTTGACCTAACAATAATAATGTAAGGGGACAGTAATAAAAATATGGGGGTTATAGGGGCATGAGTATAACAATAAGGTGGCTACACTAATAAAAATAAGGGGCTACCCTATTAATATGGGGGCCTAACAAAACATGTGTTTCTAGGTCTGTGCTCATAGGAAATTATGGCCCCGCACTGAAACGGAAACTAAAACTAGACCCCATGCCCATTGGCGCTCTATATCAGTGTATTACACGCGCCGAGCTCTTTTTGGAATGTTTCTTAAAATAGAAGGGCAGTTTCCATTCCTAACGACTTCATGAGCAGAGTCGTCATGGTTTGTTCGACTGAATAATGTAAAAATACTCTGTTTGGCTTCTTATTTCCTATATTTGTGCAACTTCCCAAAGGGATAGGACCTCTCTTCCACCTTATGAGGGATCGCAAACCACCTCCTCCTCTAATATAAATACATCCTTCTCACATGGTTTCAGCTAGCTGAACAGTCCTTACTATAGCTGGTGTGAAGAATAAAGGAGTGAGGAATCCATTGTCGAGAAAGACTTTAGGCCCATTGCCTCACCAAGTCTGATCCCCGACAAATCCTTGAGACATGTTTGACTGAACTCGTCAAAGGAGGCTGCAACGTCAAGGGATTAATATTCTAAAATTATTTTCTCTATAATTAATATATGATTGGTTTTTTGTTTCCAATTTTGCATTCGATCAAATGCAAAATGTTTGATTTTGCTTGACCCATCAAATAGATTTGAATGAAAATATGTTTTCATATGTTGTCACCATTATCTTGATCCTTTTGAAGGTACACAGATATTATTGTTGAAGGACCACGACGTGTGAAGACAAAGATCAATGGATCACTGCTGTAAATTACAACAAAAGCATTGGACCAAGGTAGGTCATGTACCCTGTTGTGGATCATTTGCAATATCATTTTATTTTCAATCTTGAAAATACAAAAAAATATATATATAGAAAATTGGTAAAGCATGTTAAAGCATTAAGGTCTTATAATTTAGCATAAAAATATTTCGATTCACCACATTAGAATTGAAATTTTAAATACTTTAATCTTTATGAAAGCAGGTTTTGTCTTGAAGATTAAAGCTTGTTTATTTTCTTGAGCAGGATGCGATGATTCCTTCAACCCCGACTGAAAGACTCAACCTGCGGGCACAACAAGTGTGAGATTTAAAATGAATGGTGCCTCCGCAGTTGACCGGGTTGATTGCGGGAGTAACACAGATGAGTGGTGGAGATTGAATGCAGGGGCACAAGACAAAATATTTCTCCGTACCCCAAGATCCCCTGCAGTGACGTTAGGTGTTGATTTGTTCACAGCTATCCTCCATGTCAGGTGAACTCAACAGTTTGTTGGAACGTCATGTCAAAATTTATTTTTAAAGGTTTCGCCAACTATCAAAACGAAATTCACATTTTTTTGAAGTCATTTTGGATTAAGTTGATATTTTTGATTGATTAGTGCTATGCCCTGTTTAGTTTCCATCACCCTATTAAAATTTAGCCACCTTGTAAGTCATTGGTTGTCATAGTTCCGAATTATGGCCAAGCACTCATCTTTGTCTGGTTTTGCTAGTCATATCCCTTTCATGGATATTGAGAGGGATATCCAAGACATGAATTGTTCCCTGGTTCATCTTCTATTTTACCAACAAGTCCTCTTGACGAAAAATATTCTCCAATGTATGCTACCATGGCCAAGTCTAGTTTGCTATCTACATGTACCCATAGAACCCATATTTTTCCTGATTTGATATCCTCGATGGTTTCCGTTATGTATCCTGGAAAATGTTTTGTGATGAATTGTCAAGGAGGGAATATTCTGCAAGTGTCTACCGAGTTAATCTGCCAAGCCCTTTGCTACCCTGAGTCAGAGTCATTTGTTCAATTCTCTAATGATTCTTTGGTAGCATGTTATTATAACCTTGCAGGTCAACACTTCAATCAGCTTGTTCATTTTCTAAATCCAAAAAAACAAAAATTTCAACGTAAGAGAAAGGATTTTCCTACGGAGGTTTTTGATACTGAGGTTCAGCTAGTACTAAGTAGCATTGCCAAAATTCTAGGAAAAGATGATGGAATTATGGTGGAAAAATAGATGTTAGGGATGTTTTCCATGATGATGAATCCAGGAATGGTGTTGGATATTCCATCCTATTGGCAGGAAGCAGTAAATTCACAACTGATGAGTCTATCATTAACAGGCTCTTTCATATTTCCTTCATTAATCATTTACTTGTTCTTATATCAAAATGTGGAGGAATTTATGAAATAGGTATGAATATCATGGACGTGAATAAGAAGATGCAATCTGTAGTTTTCTAGAGAGATATTGTGAGGACAGATCAAAATGAAATTGGATTGTTTGATTTTACCAGTTATTTCATGTCAATAGCATATAAAGTTTTGAATGGAGTTTCTCCCCCCCTGTTTTTTACCTAAAGCTCAAGAATTATTTCATTTAGGAGCAAACTGTAAGTTTGGAGATTGGTTTTTGTTTGAGGATTATTTAGAAATTAGGTTATATGGAGCAAGTGTTGAGACTTATAGACTTCCAGTATTTATTCCCATGAGGCCATTTGCCTTGGAGTTTATTCGATAAAGTATGAATGTTGATCAAGTTCATTTTGTGCCCATGAAAAAGGGACATATGTTAAAACTAACCATGACTGTAGGTAATTTCATCATTAATACGAGACAAGCATTTGAAGAGGTTACTAAAATCTTAGATGAGATGCATTTGCTGCTAGGCGAAAGCTGGGATTTTGACCCACACAGTGTAATTTCCAATAGAAGAATTGAGAATGGCTATTCATTTTTCATTCATGAAAGCAGGACAGATTTAGAAAATATAGAAAGCAAAGGTGTAGTGATTTCAACAGGTTCAAATGTTCACACTCCTATCATTTCAGAAAAGTCTAATAAAAGAGGTAAAGAAACAGTAGTTGACTTAGAAGATGAGGAGCAAGAAGCCGAGAAAAGGAAAAAATTTAATGAATAACATGTGTATAATCAACCTGGTTTCTCTTTACAACTGATAGAGGAAAAAAATGTTCCTACCTCACCCAGAAGACATGAGACTTCTCATGAATAAGTACCTCTAATCAAACAGATGTTTGCCCAAATTGCAGAGTGGAACCAGAAGATGAAAGCCAGCATGGAAGCCCAAGCTAAATATCAGATTGCTCCAGATAAAACAAGGCTTTTGACTACCATGGATATTGAGAAATATCAATTTAGAATTTCCCTGTCACATCCTACTAACATGTCAATTGGTTCCTCTAGTAATTTCAATACTGTAAATGTAACTGTAGATGTGAAGAAAATCCCATTGCTGGATAAGGTGAACCTACATATGCAGACATGTCAATTGATTGTAAATGACCTGACAAAGAATAATGCATTGGAAATGAAAGTAGAGAATATGCTTCGAAAATTCATTAAATAGTTAAAGTTAGAAGAAGCCAAATATAGGGCTTTAACCATTCAAAATGAGGAACTGAAGAAAATCATAGTAACGATTAGGGAAGACCCTAGTGATAGGACTGTTGTGCAGAAACTTCTGTAGAATGCTGAAATAGAGATATCTACATTGAAGAAAAGGATAAAATTACCTACAGGAGAGCATTCAATGGCTGCAGAGGTTGCAGAGGTAGAGAACGAGAAAGAAAAGATGCTATAGCAACTTATGAAAAAGGACGAGAAAATCTCCAAAATAAAAAAACCTGCAATATCACTCCAAAATCATATTGATATTCATACTTGTACTTTTGTTTTTCCTTCAGGTAACGAAGATCCGCAAGCATAGATTTCTCAGTTGAATACTGAATTTTAGATGGCAGAAAGAGAGCAGAAAAAGGCTCAAGAAGATCTAGAGACTACATTGAAGATTATTCAAGTTGCAGAAAATGAATCCAGTAGATACAAGATGGACAGCCACAATGCTAATGTTGAGATCAAAAGCCTTAAAGAAAAATTGAAAGGGAACATATCTTTAATATAGGAAAAATATATCATTTGGAATGATATCATTTCTGAAATGAAGTCAATTTGGGAATTTTTGATGGTGGTTGCAGAAGAGAGAAGTCTTATCAGAGAATTTGAAGAACAAGTAATGGCAGATAGACAGAAGATAGTCAATAGGGCTATTTGGGAAAAAATATTCATCGACTTTATTAATTCCAAAACAAGTCAAGAATTAGAGGAAAATGAGATTACAGATAGAATATTATATGTAGTAGAGATTAATAAAATGATTTTCAAGAATGATTATAGGAAAGCCACAGAAAATAAGTTGATATAAATTGAAGAAGCAGTAAGTCAGCTTATTAAATCATTGGACAAATTAACAAGAGCAGGTTTACCTTCATGCTGGGCACTAGGAGGAGGTATGTTGTCATGGGATTCTTATGAAAACTTACTAGGATTAACAAAAGGTAAAGTTGATAATACACATGAAAAGACTTAGGTACTCAAGGGGGCAACGATGATTAACTTTCTTCAGAGACATTTTCAGCTATTGTGGCTGGTAAAAACTCTATTTACAGAAAGACCATCTTACAACTGAATTACTGCTTTCATGTTAGAGTATCAAAATCTGATACATTCACCCAAGAAAAGAGTATGGATATGGAATAAGTGTAGAGCTTGGATGATAGACTTGCCAAAAGATCCTTCAACTTTGAAGAAAGGCAAATCAGAAGCTGATATAGGAAATGTAGCAGCATCGTCAACTATTCACATTCAACATATAGATTAGGGTGTCAATTTTTATGTTATTATAATATTTCAAAGATGATGTTAATGTAAGAAGACATTTTGAGAATATGTAATAGATAGTTTTCAAAGTCCTCGGGAGTTGGGGTAGTTAGGATCAGTTATAGCAGTTTCGAACTGCTTTTTATTGTATTTAATGTAATAATTCAGGGGAAGGAAGGTACTGAGATTTTGGTGTTCAGAATATAATTTTGAACCCAGAGATTTCAAAGATTAATGAATGAGAAACAAGTTTCTGGAATATGTTTATGTTGATATGTGCTCAAGTTTTCGTTCTGTGTTTTCTATCCTTGAATAAAACAAAGTTATGAGCAGCATGTTTCTTTTTACTTATGTAAGCAAGAGTTAAAAACCTTAATTAGCACTCCTTTGTTTTAACTTATTCTTTCATAGAATTTCTTCTACAATTTTAGATGATATATTTTGTAGAACATCATATCAGTTTTGGCTTCTTTCTTTCATTTTCTTCTGGTTATTTAGTTCAACATCAGCAGACAACAACATTGAGAGACATTCATTATATTTGATATTTGAGGGTTTAATGATAAATTCTTGAGGGTGATTAAAAAAATACAAATAATTTTGTGACATAATCATATAAATGTCTTAAGCATTGATTCTTTATCACAGCTAAGGGATTTTATCTTTAGGTACAACATTTTTTGGTGTCGTTGCCGGGGACAAAGAAACGAAGTATTTTCCTTGGGTTTTGTTTGTATTTCCTTTGGTTGTTTAGAGAGGAGGAAATATTAAAAGCTGTGTTTTAATTTTCTAATTTTTTCTTATAAGAGGCCACATACGAGGTTTGATACTTCTCAGTAGAAGGTTCCTACCATTTCAAATCTAGAATGGTTGGTTTCTAAAAAGGGCTAGAAATCAAAAAACACTTTCTACACCTGATTCCACATTGCCTGCACCTGGCAGCAGTTCTCATACTCTTCCATCCAAGAATATTTCTCGGAAACTCACTTTCTCACAAAAAGAATCCTTGTCTTCATCCATTCACTTCCATGAAACAAGGTTAGAAGAGCAGTCTTTTGAATCTGTATCTTTCACATTTACAGAAACTCAGCCTAATACAATTTATATTTTTTCTTCTTTATTTGATCAACCACTTCCTTTATCAGTTGTTTCACCCCATTCATCCACACCTACAACTGGTACAAATATTCCCACTACTCAAGGAGCAGTCAATCAGGGCATAAACATGGTAGCCCCTGTTTTCTTGATGAACATATATACACCATTAAATCTTCCTCAACCAATGAATGCAATGCCTCAATAATATCTTAAGTTGCTTCCAAGGTTTACTGGTGAAGATGAAATAACTGTAGAACAACACTTGCCTTTGTTTTGCACTTTTGCCGAAAATTTCAAAGTTTAACAGCTAGATGTAGTAATGAGACTTTTTGTGCAGTCCCTAAATGGAGAGGCAAGAAAATGGTTTAAAGTGTTACCAAATGGCTCAATTAATGATTGGGATGAGTTATAAAGACAATTCATCCAAAGATGGGGTGAAAAGAGATACCATGGTTATTCTTTGACAGAATTTAATGCTATTAAGAAAAAACATCATGAAAATATGAGTGATTTTATTAAAAGATTCAATAAATTATACAATAGTTTTCCTGCAGAAATGAAACCTCTTCCCATTGGAGCAAGAGTTCTTTTTGTTGGGGAATTTGTATCATATTTCAGTTTTACTTTGAGAGAAAGAGGCTCCCCTACTCTTGAACAAATCCAAACGAATGCGTTGGAGATTGAAGCAAATATGACTGCTACTGGAAAAGCTCAAGAAAAGAAGTTACTTCAAGATAAAGGTAAAGCTAAGGAAGAGTCAATTCAAGATCAAAGGATTGATGACATGACCAAGGTCATTAAAAATTTGTCAAATAAATTAGTAAATTTGGAATTGGATAACAAGAAACCCACATAGAAGGACAAAAGGGTTTTTAATCCCCAATTCAGAAAGCAGCCCCTACAGATTTTTTAGAGGGAGAGAAGAGATCAGGATCAAGTTCAAGCAACCTTATATATAGAAGAATCACTTTTTCATTCTGCTGATGATGATCGGAAAGAAGATGAAGAACACATTTCTTCCAAATATATGGAAAGTGGTGCAGAAGAAGAATGTTAAAAAGAATGTGAAGATGAATGTAAAGAAGCTGATATTTCATTTGATCAGGAAGAGATGGATGATTAATGGAAACAATTTAATGATTTTATGCAAGGAAATTTGCATAAGAAATATTACTTGAGATCAAAAAAGAGGTTGAGAACTTAGGATGATGAAGAGAAAGGGTTAGATTCAGTCCCTTCTCCAATGGTGATTCCACAATAGAAAAAAATCAATAAAACAATCAGACAAGGGGAAGCAACACATGAATGCAGTAAAAGAAAATGAGAAGAAACAAGTAGAAGCTTCGCAAAACAAGTCTAATGACACTACTATTTTGGAGAAGATTGTTACTGTTCCTAAGAAACTCACAAATTCAAACAGAAATCAAGAAGAACTTGAGAAGTTGATGAAACAAAACCAAACTTTCATTTTGTCTAAAGAGTAAGAAAAACTTAAAATTCAAGTACCTCTTCTTGAGTTGGCTAAAACACCTGGTTATAAGAAATAAATTGCAGAGTTTATTAATCTATCTCAGTCCGATGAAGTGGGTGATATTGTGAATTTACAAGAAGAAAAACCAGTAGTTACTTTCGAGCCTCATGTTGAAGAGGTAGAATCTTCTATTCCACCTTTTTATATATTAGTACTTTTGCATGATTTCATTCTACATAATTTTATGCTTGATTCTGGTGCATCACATAATCTTATGCCATTATCTGTGATGAAAGAGATAAATTTACAAATCAGTAAGCCATATAGAGACCTCTATTATTTTGATTCAAAAAGGGCGAAGTGTGTAGGTCCTATCAAAGATATCGTTGATTCCTTGGCCCAAATCCCAGCCAAGAGTATCATGATGGATGTAGTAGTTGCAGATATTCTGGCGAGATTTGGTATGATGTTGTCTAGATTTGGTATGATGTTGTCTATATATTGGGGGGGAAAACTTGGAGGTGTCTTAAATTTGGATTTCACATATGCCATCATCTCTGTTTTCAATGGAGAAGAAAGGAGGTTATATAGGGAAACCAGATTCATGAAAAATACCACCAATAAAGAGGAAGCTAATTCTCCCATTTATGGTCAAGAGAAGGAGGATCTGTCTTGTTTTATGTTGCATGAAGATGTAGAATTTGTTGAAGACTCATAGAAGTAACTCTCTTCAGTAAGTGTACATAAGGAGCTTCACTCAAATAAAATTTGGAGGTGTTATTTCGATGTAGCATATTCTAAACAAGGCACAGGAGCTGGGTTCATCTTTATATCTCCTGAAGGTAATATTTAACCTTTTTCTTTCAAATTGTAATTTGAATCAACTAATAATGTGGTAGAGTATGAAGCATTGATTTTGAGCTTGCAAACAACTAAACAAATGGGAATACAATTTGTTTCCATCTTTGGTGATTCTGAATTAATAATAAGATAGATTAAGAATAGGTGTTAGACTAAGCATCGTAGATTAAGATCCTATAGAAATGAGGTGTGGGATCAAGTTGAAAATTATTTTGAAGCCTTTAACCTTCAATTTATTCTAAGAGGAGAAAATCGAATGGATGATTCATTGACAGTTGCAGCCAACACATTTAAGCCACCAATTAATCCAAGACTAAGATATGAAATTGAAATGAGACACGAGCCTTCAATCCCTGATAATGTAAAGCACTGGCAGGTTTTTAAAGATGATGAGTAGATCAATCAATTTATAACAATGATTGGAAATTTTGAGGACAGTCAAATTGATCAAGAAAGTGATCAAGTTGATCAAAACGATGTGCCTAGAAACCTAAAGTAGACAATTGGTGACCAGAAAATAATTCAGTTGAAAGATAATATATTGCCCAAATCCCTGGTTCCTCTTTAATGATTTTTTTATACTAATGATGTAGCAGTGAATCAGAAGAAGGCATCTCAGGATGGAGAGATGGATGATTGTAATTTAGGAACTCAGTAGGAGCACAAAATGGTCAATTTTTTCAAAGAAGTTCCTAAATATTATAAAGAAAGGTATGCATCTCTTTTCAAAAAGTTCATAGATGTGTTTTGCATGGTCATATGAAGATTTGAAAACTTATGATTTAGATATTATTCTACATAAGATACCACTAAAGGATGGGGTTAATCCACACAGGCAGAAGCTTAGATAGATTAATCCACTGTTATTAGCCCCTATTGAGAAAGAGGTGAAGAAAATTTTGCAAGAAAAAATCATAGTTCCACTTAGGTACTCAGAGTGGGTTTAAAATCTAGTTCCATTCAAGAAGAAAATTGGAGAGATAAGATTGTGTGTAGATTTCAGAAATTTTAACAGAGCCTCCTTGAAGGATAACTATCCTTTGCCAAAGATGGACTATGTCCTGCAGAAAGTGACTGGAGCTTATAGTTTATCCATGGTTGATGGTTTTTCTGGGTACAACCGAATAACGGTTGAGAAAGGAGATCAGAAGAAAACAACTTTCACTACACCCCGAGGAACATTCATGTATGCCAAGATGCCATTTGGCCTCATGAATGCAGGAGCTACTATCCAGAGGGCAATGGATATAGATTTTGTAGGTGACAAATTTGTAGTCATATATTTGGATGATGTGACTATTTTTCAAGGTCTAATGATGAACATTTGGAGCACCTGGAGAAGTCTTTGTTGAAATGCAAAAAATTTGGGTTATCATTGAATCCTACGAAGTCCCTATTTTCTCTAGAGGAAGGTAAGATGCTGGGACATATAGTTTCAAACCAAGGTGTGAAAATTGATCTAGCAAGGTTTGATATTATAAAAAAAATTCCATTACCTAGAGGTAAGAAATATGTTCAAAGATTTCTAGGGAGAATCAAATTTTTGAGACGATTTGTTCCAAATTATGCTGAGATTGTGAGGAAAATAACAGATATGTTGAAGAAAAATGCTGAAGTAAAATGGGACAAATATGCAAGGGAATCCTTTGACATAATTAAAGAGGCTCTTCGAGAAGCTCCAATTTTGATTATTCTAGATTATTTGAAACCTTTCCAATTATTTTCATTTGCATCACCTTCCACTATTTTTGTTGTGTTGTTATAGAAGAAAGAAGAAGGAAAGGAGAAGCTAGTGGCATTTTTCAGTAAAGTCCTCAGAGATGCAGAGCTCAAATATAAGATCTTGGAGAAGTAGGTATATGCCTTATTGATGTCATTGAAGCTTTTAGGACAAATGTACTTCATTCTCAAATAGTAGCATATGTACCTAATTCTGTTGTAAAAGATGTGTTGATTCAGAATGATGTAGAGTGAAAAAGAGGAAACTGGATTGCCAAAATCCAAGAATACAATTTGTACAGTAAGCCTACTAAGTTAGTCAAAGGAAATAGATTAGCTAAGTTTCTAATAGAATCTAATTTCCAAACTCTTGGAATTAATTTTCTTGCACCATTAGATGAAGTGGTTGAGGAGACCAATCAAATTAAAACAAGGTAAAAAATCAAGTACAAATTTCTCTGGTTAGACTGGTATAAAGATATTATTCACTATTTCTTTTTTTACTCTTGCCCTCCCTCAATCAATAGATAAAAATACAGAGCCCTAAAACTTAAAGCTCAACCTTATGTTATAATTAATGATGAATTATATTGGAAAGATCCTGCTGGTGTCTTGTTGCTATGTTTGACATAAGGAGAATCAATGGAAGTGATCAAGGAATATCATGAATGTTTGTGTGGAGGTAATTATAGTTGGGAATTAACTTCTCATAACATTCTTAAATAGGGTTTCTACTGGCCATTTTTTTTTTATTATGTATAAAGAGTTGTTAGAATTTGTCACAAATGCCAATTATTTGCAGAAAAGAAAAGGATAGCTCCTTTACCTCTTCTTCTTGTTTTTATTGAAGAACCCTTTAGACAATGGGGATTAGATTTTATTGTGGAAATTATTCCACCATAAAGTGGGCAGTTTACGGGGATTCTGAATTCCACTAATTATTTTACAAAATGGGTAGAGGCAATTCCTACCAGGAAAGCAAATGATTTGGTAGTAATGAAGTTTTTGGAAGAGAGTATTTTCAGTAGATTTGGATGTCCAGTGAAAATCGTCACATACAATGCCCAGGTATTCAACTCAGTCAGGTTTATAAAAAATTTCAAGCTTATAATGTGATATTGTCTCATTCCAGAGCATATCATCCTCAAGGGAATGGATTAGCAGAGTCATCAAACAACACATTGGTCAAGATCTTAACGAAAACAATTAATGGGAACCAGAATAATTAGGATTCAAAGTTGATATTTTCTCTCTCCAAAGTGAGAATGACTACTAGAAGATCCACTGGTAAGTCCCCTTATGAGTTAGTGTATGGTACTCAAGCTTAGTTTCCCACTCAGTTAGAAAAACTAGTAATTTATTTTCTTCAAGAAGCACAAGAACAACCTAATGCATTGATAAGAAGGCTGAATAAGGTAATATAATTGAGTGAAAGTAGAAATAAATTCATATAAAATTTGGTTACATATCAAGAGAAAATGAAGTCCAATTTTGATAGAAAGGCAAAGGATATTATGTTCCAAAATGGAGATCTGGTACTAAGGTGGGATACCAGGAGAGAGGAGAAGGGAAAACATGGTAAATTTTATCCTCTATGGTATCTTCCTTACAAAATAATTAAAGTTAGATCAAATGACATTTTTATGCTAGAAAATCTTGATGGGGAAGAAGTAGAACTGCCTCTTAATGGACAGTATCTGAAACATTATTTGCAACACTGAAAATAGCAGGTTCATCATTGTACAGATTCAGTTTGACTCATTGTGTATCTTTCATCAAGCATCATGTGACTCCATGCCCGAAGTGAAGGCACTGATCTGCAGGTTCTTAGTGTTTTGTGGAAAAAAACACTATCCCCAAGTGGAGCCAGATGTTGTGGACCATTTGCAATATCCTTTTATTTTCAATCTTGAAAATACAAATATATATATATATATATATATATATATATATAGAAAATTGGTAAGTCATGTTAAAGTATTAAGGTCTTATACTTTAGCATAAAAATATTTTGGTTCACCCCATTAGAATTGAAAGTTTAAATACTTTAGACTTTATGCAAGCGGTTTCTTTCTTGAAGATTAAAGCTCTTTTATTTTCTTGAGTGGGATGCGATGATTTCTTCAACCCTGATCGAAAGAATCAACCCGTGGGCTCAACGAGCATGAGAGGTGCCTCCACAGTTGGCCAGGTTGACTGTGGGAGTAACACAGATGAGTGGTGGAGATTGAATGCAGGGGCACAAGCCAAAATATTTCTTCGTACCCCAGGACCCCCAGCAGTGACGTAAGACGCTGAGTTGTTAACAACTATCCTCCATGTCAGGTGAACTCAGCGGTTCGTTGGCACATCATGACAGCATTTATTTTTAAAGGTCGCGTCACCTATTTAGACGAAATTCAAATTTTCTCGAAGTCATTTCAGATTAAATTGATTTTTGCTGCGTCCTGTTCAGTTTTCCATCACCTTGTTAAAATTTAGCCACCCTGTAAGTTGTTGGTTGTCGTAGTTCTAAATTAGATCCAAGCGTTCATCTTTGTCTAGTTCTGCTAGTAATATCCCTCTCATGGATACCGAGAGGGATATACAAGACACAAATTATTCCCTAGTTCATCTTCCGTTTTACCAACATTTTCTTCAACGACAAAGCTTCTCCAGTGTATGCTGCCATGGTAAAGTCTAGTTTGTTGTCTGCATGTATCCCTAGAACCCATCTTTTTCCTCAATTGATATCTGGGATTGTTTCCCTTATGTATCCTGGCAAATGTTTTGTGATGAATTGTGAAGGAGAGAATATTCTGTAAGTGTCTACCCATTTAATCCGCTAAGCTCTTTGCTACCCTGAGTCAGAGTCATGTGTTTAATTCTCTGACGATTATTTGGTAGCATGTTATGATAACCTTGAAGGTCAATACTTCAATTAGCTTGTTCATTTTCTAAAGCCCAACACACAGCAATTTCAGCCTGACAGAAAGGATTTTCCTATGGAGGTTTTTGATATTGATTTCCTGCCAGTACTAAGCAGCATTGCCAAAATTCTGGGCAAAGATGCTGACAGTATGGTGGATAAATAAATTTTAGGGATGTTTTCCATAATGATGAAGCCACGAATGGTGCTAGATATTCCATACTATTGGCATGAAGCAGTAAATTCATAGTTGATGAGTCTATGATTAAGAGGTTCTTTCATATTTCCTTCATTAATCATTTACTTGTTCTTATATCAAAATGTGGAGGAATTTATGCATCTAGGTCTAAATATCATGGATGTGAATAAGAAGAGGCAATCTGTAGTTTTCTGGACAGATATAGTAAGGAGAGAACAAAATGAGACTGGATTGTTTGATTTTGCCATTTATTTCATGTCAAGAGAATATAAAGTTTTGAATGGAGTTTCTCACCCCTGTTTTTTACTCAAAGCTCAAGAATTCTTGAATTTAGGAGCAAACTGTAATTCTGGAGATTGGTTTGTGTTTGAGGATTATTGAAAAATTAGGTTATATGGAGGAGGTTTTGAGCCTTATAGACTTCCAGTATTTGTTCCCATGAGGCTATTTGCCTTGGAGTTTATTCAAAAATGTATAAATGTTAATCAAGCTGACTTTGTGCCCATGAAAAAGGGACATATGCTCAAACTACCCATGGTTGTAGGTCCTTTCATCATTAATATGAGACAGACATTTGAAGAGGTTACTAAAATGCTAGATGAGATGCATTTGTTGCTAGGGGAAAGCTGGGATTATGACCCACATAGTGTAATTTCCAATAGAAGAATTGAGAATGGCTATTCATCTTTCATTCATGAAACTAGGCTAGATTTAGAAAAGATAGTAAGAAAAGGTATAGTGAGTTCAACATGTTCAAATGTTCAGACTCCTATCATTTTAGAAAAGTCTAATAAAATAAGTAAAGAAACAGTAGTTGACTTAGAATATTAGGAGCAAGGAGCTGAGAAAAGGACAAAATTTAATGAAGAACATGCATATAATAAACTTGGTTTCTCTTTACGACTAAGAGAGGAACAAAATGTTCCTGCCTCACCCAGAAGACATGAGACTTCTCATGAACAAGTGCCTCTGATCAAACAAATGTTTACCCAAATTGCAAAGAGGAACCAAAAAATGAAAGCCAACATGGAAGCCCAAGCTGAATATCAGATTTCTCTAGATCAAACAAGGATTTTGAATACCATGGATCTTGAGAAAGATAGGTTTTGAATTTCCCTATCACATCCTACTAACATGTCAATTGGTTCCTCTAGTAATTTCAATACTGTAAATGTAATTGTAGATGTGAAGAAAATCCCATTATTGGATAAGGTGAATTCACATATGCAGATAGGCCAATTTATTATAAATGACATGACAAAGACTAATGCAATGGAAATGAAGTAGATAATATGCTTGGAAAATTTATTTAACATAAATTTAACAAAAGCCAACTCTAGGGCTTTAACCATTCGAAATGAGGAACTGAAGAAAATCATAGTAAAGATTGGGGTGGACACTAATGATAGGACTGTTGTGCAGAAAATTTTGCAGAGTGTTGAAGTAGAGATATCTACATTGAGTAAGAAGCTAAAATTACCTACAGGAGAGCATTCAATGGCTACAGAGGTTGCAGAGGTAGAGAACGAGAAAAAAAATCTCCTACAACAGCTTATGCAAAAGGAGGAGGAAATATAAAAAATAAAACAAACTTCAATATCACTGGAAAATCATATTGATAGTCATACTTGCACTTTTTTTTTTCCTTCAGGTAACGAAGATCCACAAGCACAGATTGCTTAGCTTAATACTGAATTGGAGATGGCAGAAAGAGACCAGAAAAAGGGTCAAGCAGATCTAGATACTGCATCGAAGATTATTCAAGCTATAGAAAATGAAGCTAGTAAATACAAGATGGACAGTCAGAATGCTAGTGCTGAGATCAAAAGCCTTAAATAAAAATTTAAACGGAACATATCTTTAATACAGGAAAAATATATCATTTGGAATGATATCATTTATGAAATGAAGCTAATTTGGGACTTTTTGATGCTGGTTTCAGAAGATAGAAGTCTTATGAGAGAATTTTAAGAACAAGTAATGGCAGATAGACAGAAGAAAATCAATAGGGCTATTTGGGCAAAAATATTCATCAAATTTATTAATTCCAAAATAGATCAAGAATTAGAGGAAAATGAGATTAGAGATAGAATCTTATATGCAGAAGCAATTAATCAAATGATTGTCAAGAATGATTACAGGAAATCCACAAAAAGGAAGTTGATAGAAATCAAAGAAGCAGTAAGTTAGTTTGATAAATCATTGGACAAATTAATAAGAGCAGGTTTACCTTTATGTTGGGCACTAGGAGGAGGTATGTTTTCATGGGATTCTTATGAAAACTTGCTGGTATTAACAAAAAGTAAAGTTGATAATAAACATGAAAAGACTTAGGTACTCAAGGGGGAAACGATGATCAAATTTCTTCAAAGACATTTTCAGTTGTTGTGGCTGGTAAAAAGTCTATTTACAGAAATACCATCTTACAACCAAATTACTACTTTTAGGTTATAGTATCATAATCTGATACATTCACCCAGAACAAGAGTAGAGATATGGAAGAAGTGCAGATCCTGGAGGATAGACTTGCCAAAACATCCTTCAACTTCGAAGAAAGACAAATCAAAAGCTGATCTAGGAAATGTAGCAACACCGTCAACTATTCACATTCAACATATAGATTAGGGTGTCAATTTTTATGTTATTATAATCTTTCAAGGATGATGTAAATGGAATAATACATTTTGAGAGTATGTAATAGATAGTTTTCAAAGTCCTTAGGATTTGAGGTAGTTAGGATCAGTTATAGCAGTTTTGAACTGATTTTTATTGTATTTAATGTAATAATTCAGGGGAAGGAAGGTTCTGAGTTTTTGACCTTCAGACTATAATTTTGTACTCAGAGATTTCAAATATTAATGAATCAGAAACAAGTTTCTCGAATATTTTTATGTTGATGTGCATTCAGGTTTTCGTTCTATGTTTTCTATCCTTGAATAAAACAAAGTTAGGAGGAGCAGGTCTCTTTTTACTTATGTAAGCAAGAGTTAAAACACTTAATTGGCATTGCTTTTTTTTAACTATTTATTTCATATAATTACTTCTGGAGTTTGAGATGATATATTTTGTATAACAACATATCATTTTGCGCTTCTTTCTTTAATTTTCTTTTGGTTATTTAATTCAACATCAACAGATAACAAGATTGTGAGACAATCATTATATTTGACATTTGAGGATTTAATGATAAACTCTTGAGGGTGATTAAACAAAGACAAATAATTTTGTCACATAATCATATAAATGTCTTAAGCACTAATTCCTTATCACTGCTAAGGGATTGTCTCTTAAGGTACAACATACCCCAAATAACTTTCATTTATAAGCTAGGAGTCTGAAAGTCCAGCTTGTTCCCTTGTTGCTAGACCCACTCCAGGGCTAGAGGGATCACACCTGTCTGTAGAGGGGATTTACCTGCACAAAAATTTGGTGACTCAAATAATAAATTACGTGCTCATCACCATCATCATCGGCTTGCACCAGAACCATGGAAATAGTGATAAATGCATTAGCCAAATAGAGGGAGTATTTGTGATCATAATTGGGAGGATGGAATAGAGTAGCATTGATAAGAAATGTATTCAGTGCCACGAAGGATTTTTGGGCGATCTCATCCCAGAGGAATGGGACACCTTGCTTAATGAATCACATGAAGCCTTTGGACACTTCAACATAATTCGGTATAAAATGACGCAGGAAATTGGCTTTCCCGTGCAAACTCTGCAACTAATGTAAAGAGGAAGTGGAGGGGAGGTTGAAAATAGCTTCAACCTTTAGGGGATCAAGACAAATTCTATATTTAGAGATGATAAACCCTAAGTGTCTACCACACTCAATGCAGAATATGCACTTTTACAGATTGAGCCAAATGTTATAGCGTCGAAAGCGAATAAATATTTGACGGAGATGATCAGGATGGTCCTTATGCTTATCAGAATTAGTCGGAAGGTCATCCAGGTAAGTTTAAACAATGCACTTGATATCATGGAAAGTGTACAGAATTTCTCATTGAAATGTAGCCCCAACATTCTTCATACCAAAATGGAGCTTATTATAGGCGAAGGTACCCCAAGGACAGATAAAGGTGGTCTTGTGTTGATCGAGAAGAGTATTAATCTAGTCTTACCTAGAAAACCCATCCATAAGGGAAAAGACCTCACTCTGAGCACATTCATTATGATCTAGTCAATAAAAGGAGTGGGATAATTATCCTTAGGGAAAGCATGGTTGATATCACGGTAATCTACATAGACACAAATAGTACCCTACTTATTATCCATAGGAAAAATATTAGAAACCTATTTTTTCAAGCTAAGTGAATAAATGAAGCCAATTTTAAGAATTTTTTCAACTTCTCCCTTAATTAGCTGCCTTTCTAGGGTGCACAGGGTGAAGACACTGGCAAGCAAGCTTCATACCAAGATAAGTAGGAATCTCATGCATAGCTATACTTGCATCAATGCTGGAAATTTCGTCATAAGGACAATATAAAACGTCATGAAACTCGCAGAAGAGACTAGTATAAACCTTAACCTCATCAGGAGAATAGGTCACCCCAATGTGGATGTTATTGAAAACCCCTAGTTTGACGGAGATATCGGTAGGCATTGTTTGTGTAATGTTTCCCAAGTTACCTTCCGCAAAGACTTCATGTGTCAGGATGGGAATTTGAAGTGGATGGGAGGAAGCTTGGGAAGCGAAATTCTCAAGAAAAGTAGACATGGCCTCGAGGTCGGGCATAAAAGAGGAACGATGATGAATATCGTCCCAAGGAGGATCCTCTAAAGACATAGTTTCCATGATGGCTTCATTGGTGTGAAATATCTCGTTTAAATGATTAAGTGAATCCAAAGTGGAAAGCCAAGGAGATTTAGAATACGTGTCAAGAGACACACTCAAAGGAGTATGATCAGAGGGAGGAGGAGCCGAGGCCTAAATAAGTTCACAATAATTAATTTCTATTGGGCTTAATGACATTGAGTCACCAAAAAAATCAATTTGCTCGGGCACAGGGATGATCCATGGATCAGAAGATCTGGAGATCATGTTAAGCTAAGAAGTGTTGGGTGGAGGAAGATAAAAAAAACCCATGAGGCCAGGTTCTTTTAAAATACCTGATCCTATGCTCTTAAAGGTGTAGGAATACAATCTACATATGAAACGTTTCTCTAGGAAGATGAGTAAGTGAAAAATTTCAACTGATCAACAATGATGATATTTCCTTAGTGCATAAATCAAAGACCATGCAAGATAGTGGACGAGACAGACAACATGGCATGAGTCCAACTGTGACCGATGAGAAGATTGTAATTGAGTTTGGCGTCAACGACTTCAACCTCAACGTTAACTTTTTTCCCTTCTAACGTAATAGGTACACTAGTGAGAACACCAAGAGGGTGAGATTATCTTCTGTCAAAAGCTTCTAAGGCATTTGGAGATTGAGTGAGGGCTAGAGAAATGATGGATTTTCATTAAGTGGAAGACATGATGCACATAGATGCACCCTCATCCACTACTGCCCGGTGGATATTCTTTCCATTAATCCCAACTTGAGTGATCAATGGAAGCTAGTGAGGAAGACGTGGGATGAAATTTTCCTAATCAAAAGTGATAAGGCTAGAATTGGTGGGATCAATCTCTCCAATGGTACATCACAAAGGCTTCCATTGTGACGGACAACTCTGAAGTATTTCAAATGCAGACATAGTAGATGCTGCCTGAGCCAAATCCTTAACAATACTTTAATGTTGAGCAGCACAGGCGTTTGGATTGTAGGAAGACTTTTGGAGTAGAAATTTAGAAGGTGGTTGTATAATGGGCTCAGTACTGGGCCTTTCTCTATGAAGAGGGCCAGAAGTTGGTGGGGGAGGAGGACCATCAGCGATTTCCTTTCCTACTACCTGATGTGGTTCGGTATAATCTTTCTATTGGGTAGTAATAGAGATGGATATAGGATCATTCATCATGAAAACCTATGAGCCAAATGGGGCAGAGGACTGAGGTTGCTCCACCAACTGAGTTTGTTGTGATGGGAATGGTTATTTAAGAACAAATAAAGTGCCTTGGGTGCCCTTGAGCAGTCAAATTACTTCGACCCATCGTGGATCATCCTTGGTATAGTGATCATCGTAACAAATCATACAAGGGTACTTTGGTTTTCCTTTTGAACCACCATCAACATTTTGTTTCAAATAATTCTATTTCGAGGCATCAGATTTGGCCTTACCTTTACCATTCTTCTTACCCTTGGAAATTTTATCTGCCAGATTGGATTGGATGGCATTCACTTCTACTGTTTTACCATAATTCTGAGTTGGATGAGAAGTAGTATTAGTGGAAGGAGTAGATTTTTGCTTCAGAGGATTTGGAGAAGACTTTCCAGAAGTCTGAGACAGAGAACCAATAATATCATCGACTGATGGTATCGTCGGTGCTTTGGTAGCTCCATGTTAGGGAGGATCAGGCAAGATTTTCATACAATGTGCCAGACTAAGAGTACACAAGATCAAGGTACTAGGCACACACAATGGATTTTTCCTTAGTAACACATGCCTCCATAGCAATTTACTTTGCAATCAGATCGATAAAAGAGGTAGTGAACCAATTAGTTAGAAGTTGATCAGGAATTGGAAAATTGATCAAACAACGATTTCACCTCCCTTCATGAATATGATCAGGGATATGAGTAGCTCGATCCTCTTTCAAGGATGTGAGGGGGTGCATCCCAGTTTCATTGTGAACTGGTAACTGGAAGTGGATGAGAAATGAAGTAGCAAGAGAGTTGAAATCTTGGAAAATTCTGCGTGAGAGTTCAATGTACCACTTTGCATCGGCACTAGTGAGAGTCCATTCCAAAAGACATAACTGAATTGAATCGTCAACCCAAGATTTAGAGGAGCACCAAAGGTGATAATTCATAACATGCGCTTGAGGGTATTCTTCGGACTTGCCATCAAATTTGGGACAATCGCTAAGGATTTTAGTTGGAACTGGAGGCCAATATGGATTATGAAGGATAGGATCATTTTTAAACTTCGACACGTTGAGTAGTTCCAACGTATCGAGAAGAGGTAATTCTAGATTGGAAGGCATTGTAGGCCTTTGATAAAGACTAGTATTGGGATTCCAACCAGGCTGGGAGAAATTCTGCCCCCATACGTTTTTTCCCAAAGGATTTTATCTGTAGGGGTTATAAGCATGATAATTCTTCCCATACACCGGTTGAGGACCAGGATATTGATTTGGAGCATACCACTGAGGTCCTATCTAAGCAACATATGGATTTTGTTGCAGAATGTAAGTAGAACCTTGAGGTGCATTATATAACACCTAATATTTACCTTGAGGGATATAAGAAGTGCTCTGGGGTGCATTGTACACTACTTGAGATTGGCCTTGAGGAATATAAGTAGTTCCTTGAGGCTGCATGGGTTTCCCTTCAGGTGCAGGTTGACTCGGATGTTGGCCTAACTGCCGAGAGCCACCAGGTTGTCCTTGTGGAAGAGGTTGGCCTGATGGTTGGAATGATCTGGGTTGCCCCTGAAGACCAGGTTGAAACGACTGAGCAACAGAGGGTTGACCTTGTTGTACAAAAGTTGGGCCTTGCTGAACATAAGGCTGGTGTTATTGCACAAAATGTTTTCCTTTTTATGGATATATTTTCCCCTAAGGAATACAAGATATTCCCTATTGAACATAAGCTTGACCAACAAGACCATAGGGTTGTCCTAGTTGGACCAAAGGTTGTCCCTAAAAGGGTTGTCCTTGTGGACCATAAGGTTGTCCGTGTGGACCATAGGGTTTTCCCTGTTGGACCAAAGGTTGTCCCTGAAAGGTTGTCCTTACATACCATAGGGTTGTCCCAGTAGGTACATGAACTAATTGGGGCCAATCAGAGGAAAATAGATGGGATTTCTGTACTCGTCACAGTGATGTGAAGGATTAACAAGAGCTCATGGCTGTTGAGAACCCTGAGGGGTGTAATTATGCTACTGAATGGCCAACATGTACTGATCGAAACTCAAACCTCTAGGAATGGAAGTAGAAGTGATGGGTGCACTACAGGTAGGTTTAATTCCCAATATGTGAGGCTATGATCCACTCACGACAGGTATAACGGGTATCGCGGGATCAATAAAAATTGAACTACGAAGAGCAAAAGATTATGACAATGACTAAGTTGTACTAATAGCCGACGTGGATGAGGCCACTCAGACAGTGTCTCAGACTGTGAAAAACATAACAATTGTCGATGTCATGAGAGCAATGGGTGATGCCCCCGATACGGTGACAAACGATCTTCTTGTGGGAGTCAATGTACCTGACCGTGTTGAATTATGTACAACGATGCAACACCAGAAAGTATTTGACCCGACGTATGATAACCATCTGGGAGAGATATCGGATTTGAGGAAGCTTGACTTGAGACATAAGGAAACTTCTCTAGAGGGAGATGATGTTCTCCTGTAGGAAAATACATCTCTTCACTACTGATGGGACTCAAAGAATCGATGTCGGATGACGCCATGGTATCATCGAAAAGGCAATGAGCAGTGGCAAGTAAAGAAGGTTCTGAAGTAAAAGGAGGAAACTCTTCCTCGTTCTCAAAACCAACCCAAGGGTTTGGAGGTTTCCAACTAATATCAAATGGCTCCTCAAGATGAGATCAAGTAGGAAGGGGTTAGATACTTGTAATAAGATCATGCTAGTAATCAAGAGGTCTAGTAGGTCAGGGGGCTCCCGAAGAAACTTCCAAAGAAGTATCTCCACTAGGGGTTAATGAAGGGGACGATGAAACTAGTGGTTCCACCATTGTGACTTTGTTTTCAAAAAAAAGAGAGAATCGAGATGACCAATTCAAGGCTTCAAAGACCAAATATTGAGGAATTTCTTAAGAACAATCCAAGAAAATATCTTTAATGGGAGTGTGATCGTAGGCAATTGATTTTATGACACTGAAATAAAACTATGCCTTTTCATATTTTAAGAGTCAAGAAATAGGCAAAAGGTGACTCTAGTCACTTTAAGGTTAAATGACCACGAAATGCCAAGTGCTCGATGATCTTTTCAGTTTTAGAGAGTCATGAAAAGACCAAAATGACTACTTAGGAAATCTGAGCAAGAGGGTGTACCAAGTTTTCGTGAACTACAATACACACCTTGGTGATCAATTGAAATATAAATGACCAAGGACTTAGCATACGTGCAGACAGTCTCCCCGAATGATATTTTTGGTGTATCATGGATACAGGGTGACAGACTCGGCTTCCTATGGATAAGGGATTGCAACTTATGAGGTTATCCCTTTATATACTAGATGGTACAGGGAGTAGAAGTATGCGCTAGTGCTGTCTAATGCCAGATGGCGAACGACATATAATAGGTTTAACGACGCTGTAACACATCACTAGCCTAGAACTCTAAATGTGTGTGTTAGGTTTAAATGCTTCCTTAGGTTGATTAAATTCATTTTAAAGTTGATCTTGAATTAGGGTTGCAATTTCAAAGTTGTATCGATTGTGATCTCGAATTCGTAATGCATAACTATATGTGAAACAATATCATTACAATTTGATGAATTATCTAAGAGAGGGATAGTAGATCATGATGAAGAAGCAATCAATGAAATACAAGAAGAAATTCTTATAATGCATCTAAAACAACCAAAGCAGAAAAATAAAATCTCTTTCCTTGTTCACTAAAAGCTACTAATGCAAAAGAATGTTTTTCATTTTCAAACTAAGCGAATGTTATGAAACCAACTCCAAAAAATAGAAGAAAAGAGAGATCAATGCCTTAGAAATCAACTAATTCGAGGGGGCAACCTCCAATACATTACATAAATGAATAATTCTTGGATGATACAAATTACAAAACCTCCTTCTATATATAGGGGTCCATGGGGTCACAATATAATCCTAGCCGACCTAACAATAATAATGTAAAGGAACAATAATAACAATATGAGGGGTACAGGGGTACAACAATAACAGTAAGGGGGCTAAAATAATAACAATAAGGGACTACACTAATAATATGGGGACCTAACATGCCCCTTTCCTTAAAAAAAGTGTTGTCCTCAATGCTTGAGTAGCTTTGGATGAGTGTATAAAATTCTCATCCTCCCACGTGGAATATTCAGTGGGTAAGTTGTTCCACTTGATGAGATACTCTAAAATTGATCGATTTCGTAGATGTCAAGTTCTAGTTTCTGTGACTGTTCTAGGTTCCAGTATGATTTTTATTTCCTCATCAATTTTTGGAAATATTGTTTGAACTGGAATTTTTTCACCTATAACCTTCTTTAAGCATGAAACATGGAAAACTAGATTTACTAGCGAAGAAGCAGGAAGCTCCAATTTGTATGCCATAGTACCAATATTTTGCAACACCTTGTAAGGACCATAGTATTTTTGCGATAATTTATATCCTTCTTAGATTTCTTGAGGGAAATTTCTTTGTATGGTTGTAGCTGTAAAAATACCGAGTCTCCTACATCAAAACTTTTCTTGGTGCGATGTTGATCTGCCTATTTTTTCATTCGATTTTGTGTCAAATTGAGGTTA
The DNA here is from genome assembly GCA_034641835.2 of Pinus albicaulis. Classification (NCBI taxonomy): domain Eukaryota; kingdom Viridiplantae; phylum Streptophyta; class Pinopsida; order Pinales; family Pinaceae; genus Pinus; species Pinus albicaulis. Next base: position 676,835,392 of record CM076575.1, read on the forward strand.
TCCTTTAAGAGTTAGAGAACTTGTTATTGATCCTCGATGTAATCTTCCACTGCTTTCACCTTATAATTTTCTCTTAAAGACCATGTGATGGATGGTGCATGATATCCATAAAGTGCCATAAATGGGGTCACTTTTGCTGCAGTATGGAACGAACTATTATACCACCATTCAACCAGAGGTAACCACTTGACCCATTGTGTTTATTTATCGGACACAAAACAACGAAGATATCCTTCCAAAAATTTATTCACCATCTCATTTTTACCATTAGATTGAGGATGATAAGATGAGCTATGATCTAGTTGTGTACCCAAAGAAGAAAATAATTCCATCCAAAAAATTCCAGTAAAAATGGGATCTCTGTCGGTTACCATAATCTTTGGGTTTCAATGTAGCTTTTGAATTGTTTCCATAAATTCAGTAACAACTATACTTTATTTAAATGGATGAGATAATGCAGAAAGGTGTGTATACTTGGTAGTTCTATCAACTACAACCATGATGAAACTCTTTCCTTCGGACTTAGGTAAACCTATGATAAAATCCATTGAAATATCCTCCGAACGTTGAATTCGAATGGATAAAGGCTATAGAAGAAATGGGGTCTTAATTGTCTCAAAATTATTCTGCTAGCAAACCAAACATTCAGCTAAAAACTTTTGAATATCAGACTTAAGGCCATCCCAAAAAAAATATTTCTTCACCGTTTTGTAAGCTTTTAAAAATCCTGTGTCCTTCTAAAGCAGAAGTATGCAATTCCAAAACAATATTTTGTTGTAGTTTGGAATTTTTAAAAAGATATAAGTGGTATTTGTACCATAAGGAATCATTTTTCCAACTAAATGTATCAAATGTACTAGGACCTTGCTTCAAATTTTGAATGAGTGTCCACACTTCTTCTTTATTCTTCCATTCATCCCTTGCTTCGATTATCCAATATTGTTGGACAATAGAAATTGCACAAAGAAATGCTTCCACCTCTTCATCTTTTCTTGAGAGTGCATCTTCAACAACATTTAAGTTCCCCTTTTTGTAGATGATTTCAAAGTCATAACCCAACATCTTTGTGACCCATTTTTGCTACTCTTTTGAAGATAGTATTTTTTCCAAAAAGTTCTTAGGACTATCATGATCATTTTTTACCTTGAAGTGCCTTCCCATTAGGCAAGGTCATCATTTCTTTAGTGCATGTTGTATTGCCAGCATTTCCTTCTCATAAATAGCTTTCTGTAAATACTTTCCTTTGATTGGATGAATTTCAAAAGTAATGGGTCTTCCTTCTTGCATTAAAACAACACCAATTCCATTTCCTGAGGCATCACATTCCACAATAAAGGTTTTTGTTAATTTTGGCATAACTAAGACTGGTGCTAGGTACATTGCCTCTTTTAGATGTTCAAAGGCCTTAGCTTCTTGAAGAGTCCTTGAAAATGCATATTTCTTCAGTAATGTTGTTATAGGTGCTGCTATTCTCCCATAATTTTTAACAAACTTGCGATAATACCCTATTAACCCGAGAAATCCTCACAACTGCTTTACGGTTGTGGGGCCTTTCCATTCCTTAATGGCTTTAATTTTGTTAGGATCTACCTTAACACCATCATGAGATACAATATGACCGAAATATTCCACCTATTGTAGTCCAAAGAAGCATTTGCATGTTTTTGCATATAATTGTTTCTCCTCCAATAGCTTGAGCACCCTGTGAACTTGTTGAACATGATCTTTCCAAGACCTATTGTAGATTAGTATTTCATCAAAAAATACTAGCACAAATTTTCTAAGGACTGGTTTGAAAATGGAATTCATCAACCCTTGAAATGTAGAAGGTGCATTGGTAAGGCCAAAAGGCATGACCAAAAATTCATAATGGCCCTCATGAGTTCGAAATGTTGTTTTCAAAATATCTTCAATCTTCATTCTAATTTGATGATATCTTGAGCTAAGATCCAACTTGGTAAAATAAATAGTGCCATGTAATTCATCCAATAATTCATAAATCACACAAATGTGAAATTTATCTTTTATAGTGAGCTTATTGAGCTCCCTATAATCCGAACACATGCGCCATGACCCATCCTCCTTGTGCACCAGTCCCATTAGAGTAGAGAAAGAACTTTGACTACGTTGAATTATACTAGCCTCTAACATTTTTGCAATCATACATTCAATTTCGATCTTTTGGACATAAGGATATATATAAGGCCTAATGTTTGGAGGAAAAATTCCTAGAATGAAATGAATCACATGATCATGATCACAAATAGGTGGGAGTCCTTTGGGAAGAATGATTGGCCAAGACATTTTGGAGATATGGAGAAATAGATTATTTTGATGTTGGAACTTCTAGTGAGCATAATTGTGAAATTACACCTCATTTTTCTTTCTTTACAAGCCTTGTCATCACATTTGATTTTATTATATTTATCGGCTTCCGTGCTATACCCTGTAATTCGATTTCCTTTCCTTCCGAAAAATTTTCAAAAAAATTTCTTGATCATTAAAAGCTACCGTCCCCAAAGAGTGTAACCATTGTACTCCTAGTACAACATCAACACCTACAATTGCAATGGAAAGTATTGGACTATTCAATACATATTCACCCATGGTTATCTTGATGTTATGGAATTTTAGAGAGCAATTTATAGTTCCTACATTTGCAACCATCCCTTGACATTCTGGTGTTGGGTATAGGAAACAATTCAATTCCTTGGCTACCTTAAAATGAATAAAATTATGGATAGTACCCAAATCAATCAACACTATTACCTTTTTCTTCTTGATATGTCCTTCTATCTTGAGATTTTGAAGAGTGGTAATTCCCGCCAATGCATTACACGATATGGTCAGACTCATTTCTTCTTCTTCTAGGGTTCGTTCTTGGTGTATATCCTCTTCTTTTGAAGTTTATTTTTCATTTTCCTCCTCCTGTTCACAATATATGTAAAATAATTTCTTCTTAGCACACTTATGGACTTTAGTGTATTTGTTATCACAATTGTAGCGAAGCCCTTTTACTCTTTTTTCTTCCAATTTTTCTGGTGTCAACCTTGTAGGTTGTGGATGTCTAGGAGTATCAACACTTCCATATTTATAGATGTGAGTGGTAGGCTTCCTTTTTTCCATAATTTTACATTCAGTTTTTCTTGCCAACCTGAATGCCTTCTCCAATGAATCAGGTTCCCAAACACAAACTTCATGTTCGATGTTATCCTTTAAAGTCCCTATGAAAACATCAATCCTGTGTTCCTTTGGAGTATTAGTTACCATTATATTCAATTTTTGGAAGTCCTCAATGTGCTCCACCACTGAACCCTTTTTTTTTGAGATTTACCAATTGGCTAAAGAAGGTTTTGCACTTTGTATCCTCATAATGTGCTATCATTTCCTCCATAAAAATTGACCTAGTGTCATTTTTTTTATGGGAGAAAAGCCATTGATAACATACAAATGTATTTTGTTCCAAATTTAAAGTTGCAATGCATACCTTTTGTGCATTTTACACATTACTGAGATCAAAATATTCCTCCATTTGTAGTATCCATGTTACTGGATCCTTGCCATCAAACTTCCTCATATCCATCTTTGGAATATGGTGGTTCTTCGATCCAACATTAGACTTTATGAAATCACGATTATCATTTCTTTTGTTCTCATCATGAGTTTCCTCTACTATCTTTTCCGCATTAGGAAACATTTCTTATATCAATTTTTTCAAACCTTCCATGTCTTCTTTTAGATAATTCTTCATGTTTTCCATGTTGTCTTTCATGTCATCCATCTTAGCTTCCATGCCAACTTCCATGCCATACATCTTAGCTTCCACGACTTTCTTCAAACCATCTATCTTAGTTTCCATTCCTTTCTTCAAAACTTCCATTTCATTTTTTGTTGCTCATTGCGAAAGCGAAATTTGGTGCACTTGCTGTTGTAATTTTGATATGTCATGTTGAAATTATTCATCTTCATGAGTCATAGATCCTTCTAAAGGCTTAATGGCTGTTGAATTATTTTTAGGCGGGATTTTATAACCGAATACTACTATATATTCTACAATATGTCGTTGGAATCAATTCAAACTGATTTTTCACACAAGACTTATGAAATTCGAAAAACAAATACACACATTTTTATTGATTTTGATGAGCTCGATATTGAAACAGAATTATCTCTACGATTTTCGATCTTCAATATCTGAAATTTGGCCTGTATTAGCACTCTGTAGATTATTTCAAATGCCACAGGTCTGACCCGATTTGGATTCTTCAAGTAAATGTTATGCCCAATCTCGCACAATGACCTAATTATGCATTGGTTTAGTATAGTGAACTTATATGGCATTCCACATGTCATTATTTCCTCCGTTGGCTCTGAAATTGATACAAAGGAAACCACAGTCCATGTACTTGCGGCCACTTTTTACATAATTCCAATATGATGTTCAAAGAGAGAGTTATGACGATTTTCCCACAGTAACCTCTTTGATATGAAATTCGGGAGCCTGAAACAGCCCTAAATTCCACATATCATATCTTCGAAAATATTTAGAAGAAAAATCTAAAAATTTTCCACGTTGTTCCACAGGATTTAGGCTTCTCTCTGTAATAATTTTAGGTTATGAACCCTCGCACAAAAAAATTTAGAGAATAAATTTCACAAGGACCTGTTTAGGTTAAATTTAGGAGCCCGTACAAAGCTCTAGATTCCATAGATCGTATCTCTGAAAATTCTACGAACCAAGCTTTGAAATTTTTCCAAGGTGTTGCTCAGTATTTCGGCTTCACGCTGTAAAAATTTAAGCTTATAAACCTTCATAGAAAAAAATTTATATTGAAAATTCCACAATGACCTCTTTGGAGCGGCGAAACCCTAGAATCCAAACCTCTCATACCAAATGTTATGAAACCAGCTGCAAAAAATAGAAGAAAATAGAGATAAAGGCCTTCGTAATCAGCCATTTCGAGCGTGCAACCTCCAATACATTACATAAATTAATAATTTTAGGATGATACAAATGACAAAACCTTCTTCTACATATAAGGGTCTGTGGGGTTCCAATATAATCCTGGCTGACCTAACAATAATAATGAACGAGAACAATAATAAAAATATAGAGGTTACAGGGGTATACAAATAACAATAAGGGGGCTACAGTAATAAAAATAAGGGACTACAGTAGTAATATGGGGACCTAATAGAGAAATAATGCAAATTTTGTCGTTTTAGATGAATATGAGGAGAAAATGCACTACTACACTAAAAGACAAAATATATGCTAGTTTTGAGCAATTCGAAGGAAACGATCTAAAAAAAATAGATCAATCAAACATGAACATCAAACAAACTCAAAATAGAGACGCATTCCCTCAACTAGAAATATGGCTTTCAAACTGGTTCAGTGAGAAATGTAATCTATGCTCAGGGCGATAGGTGGAGAGCTAAATGAACACGAAGATGATCATCCAACAACCCAACGAAACGTAGAACTGAAAGGAAAACTAAAACTATGCATCAAGCAACTAAAAATATAAAGACGAAACTACCTCAAACTCAACTCAGAATGTTTAGTGAGGACATAGCCTGACAAGCGGCGGAAGGCACCTAGAAACCATATGATGAAAAAATCCATTGATCAGATAAGGGGAAAAAAACTGAGAGGAACGAGACAAGAGAGTCAAAGCAATCCCAATGGACTAATTGAAAGATGGAAATGAAACCTAGAGGAAAGAGAAACTGATAAAACCTAGGAAAAAGGCTAAAATTGTAACATATAGGATTCAGCGTGTCTGTCTAGCAGTAATCTATGCCAAACAGAGGATGGTGCGGCTGTGACAAAGGAAACAAGCGCCAATCGGCACGACTGTTCAAGCAAAAACAACGTTGAGCCAGAAAACCATGGAAAAAGAAAAAGCCACTAAGCAGAGGTCACACTTGACACTCTGAGGCTGAATGTGATGGCTAAAAATAGTCCGAAATGTAGAACAAAGCATAAAAATAATGAAATGACCAAAGTCAAACAGACAAGAAAAATACTAGACAAACAACGAGAGAGGACAAACACACTGATCCCCAGCAGAGTCGCTAACTTGTTGTACAAGTAAATCCCCTCTGCGGATAGAGGTCATCCCTGTAGCCTTGAAGTGGGTCTAGAAACATTGGAACAAGGTGGACTTTCACACTCCTAGCTTATATATGAAAACGAGTTGGGTTATACGGCCTACCTTGGTCCAATGCTTTTTTTTTAGTTTGCAATAGTGCTCCATTGGTATTTTTCTTCACACATTGTGGTCCTTCAACGATAATATATATGTACTTGCAGAAATATCAAGTGAATGGTGCTAGCATAGGAAAACATATTTTCATTCACAACTATTCGATTGGCCATAGAGAATCAAACATTTTGCATATGAATAATCAAGAAACTTTCTCGCATGTTCAACTTCAGCTCACTCCTTCACACGCTTGAATTTGTATTGGTTTGGGTTGAGATCAAGTGCAATACCCTGGGTTTTTTCTAATAAAATCCAGGCTACGAGATGATTTGGTCTATCATGAATATATGCATGAATCTTCTGATTGGATGGCTGCAAGCATACCTCAGACTATTTATTGATCCTTCTTGCTCGATGGCTACATCCATACCTCGGATCTCATTTTTATATGTACTCTATTCTGGATGGTTGCACCCATGCCACATTTTCATGTATCAGAGATATCTATTGTACTTGTTCTTGCAAGTCTTTCGATGACGGTGTTTGGTTTGAGCATGTTCTCATCAAGTATTTCACCCCTCCCTCTCTCTTGGACCTCATGCTTTAGGGGCATCTGTTACATAGTATATTTTAGCCTTCCCTGCAATTCCCATCCAGTGCATTGGAGGACCATTTCAGTGGCTTCTGCATATTTTCATACCTTGCTAATAGTGTCATTGCATCCCTCAGCATGTCAAGAACATTTCCTTTGTGGACCACTCCTCAAGCAGTCTTTCAAAACATGTGCCTCTCTGTCGATGTTGGTCGACAGTTATGGCCTCGCATCGATAGGGAAATTAACACTGGACCCGGCATCCATTGGCGATCTGTCTTAGTGTCTTACTCATGCTGAGCTATTTTTGGAAAGTTTTTTAAAATAGAAGCGAAGTTTCCATTCCTAACCACTTCGTGAGTAGAGTCATCATGCTTTGTTCGACTAAATAACGTCAAAATCCTCCCTTTGACTTCTTATTTCCTATATTTTTGCAACTCCACAAAGGGATAGGACCTCTCTTCCGCCTTATGAGGGATCCCAAACCACCTCCCTCTCTCCTATAACTACATCCTTTTCACATGGTTCTAGCTAGCTGAGCAGTCCTTACTATAGCTGGTGTGAAGAAGAACATTTAGGCCCATTGCCTCACGAAATCCGATCCATGAAAAATGCTTGAGACATGTTTTACTGAACCAATTGAAAGATGCTGCAACATCAAGGCATTAAGGTTGTAAACTTATTTTCTCTATCATTAATACATGACTGGTTTTTTGGTTCCAATTTTGCGTTCGATCATATGCAAAATCTTTGATTCTCTTTGACCAATCGAATAGCTGTGAATGAAAATATTTTGTCATATGTTGTCACCGTTCACTTGATTCTTTTGTAGGTACACATATATTATCGCTGAAGGACCACGATGTGTGAAGACAAAGAGCAACGGATCATTGCTGTAAACTACAACAAAAGTGTTGGACCAAGGTAAGCCATCTACCCCAACTCATTTTCATTTATAAGATCAGAGTCTGAAAGTCCAGCTTGTTCCCTTATTGCTAGACCCACTCCAGGGCTAGAGGGATCACCTCTATCCGTAGAGGGTATTTACCTGCACAATACACACACTTTTCGACGAGCGAGGATCCACTGCGAGGTGGAAAAGGAAACACCGGCTCGATGGCTTAATTAATAATATAATCTCATACCATATAACATTTGTACTCAGATATCCTCGTATCATTAATGAAATCATTATATTCACAAAGTTCAATAGGCTCACTAATAAACAAATAAATGATATAAAGTTGAATTTCTATATAAAGTTGGATTTGTTTCCCTTAATCGGTGACCCGTATAATAATGTATGTATGTATGATGAGACTAGTACATATAAATATGGATTATCCACAGTATCATAAAACATTGATCGACATTTCGAATTCCAATGGAGATCCATCATGAGGACAAGAATGAAGATTCCCATTGGGATTCAAAACGTAGACCAATGTTTTATGATACTGTGGATAATCCGGATTATGCAAATAACGATAACCACAAAAGTTTAAAAACCATACATATAAATCTATATTGGTGTGATTTATAAAAATAGGATATATATATATATATGGATATGGCTAAGGGTAAGTTGTCGCTTGTAAGAGAAATATGACACTATCTAGCTAAGATTATCTTCCACTCAACATAATATTTCACTGCAATTATGTTGTTTCCCTCGGGGAAATTTTTTTCCCAATAATTTGGGATGAGCCACCACGTGAGCTTAAAAACTTAACAAATTATTGGACAACAAGTATCCCACTTTGCTCATGTGCTAATACCCATATTATTCCCAAAAGAAAAAATATATTTATTTATCATAAAATTGATTTATATAAACTATACCCATACTATTCCCAAAAGAGAAATAAATATCTATTTGTCATAAAATTTATTTAGATGAATTAGTCAACTTAAACAATATTTAAAAGTAAATATAAAATAATGATGTCTATAGAGCATTGTAAGAAAGGTTGCCTCTACTCCAAATATTAATAATATATATTTATTTAAATTTTATTAATGTAATTTTATCATAAAAATTTTGTCTGTTAATATTAAAATCAATTTAAAATTTTCAAAAATTATTTTTATATTAAAATTTTATTTAAAATTTTTAAAATTTAAATTCACAAATAATAAATATATTAATAAATGAAGAAAAAAATAATTTATATTTATAAAGATTATATTTTATTAATAAAAACATATTAATTATTGTTAATTTATTCTTAATAATAAAAATAAACCTTTACAATATTATGGAGGTCCAACAAATCCTGTTCATTGATGACGATGATAGGTTTTCCCACATGACTGTTTCAAAAACCATTACTTCATCCATAATTTAAAGACATCTAAGAAAAAAAATATAAATATTTCACATTTTCAGTTATTGCTATTAATTATAAATTATAAATTGTTATATATTAATAAAATAAATAAAATATTTTAAATTCTTTACTTTGAGAGGCGTTCCTTCCAAGTGTCCAAAGTAATCGAGAAAATAACATATTTTAAAATATATCTTACTCTTCTAAATCACAAATTCATTAATAAATTTAAAAAAAAACTTATAATTATAAATATTAATAATAATTTATTATAAATTATTAATCCAAAATATATTATTTCTTAATTATTAATAAATCAAAATAACTAGTTCCTACTAAAACGAATAGTTCAACTAAACCTTTAAACCTTCATATGGGAACTCAAAATATTTCCCAATGCCCTCCCGAATGATATTTATCCGTCCATATTCATCTGTACATAAATGAAATTTAACACTCCATATCTTTTTATCGAGACTCTAACCCTCCATAACGGTGTTTAGGTAGCTTGTTCTCATTGCCTTAAATGGATCTTATACCAGAAAAATTCGGAAGATAACATTTTACAATAATGGAACATTAGGTAACTAACCCTTTTCTATATGGAATCACATGTGACCCAATACCTAACCACACAGGTCTCTTCATTTCGGCTCCCTCTCTTCCACCATTCGGTTTCACGGACAAGGGAATTAGGTTGCATAAATTGTTGGTGTATTCTTGTAAATCTTGGGTTATTAAATCTTCCACTTGCATTGTATCAATCTTCCACTATGCCTCAAGATACCATGTTGTCTCTTTTCTAGGTTATTATGTTTCAATGGTTTTATACGCTCCACTCCACTTTCCTTGATTGGAACCTTGGTTTTGAAGATATGCCGCAAAGTGTTTTGAATCGTGATGGTGGTGAGATGACGGATAGTTATAATGACGAAGGAGGTTCATATATTGAAGAATGAAGAAATCCCATGGTTGTTGATGGTGGTGAGAGCTCCTTGACTCCACATGCCTGTCACAGAAAGGCCCGTATTAGTGTTGGATACCCTAATGCCAACAGTATGGGTGTGTTGAAATATTAAAGTCACTTGCGTACCCTGTGCAGGTAGAAACAGAGTACAACAGGGGAAGTAGCATCACGTTGAGCATACACTTCTATGCATTTAACACAGATGGAGAGAAACTGTAAGGAGGAATTAAATGTTGATGGGCCGTAGCCACCATTGCAGAGATGAATTTATGTTTGTATGGGCATAGCCGAATTTGTAGAGGAAATGAAGACTTTTGTGGTTAAACCACAGAACAGTAGAGTTTTATTAAAGATAGTCTTTTTGGGCTTTTAAGCCCTCAACAACCAAACAGGAAAAAGTTTTGTTTAAACACACCATGTCTTTTAAGTTTTGAATTTGGCCACGTCATCTGTGGTCCCCACCAGACATTTCTATGTCACAATCACAAATCGCAGCAACAGAGTGTTTAACTGTCTTGTTGATATGAATGAGTTCTGATGCGATGCGATGATGCGAGATCATACATTGCACATCGCAAAGGAACGATGTAATTTCCACCTTTAGAAATGTTTTACCGCTAATTGAAAGTTTGTGATGCGATGCGATGTGGTCCCACCACAATCGCTCATTGCAATCACATTCACCAACCGCATCACCGCCATATGTTGTGTTCCATTGAAAGTTTTCGATGTGATTGTCGCAATCACACATCGCAACATCACATAACTATTCCACCCTCTGCTTATGCTTTTCGCTGATGCCGATGGTGCGATGCGATGTGGTCCCTACCACAATCGCTAATCGCACATCGCAAATCTCTCATCACCATCTGCCCAGATCGCAGGCTCATTGTAATACTTGCAATGCAATTTGGTCCCACCACAATCACAATCACAACATTGCAAGTTCTTTGTTCAACCGTTCCGCCAGTCCATTGTCGATGCACCAATGTCGCTAATCACACATCAAAATTGCAAGTTCAAATTTCATTTCGCCAAACCATTTGTTCCGCCGATCGCCGATCGCCGATTGAGATGTGGGCTCCATTCGTATATCGCACAAATGAAATTTTAGGTTAAAGTTTATGTTCCGACAATGTATTTTTATTATAATTTTGTTTTATGTTTTATGTTACGCCACACCATATAAAAAGTGAAAAGCCGGTAAGCTCATTGCATTGTATTATGTAATAGTTGTGTTGTATGTTGTGTATTATGAAAAATCCCGCAGGTTGAGAAAAAATAGTGAAGCATAATAAAGCACTGTTTTGTGCATTTTGAGAGACAGAGAGAAGTTTGTTTTGAGAGCACTGCGTCTGTAGCAGTCAAGTATTTTGTAATCCCACTTCAGTGGAAGAAAGTTTTAATAGCTTTTATTTTTTAATGAAATAGAAAGCATTTTATTCTACAATCTCTGTCGAGTTATTCTCTGTGTTAGAAGGAGAGTATTATTCTCTCAGTCTTTTGTTCTGGAACTATCAGAAATTCCAACATGGTATCGGAGCTTATCCAGGCTCTTTGAAGGTTTCAAAGAAGTTGAAGGAAGAAGGAAGATTTGTTGTAGTAGTTCTCCAACAGCATGAAGGCTCAGCAGAAGTTAAAGTCCAGGTATTTCTCAAAAAATAGAGTTGTTTTTTTGTTTAAAAGAGTAGTCCTCAGAGACAAAGTTTGTCTTTTAAAGAAGGAAAGACAGTTTGTTTGAAAAACACAATCAAGTTTAGTTCAGAGTTTAGTTTATAAGTAATGGCTGGACCAAGCACTAGTATGAGTATTGGAAATACTCATCTCCCACAATTTAATGGGAAGAACTATGATTATTGGTCCATTACCATGAGAGCCCTGTTTGCCTCACAAGACTTGTGGGAATTTGTAGAGGATGGTTTTGATGAAACAGTTGATGAGCAGGCCTTTAATTCCTTAACACAGACAGAGAAGTATTTATTGAAGAGAAATAGGAAGAAGGACTCTAAAGCCCTCTTCTATCTCTATCAAGCAGTACATGAGAGTGTGTTTTGAAGGATAGCAGCAGTTAAGAAATCCAAGGATGCATGGGAAACTCTTAGAATAGCCTGTCAAGGTATGGAGAAAGTGAAGACGACAAAACTACAATTATTGAGGAGAGATTTTGAAACTCTCTTTATGAAAGAGTCTGATAACATAGACTCATTCTTCACACATGTGATTGGAATGGTCACACAGATAAGGTCCCATGGAGAAACACTTGAGGAAAGAAGGATAGTGGAGAAACTATTGAGGAGCTTACCCTCAAGGTTTGATGTTATTGTTACCACCATAGAAGAGACTAAGGATCTCTCAAAGTTCATAGTAGATGAACTTCATGCATCGCTGATGACTCATGAATAGAGATTTAAAAGATCAGTAAACCCATCTCTAGAGCATGCCTTCAAGACTCGGATGCCTTTTGGAAGAGGAAGAGGTCAAGGTAGAGGAAGAGGAAGAAGAAAAAGCCAAAACGGAGGAAGGAACAACCCTTCACATTCACATGGAAGGAGAAGTAATCAGAATCAAAGCCACGACCAAAGATGCAGCCAACAAAGTGGACACCAACATGCTCATGGACAAAGGTATGACAAATCCAATGTCTAATGTCATTATTGCAAGAAATATGGGCACTATGTCAATGAGTGTAGGAAAAAGCAAAATGACATGAATAATAGGAAGAATGCTAATGTAGCAAGAGAAGAAAAGAACCCAAGGAATGTGTTGTTAACATGTAATGTAGCACAAGATAGACAAGATGATGTATGGTTCTTAAATTCAGGTTATAGTAATCACATGACTGGAAACATAGCAATGTTTGCCAATCTTGATGAAGAACTTAAATCAGAAGTAACCACGAGAACTGATACTAAGATTTATGTCGAGGGAAAAGGTAGAGTTAGTATCCGTGCAAGAAATGGTGAGCAGAAATTTGTGCCAGATGTATACTTGTTCTTGGTTTGAAGTGTAATCTTTTGAGCATTGGGCAGCTCATAAACAAAGGTTACAATGTAGTTTTCAAGAATGATGTGTGCACAATAATGGATATACCTCCAAGAAAGAAGATTATTGTTGAAATACAAATGACTAGCAATAGAATGTTTCCACTCAATATTAATACCGACTTGAAGGGAAAAGGAAAGAATGTAGTAGCTGTAACTCAAGAGGTCTTTCAGAAGGAAGTGAAAGATGAGAGCTAGTTATGGCGCTTGAGATTTGGACATCTCAATTTTGGAGGATTAAATTTGTTGCATGGCAAAGGAATGGTAAGAGGTTTACCATTGATTGAGAAACTAGACAACATATGTGAAGGTTGTATCTTGGGAAAACAACACAAAGAAAAATTTCCATTAGGAAAGAGCATAAGGGAAAAATCACCCTTAGAAATCATCCATTCAGATTTATGTGGGACGATGCAAACAACATCAGTTTCAGGTAGCAATTACATGCTGACCTTCATTGATGATTTCACAAGGAAAGTATGGGTTTATTTCCTAAAATATAAAAGTGAAGTCTTTGAAAAAAATTTCCACTTTAAAGCTCTTATAGAGAAACAGAGTGGGCAACATATCAAAGTTCTTAGAACTCACAGAGGAGGTGAGTACATCTCAAAATAATTCTTGCATTTTTGCAGAGAGAATGGCATACAGAAATAGTTTACTACAAGCTACACACCGCAGCAAAATGGAGTTGCTGAAAGGAAGGATCGAACCATAATTGAAATGGTGAGAAGTATGCTGAAGGAAAAACACTTTCCAAATAAGTATTGGGAAAAGCTGCAAATTGTGCAGCATACATCTTGAATAGATGGCCAACAAAAGCCGTAATGAAAAGAGTTCCAGAAGAAGCGTGGAGTGGCAGAAAACAGGGAGTCACCCACATGAGATTTTTTGGATGTGTGGCATATGCACACATTCCAGATCAGTTGAAGAAGAATTTGGATAGTAAGGGGGAGAAGTCCATCTTCCTTGGATATTGTGAAGATTCCAAGGGATATAGATTGTATAACCCATCCGCAAAGAAATTTATTATAAGCAGAGATGTGCAATTCATTGAAGAAGAAGCATGGGATGGAAGCATTAAGAAAACAGTCTATCAAAAGATGTTTGTCTCATGATGAAGATGAGGAAAATGTGGCTGAAAATAATACCTCATTGGTAGCACTACCTCCACCAACATAAGGACAGCAACGGAAACCTCAAGCATGAGTAAGAACACCCTTAAGAAGAAATGAGAGTGCCTCTCCAAACACACCACATGGAGCAAATTTGAGTGCTTATTCAAGCACAACTACACCAAATGAAATTGGAACAAGATTCAAAAATATTAATGAAATTTATGAGCAAGAGACGGAAAATGAAGGTATGAACTCCTTATTTGCTTTGTATTGTCATGTTGATGATCCTATTCATTTTGAAGATGCCATAAAAGATAGAAAATGGATAGAATCTATGGATGATGAATTTAATTCCATAGAGAAGAATAAGACATGGGAGTTGGTTGATATCCTAGAAGGTAAAGAAGTTGTTGGAGTAAAATGGGTCTACAAGACCAAAAGCAATGCTGAAGGTAAGATTGAAAGGCACAAGGCTAGACTTGTTGTCAAAGGATATAAGTAGCAACATGGAAGAGACTATGAAGAAACTTTTGCACCAGTTGCAAGAATGGAAACCGTGAAAGCAGTGTTGTCCATAGTAGCACAAAACAAATGGAAGGTTTACCAAATGGATGTAAAATCAACATTTTTAAATGGAGTGTTAATAGAAGGGGTTTATGTGGAACAACCTCTAGGATATGAGAAAGAAGGCCAAGAGCATAAAGTTTGCAAGTTGAAGAAAGCTCTTTATGGGTTGAAGTAAGCACCAATAGCATGGTACAGTAGGATAGATTCCTATCGACTGGAAAATGGATTTGAAAAATGTGAAGGAGAACCCACATTATACATCAAGGAGAAAGATGGTAAGATGTTCATTGTTGCATTATATGTTGATGATGTGATATTCACAGGTAATGATAATTACCTCATTGAAAATTTTAAAACAGTCATGAAAGAAGAATTTGAAATGACTGACATGGGATTGTTGAGATACTTCTTAGGAATAGAAGTAGAACGGAATGAAAATGGGATTTTTATCTCTCAAGCAAAATATGTTAATGAAGTTTTAGAAAGATTTAATATGTAGGAGTGAAAGGTAGCAATTACTCCCACAGTAATGGGAGTGAAGTTGAGTAAAGATGACAGCAACAAGGATTTTGATCCAAGTTTGTATAAAAGCATAGTTGGCAACCTCATGTATTTGACTGCAACTAGGCCAAATATTATACATGCTGCTAGTTTGATTTCCAAATTGATGGAGAGGCCAAAAGAAGTACATTGGCAAGCAGCGAAGAGAATTCTGAGGTATGTGAAAGTAACTAAGAGGTATGGTATTCCTATTACTGCTTTAGAAAATTTTGAATTAATTGGATATACTAACAGTGATTGGGTTGGAAGTGTTGATGATCAGAAAATCAAATCCGATTATGTTTTTCATATGGATTTAGGAGCCATTTCATGGGCTTCTAAGAAATAGCCTATTATAGCATTATCTACAACAGAGGCAGAGTATGTGGCAGCTACAGCAGCAACATGTCAAGCAATTTGGATGAGAATAATGTTGAGGAATTTGTGTCAAGAACAGGTAAAGGGCATAATGTTTTATTGTGACAATAGCTCATCTATTGCATTATCAAAGAATTCCGTTTTTCATAAAATAACTAAGCACATAGATGCCAAGTTTCACTATATCAGAGAATTGGTGAACAATGGAGAAATTGTTTTACAGCATTGTAGAACAGAGGAGAAATTTGCAGACATATTGACAAAGCCATTGGGGTAGAAGAGTTTTGAATATTTAAGAAAATTATTGGGTATGACTAATAATGTAGCAGCTGACTTTAAGGGGGAGTGTTGAAATATTAAAGTCACCTACGTACCCTATGTAGGTAGAAACAGAGTACAACAGGATCAGCAATAGAAGGTTGAGTGTACACTTATGTGCATTTAACAGAGACGGAGAAAAACCGTAAGGAGGAATTAAATTTTGATGGGCCGCAACCACAATTGCAGAGATGAATTTATGTTTGTATGCGTGTAGCCAAATTTGCAGAGGAAATGAAGACTTTCATGGTTAAACCACAGAACAAGAGAGTTTTATTAAAGACAGTATTTTCGGGCTTTTAAGCCCTCGACAACCAAATAGGAAGAAGATTTTTTTAAGCACACCAAGTCCTTTTAAGTTTTGAATTAGGCCACATCATCTGTGGTCCCCACCATACATTTCTATGTCACAATCGCAAATTGCAGCAGCAGAGTGTTTAAGTGTCTTTTTGATATGAAGGAGTTCTGATGCGATGTGATGATGCGAGATCACACATTGCACATCGCAAAGGAACGATGTAATTTCCGCCTTTTGAAATGTGTTACCGCCGATTGAAAGTTTGTGATGCGATGCGATGTGGTCCCACCACAATCGTTCATCACAATCGCATTCACCACCTGCATCACCACCATATGTTGTGTTCCATCGAAAGTTTGCAATGCAATTGTCGCAATCACACATTGCAACATCACATAACTATTCCACCCTCCGCTTATGTTTTTCGTCGATGCTGATGGTGCGATGCGATGTGGTCCCTACCACAATCGCTAATTGCACATTGCAAATCTCTTATTGCCATCCACCAAGATTGCAGGCTCATTGTAATACTTGTGATGCGATGTCGTCCCACCACAATAGCAATTGAAACATCACAGTTTCTTTGTTCAACCGTTCCTCCAGTCCATTGTTGACATGTCGATGTTGCTAATTGCACATCCCAATCACAAGTTCAAAGTTCATTCCGCTAAACCAGTTGTTCCGCCAATCATCGATCGCCGATTGCGATGTGGACTCCACTTGTATATCACGCAAATGAAATTTTAGGTTAAATTTTATGTTCTGACAATGTATTTTTACTATAATTTTGTTTTATGTTTTATGTCACGCCGCTCCATATAAAAAGTGAAAAGCCTGCATGCTCATTGCATTGTATTATGTAATAGTTGTGTTGTATGTTGTGTATTATGAAAAACCCCGTAGGCAGAAAAAACACAGTGAAGCATAACAGAGCACTATTTTGTGCATTTTGAGAGACAGAGAGAAGTTTGTTTTGAAAGCACTGCCTTTATAGCAGTCAAGTATTTTCCAATCCCACTTCAGTGGAAGAAAGTTGTAATAGGTTTTTTTTGTTAATGAAATAGAAAGCATTTTTATTATACAATCTTTATCCAGTTATTCTCTCTGTTAGAAGGAGAGTATTATTCTCTCAGTATTTTGCTCTGGAATTATCAGAAATTCCAAGAGGGTGGAGGATTACTGAAATACAGTGTTCCACGGGTAGTTGCGGAGAGCAGATTGCAGGAGCTTCTACGAGAAACAAAAACAATCCTGAGAAATCGAAAAACCGGGTCCATCTTGGAAATTTTCCCACAGAAGAGATGGTTGCAATTGAATTCGACGCATCAGTTTTGGTCCTAAGGCGTGATTCATGAGCCAATCATTTGAACTTTCCAGAGTACTCTGCTCACATAAAAACCACACTAGAAGGCTTCTCTGCTTCTGATATTGCAAATAACTTGAAGTATGTAGCCTCGAAGGCTACAAAAAACATAACATCTCTACTTAGTCTGGACAATAAGGACCGGGGATTAGGAGTTTCCCCTCTTATTACCCAACAACGTAAGGATCAGGGATTTGAAGTTTCTGCTACAATGCCAGCTGCCGCAATTGGTACTTCTTCAGCTTCATTCATGTCTTCCAATGCAGGTATGCATTCTTAAATTTGATCTTGCCCTGTGCTTTTTCAAGAGTCTTTTAGGTATTGGAAGAAGATCATCCCTGAGGAATTAAATTAATTTTCCCCCAAAATGAATTATATATATTGGAAACTAATTTTTTTCTCAAAAATGAATTATATATATGAGTTTCCAATTATATATTGGAAAGTCATGGGTTGGAAATTGGAACTGGAATTTTAGTTTTTTTTGTTTTAATTGAAACATTGTGCCTAAAACAACTCATAGGTATACATAGTTTTTTTCATAATTGGAGCACCCACGCAGAATTGGAATATAAGTGTAAAATGTTTCCCACCTAACTAGCCATTGGAACACATCCTTGAGACTTATTAAAATTAATATAAGTCAACCCCTAAACTACAAGACTAAATCATGTCTTCTAAATCCACTTTACAACCAAGTCACAACCCAATACAAGTGGCAAACCAAGAGAGGAGCCCACAAGGTGCATAGATAGGTCTTAAATTATGTTAGAGGCTGGAAACTAGAGCTAAGATTCTAGACTCTGATATTAAATTATGTTTCTTTCTAAATGAATTATATATGTTTCAAACTTGTAGTTATGGAGACCTGTAGGGTAGTATCCTAAATTATAAATGTTTTGTCTTAAAATGAATTATATAAGGAATTCATAATTCATCTTTTTGACAAAAACTGGAGGTGTAATATTTTTTATTAGGTTTATCCTTCTAGTATGACAAATTTAAGGCTACAAAATATATCCTTTTGGTAGGCTTTTCCTTCCAATATTACTATGATGGATTATGGATTATGGATGTCATTTTAACTAATTATAATCAATGTGAACCACTCCATCTACCTAATATATATGGTTTTAGTAGGCTTTTCCTTCTAGTCTTACTATGATGGATTACAGAGTCCATTTTAACTAATTAGAATCGATATGAACCACTCCATCTACCTAATATATATGGTTTAAGAGGTTGTTACATATATCTAAAAAGGTAGCTCATTCCCATCAAAATTTACATTTGAAACAATTCATAATTACAATTAAACAAAGAGGACACTTTTTAAATTAATATTCAGTACTAAAATTGCAAAATTGGGAAGCTCCCTAATCTTGATCCCTGCAGGTATGCTTGATTACATTCTGAATGCTGATCTCACGATAGTACCAATGCGAGTAAAGTAACACATAAAGGTGGTTGTCCGTGCTGCATGTAAGAAAAAAACCCATTGTGATCAACAAGAGACCGTGAATCACCTTCATCAGCACATTCATCATGAACAACCAATCAATGATAGCGGCATTTCCAATTTCTCAGTCATGCATGAGGTTGTGCAGTAATCCTGTAGACACTGCAAAAATTAATGTGAATAATCAGAAAATCCAGCATGAGAAATGAAGCAGGAATACGTTAGGCAGCGCAACAGGTAGTGCCATTTGCAGTTTCTCATTTTCTCATTGGTGCATGAGCATCTCCATAAATCCAATCCATGAATCGAGTGTACAAAGCCTAATTTTCCAATTTCAAATCCAAATTATATGCCGAAACAAGTGGAGAGTTTTGATGAATTAATCGACGTAGAGAAGGATTATTACATTCCCTAGTGTGTTGTCCTTGGACCTATCCCCCGGGGCTGTTGCAATTTCTAGTTATTCCAAACAACAACTAAAGGAAAATAAAATTTATCAGTTCAACACACAGATTTAATAGCAATAAATCTGGACAGAGATGGTTAAAAATACTATTTCATTAACCATAAAACTATTACAAAATGAAGAACATTTGAACTACATTGTTCTAGTTTACAAGACAAATCTTTTGACTTTTAAAAAATTTTGCTCTCTGTCTCTCTGTTTTTATTTTCTGCCTTCGAGCATACACAGTCAATAAAAATGCACACACATTGCTCTTCTCTGCCTTCAGACCTTTTTTTTTGTGATTACAATGCACTGCACTTTTCATTACAATACATATATTGTCAATATAATATATTTACAATATATATTATAAAATATTTATAACCAAAGTTTAAAACATACATCGCGGGGTTTTATAAGAAAAAAACATAAAACGTTAACCTAAGTTCTTAAAAATATTGTTGTGGTAACTAAAAAATTAAAATAAAAAAACATTTAACATTGTACATTCCACGAAGTCAAAATACTATGCAAGGGACTTTTTCTTTACCCCACAGAGCTCCTTTGATTGGTTTAGAGGAAGGTGACAACACCTTCTTCGGTGGGTCAATTTTGGCCTTGGCTCCTCATAATGGATTCCAACGGAATGGTGTTGGTTGTGTCTTTAATTCAGATTGAATGTGGTTGGTGTAGTGTTTAATGTGGGTGTTGCAAATAAGAATGTGGTTGCTTGAAGTGAAAATCGGGACTCGTAATTGATGTTTTTTTCCTTCAAGAACTCCCATCAACATTAAGTTCTCATCCTTCTGTTGTCTGTGGGGCAGTTGGAATTAATTTCTAACACTCCCCCTTAATTTCAACTAATACATTATCTTGCATACCCAGGCATTTTCTTAAATAATTGAAAATTTTCTGCCCCAATGTTTTTGTTAATATATCAGTAAATTGCTCTTCTATTCTGTAATGATTGAGAACAATTTCTCCATTTCTCACTAACTCTCTGATGTAGTGATAATTAGCATCAATGTGTTTCATTCTCTTATGAAACACTGAATTCTTGGATAATGATATTGCTTAGCTTCCATCAGAGTAAACTGTTGTGCCTTTTACCTATTTATGGCACAAACTTCTCAAAATTCTTCTCATCCATACTACTTGACATGCTGTTGTTGTAGATGCCACATACTCTACCTCTGTTGTTGATAAAACCACAATTGACTATTTCTTAGAAGCCCGTGAAATGGCTCCTAATCCCATATGAAAAAAATATCTACATGTGCTTTTCCTGTCATCTATACTTCTAGCCCAATCAATGTCAGTTTATCCAATCAATTCAAAATTTTCTGAAGTGGTGTGTAAAATACCATACCTCTTTGTTCTTTTCAAATACCTCAGAATTATTTTTTCTTCTTGCCAATTTTCCTCCTTTGGCCTTTCCATAAATATGGAAATTAAACTTACAACGTACATAATATATGGCCTAGTTGAAGTCAAATACGTAAGGCTACCAAATATGCTCTTGTACTAAATTGGATCAAAATCCTTGCTATTGTCTTCTTTTCGTAGCTTCGATCCCATCACTGTAGGAGTAATTGATGCTTTGCAATCCTTCATGCTAAATATTTACAAAAATTAATTGACATACTTTGTTTGAGAAAAAAAAAATTTATTTTCATTTTTCTCTACTTCTATTCCTTAGAAGTATCTCAGCATTCCGATATCAATCATTTCAAATTCATCCTTCATGACTATTTTAAATTTTTCAATGAGGTAAGAATCATTACCTGTGAATATCACATCATCAACATACAAAAAAACAATGAGCATGTTACCATATTTCTCCTTGAAGTATAATGGGGGTTCTCCTTCACATTTTTCAAACCCATTTTCTAGTAGATAGGCATCTATCCTATTGTACCATGCTCTTGGTGCTTATTTCAGCCCATACAAAGCTTTCTTCAATTTGCATACCTTGTCATCTTGGCTTGCTTTCTGATATCCCAGAGGTTGTTCAACAGATACCTCTTCCATCAATAATCCATTTAGGAATTCTGATTTCACATCCATTTAGTAAAATTTCCACTTCTTTTGTGCTACTATGGACATCAGTGCTCTTACTATTTCCATTCTTGCAACTGGAGCAAAAGTTTCCTCATAGTGTCATCCTTATTTCTGCTTATAGCCTTTGACAATAAGTCTAGCCTTGTGTCTTTCAATCTTACCTTCAACATTGCTCTTGGTTTCATACACCGATTTTACTCTAATGACTTCCTTGCCTTTAGGAAGATCAATTAATTCCCATGTCTTATTTTTCTCTATGGCATTTATCTCTTCATCCATATCATATATCCATTTCTTATCTTTTACAGGTTCTTCAAAATGAATAGCATCTTCTACATGCCAATACAAAGAAAATAAATATTCATACCTTCATTTGCCGCCTCTTGCTCAGAAATTTCATTAAGACTTCTGAATCTACTTCCTCTTTCACTTGCTGAACGTGTGCTTGTAGAAGCACTCAAATCTGCTCATTGTTATGTGCTTGGAGAAGCACTATCATCACTTCTCAAGGGTGTTATCATACCTTCTTGTGGTGTCATTTTCTGTCCTTGTGTTGGTGGAGGTGGTGCTACTAATGAGGGGTTTCTTTCAACCATTTCTTCCTCATCATCACCATGAGACAAACAAATTTTTACATTCACTGTTTTCTCAATGCTTCCATCCTAAGCTTCTTCCTCAGTAAAATGCATATATTTGCTTATAATAAACTTCTTTATCGATGGGTTATACAATCTATATGTTTTTGATTCTTCACTATATCTAAAAAATACACACTTCTCTCCCTTACTGTCCAACTTTTTTCTTAGCTGATCTGGAATGTGTGCATAAGCCACACAACCAAAAACTCTCATGTGGGTGACAAACTGTTTTATGCCACTCCATGCTTCTTTAGAAAATCTGTTCATAACGCTCTTTGTTGGCCATCTATTCAAAAAATATGTTGCACAATGTACAACTTTAGCCCAATATTCATTTTGCAAATGTTATGCCTTCAACATACTTCTTACCATGTCCATGATGGTTCTATTTTTCTTTTCACCAACTCCATTTTGTTGTGGTGTATACCTTGTTGTAAATTACTTGTGTACCCCATTTTCTTTGCAAAGACACATAAATTCTTTGGATATATATTCTCATCCTCTATCTATTATTAAGAATTTAATATGCTG
This sequence comes from Pinus albicaulis, assembly GCA_034641835.2. NCBI lineage: Eukaryota > Viridiplantae > Streptophyta > Pinopsida > Pinales > Pinaceae > Pinus > Pinus albicaulis. The sequence continues at coordinate 676,858,250 of CM076575.1, forward strand.
CCCACTTTGATTCTCTACAAGAGCTTTAAAGTGGCAGAATTTCTCAAACACTTCACTCTTCAACTTCAAGAAATAATCCCATGTTTTTCTTGTGTAATCATCAATAAAGGTCATCATATAATGGCTTCCTACTAATGATAGTGTTTTCACTGGTCCCCAAAAATTAGAATGGACTATTTCTAAGGGTGCCTTTGCCCTTATGCTCTTTCCTGATTAAAATCTTTCTCTGTGTTGTTTTCCCAAGATGTAGCCATTAGATAGACTGTCTGGATTTTCAATCAATGGTAATCCCTTTACCATTCATTTTATGTGCAACAAGTTCAGACCTCAAAAGTTGAGATTTCCAAATCTCAAGTGCCATAACCATTTTTCATCTTTTGCTTCTCTTTGGAATGTCTCTTGTGTCACTGTTGCCATTGCAGCTTCTTCAAATCTACTCTAATTTTGAGAGGAAACATTATATTTCTTGTCATCTTCACTTGTGTAATGCATTGCTTTCTTGGTGGTTTATGCATGATGGTTCATACATCATCTTCGAAGAAAACATTGTAGCATTTTTGAATGAGCTGTCTAATGCTCAAAAGGTTACAATTTATACCAGAAACATAGTAAACATCTGATATGCTTCTCTTTACACCTTTATTTGTCAAAACACCTACTCTGCCTTTTCCCCATGATAGAGACTTTACAATCTATCCTCAATGTTACTTGAGACTTCACATTTTCATCAATCATGGAAAACATAGAAATGTTTCTAGTCATATTGTTGCTACATCTTGAATCTAGAAACCATATATCCTCAATTTTCTCTTCAGCCATACTACATGCTAAAAATAAATTCTCTTGACTGAGATTATTTTGAGTGAAGTTAGCACTGGGTCTACTACCTATGTCACTCTATTTCTTCCTACATTTATTAGCGTAATGGCCAAACTTCTTATAGTAGTGACATTGGACTTGGGATTTATCATACCTTTGTCCATGTGTTTGATTTTTTCCACCTTGTTGGTTGCTTCCTTGGCTTTGATTCTGACTTTGATTGCTGCCCCTTCCACTAGAACTTGCAGGGTTGTTTCTTCCTCTGTTTTTCCTTCTGCCTCTTCATTTTCCTGAGTAATTTGATCTTTCTTGACCTCTTCCTCTTCTAAAGAACATTTGGGTCTTCAAGGCATGCTCCAAAGATGAGTTTCCTGTTCTACTCAGTCTTTATTCATGTGTCATCAATGATGCATGAATCTCATCAACAGTAAAATTTGAGAGATTCTTTGTCTTTTCAATGGTTGTGACTATCACATAAAATATTGAGGGTAAGCTCCTCAATAATTTCTCCACTATTCTTTTTTCTCTACTGTCTCTCCATGAGATCTCACTTGGGTAACCAACCCAATCAACAATGTGAATAATGAATCTATTGTATCAGACTCTTTCATGCAAATAACTTCAAAATATCTTATCATTAATTGAAGCTCTGCTGTCTTTACCTTATCGATACCGTGGTAGGCTGTCTGGAGGGTATTCCATGCATCCTTGGACCTCTTTGCTACTGCAATTCTTTGAAATACACTTTCATGCACTGCTTGATAGAGATAGAAGAGGGCTTTTGAATCCTTCTTCCTATTATTCTTCAACAAATCATTCTCTGCCTGTGTTAAGTAATTATATGCTTATTTATCTGCTCGTTCTTCTAAACCATCTTCAACTAACTCCCATAAATCTTCATAGGAAAATAAGGCTTTCATCGTGATTTTCCAATAGTGATAGTTCTTCCCATTGAACTGTGGGAGTTGAGTGTTTCCCATACTCGTGCTTGTGCTGCCTCCTGCCATAGCTAGCTTACTCAACTATGCTTTAAAAATTTGACTATGTTTTTAAATAAAATTTATCACTGCTGAGAGATAAACTCTGTATTTCAGTTCTTTGGATCGCACTCTTTAAGTAAATACCTTGTTTTGCTGAGCCTTCACACTACTGGTCAAAATCTTCAACAACTCCTTATTCCTTCAACTTCTTTGGAAAATGAAAAGAGCCTGGACTAGCTCTCATACCATGTTGGAATTTATAGTTATTCTGAACAACAACTGAAAAGAAAAGAAAATTCTTCAACTCAACAGAGAGATTCAATAGCAATAAATTTGGACATAGATGCTTAAAAACACTATTGCATTAAGCATAAAACTGTTACAAAATGGAGAACATCATAACTGCATTATTCTAGTTTATAAGAAATATCTTTTAGCTGCTTCACACACACAATGCTTCAAAAAAAATTTCTCTCTGTCTATCTGGTTTTCTTTTCTGCCTTTGCACATACATAGTCAGTAAAAATGCACACACAATGTTCTTCTTTGCCTTCAGGAATTTTTTTGTGTGCTTACAATACACCGCACATTTCGTTACAATATATATATTGTAAATATAATATATTTATAATATATATATTGTAAATATTATATATTTACAATATATATTATAAAATATTTATAACGAAATTTTAAAACATACATCACGACATTTTAAAAAACAAAACGTAGAACATTAACCTAAGTTCTTAAAACTATTGTCGCGGAAAAGAAAAAAAAACATTTGTAGGTTTTAACCCTGAACAAAAATTGTCTACACACGAATCTTATAACAGAAAATAAACAATAGCGAGAGCATAAAACATAAAACAGATAAACAGATAGATTTTCCCCTAGATCCCAAGTCGGGACGACCAACTTGATTTTTCATTATATTCCTTTTAGTGTTACAACACATATATATACATGTCGAAGCATACATAAACCCAAATCCATTAACCCTGGATTAGAATATAACTGTAGTTCCCTTGATCGAATCTACAAAATACCAGGGGCCAAAAACCATTGTACCCCAAAACCATGTGAAAACTCATTCAAAAAACATGGGTGGGTGAACCTATGAGTGGGTCCGCACACCAAAACAGTTTTCGCCAGGGTGTTGTCTCGAACCCCAAAAGTGAGGGTTGCCTCCTCCCTTGTGACACCCTTGCTGCGGCTGGCGCAACGTACAACGCGTGGGGCTAGTCGTGGAAAGAATATAACACATACCCAACATTCTCCAAATTGTTGTTTTCATTCCACAGGGGGCCACAAGAGAGCTTAGTCATTGGGCCAATTATTCAACACCCATTGTTTCTCTACACCAAGAGAACTTCTGAGTGCTCACAAACTTCGTCAATGCATCTGCAACATTCTTCAAAGTGTCCACCTTTACCAGCAACACCCTTTTAGCCTCAACCATATCTCTAACAAAGTGATATTGAACATCAATGTGCTTTGTCTTTGAATGATAAGCAGGGTTCTTAGCCATGAAAATTTCACTTTGGCTATCACAGTCTATCCTTATAGCTTGCTGTACCAACCCCATACTTGAACACAATCTCTGCAACCAAACTGCTTCCTTGCTTGCATGAGTGGCTGCTATGTATTCCGCCTCTGTAGTTGAAAGAGCCACTACAGACTGTCTTTTACTCATCCAACTGACTGCGCCTCCAAATAGGCTAAACACATACCCACTTGTAGATCTTCTTTGGTCCAGATCTCCAGCCCAGTCTGCATCAACAAAACCACGAATGTTCAACATTCTTTCCAATCCTGGTCTTCCCTGGTAGCACAAGCCATAATCACTAGTGCCACGTAAATATCTGAAAACCCGCTTCACTACTGTCCAATGCTCCTTCCCTGGGTTTGACATAAACCTGCTCAATACTCCCACTCCATGTGCAATGTCTGGTCTAGTACAAACCATTGCATACATCAGGCTACCCACTGCACTTGCATATGGAACACGGGACATATACTCCTCTTCTTCTTGTGTCTTGGGACACTGTTCAGCAGACAAATTTACACCTACAGGAATAGGAACCTTCACCGGTTTACTATCCTGCATATTGAACCTCTGCAATATAGTCTCGACATACTTCCTCTGGTTTAACCAGAGCTTCCTCTTTGCCCGATCTCTCTTAATTTGCATGCCCAAAATATAATTTGCAGCACCCAGATCCTTCATGTCCAATTTGGAGAATAGTTGGGTCTTCAAATCTTGGATAATTTCTTTGTCATTTCCAATCAACAACATATCATCCACATACAAGACCAAATAAATAACATGGTCACCAATTAATTTAAAATAAACACAGTGATCCTCCTTGCTTCTGGTGAAGCCAAGTCCTTGTATATAGGTATCAAATTTCTGATACCACATCCTTGGTGACTGTTTTAACCCTTACAGATACTTCTTCAACCTGCATACCAGTTCTTTCTTACCCTTCACCATAAAGCCTTCAGGTTGCTTCATGTAGATCTCCTCTTCTAGATCCCCGTGAAGAAATGTTGTCTTCACATCCATCTGTTCTATCTCAAAATCAAATGCAGCAGCAACAGATAAAAGTAATCTAATAGAAGTAACTTTGGCAACAGGAGAGAAAATATCACCAAAATCAATTCCCGGCACCTGGGAATAACCTTTTGCTACCAACCGAGCTTTGTATTTCTCCACCTTGCCTTCTACATTCATCTTCTTCTTAAACACCCATTTTCTCCCGATGGGCTTCCTTCCAGCCGGCAACTCCACCGGATCCCATGCCTCATTTTTGTGCAAGGATGCCATTTCATCAACCATGGCCTCCTTCCATAGTTTTCCATCCTCTGAATCTACTGCCTCCCTGACAGTTCTGGGTTCATCATTAGTTATAGTTAAGGCAAAACCTGAACAGAAAGCAGATGGACTATACCTTTCTAGTTGCCTTCTTTCCCGAACTGATCTTCTCAAAGCTGGAGTTTGTGGCTCTTCATCTTCTGAGTCTTCTTCTGTTGTAGAGTCTGATTCATCCTCCTTTAGCTCAAACTCTATCTTCTCAGGTTCCTTTGGTAGGACTTGATGTTTAACAACATCTTTCACTTCTCTAAACACCACATCTCGGCTGTACACAACCTTCCTTGTTTCTGGGTTCCAAAGCTTGTAACCCTTTAAACCATCCTTACACCCAATAAAGATGCACCTTTCAGATTTATTATCCAACTTGGTCCTTTTCTCCTTTGGAACATGTACATATGCATCACATCCAAATACCCTTACATGTGAAAGAGAGGGTTTCTTACCAGTCCATACCTCATGTGGAGTCTTATCCTCCAACACTGATGAAGGTGATCTGTTAACCAGATAGCATGCAGTCTCCACTGCCTCTGCCCAGAATTCTTGTCCTAACCCGATACCACTAAGCATGCTTCTTGCCTTTTCCATCAGTGTTCTGTTCATTCTTTCTGCAAATCCATTTTGTTGCGGTGTGTATGGAGTAGTCTTCTGTCGTGCTATACCACACTTCTTACAGAACTCTTCAAATTCCTTCTTGCAGAACTCCCCACCATTATATGTCCTCAACACCTTTATCTTCTTCTCTGTCTGGTTTTCCACCAGAGCCTTAAATTCTTTAAATTTGTCAAAGACTTCAGATTTCTTCCTCAAGAAATATATCCACGTATTCCTTGAGAAGTCATCTATGAATGAAACATAGTACACAGACTTTCCCAGTGATGGAATTGACACAGGCCCAAACACATCACTGTGCACAAGTTCTAATATCTTGTTTGCCCTCTTAGAACCAGAAGGAAAACTCACCCGATTCTACTTCCCATATACACAATGTTCACAGAAATTGAAATCCAGAGAACAATTAGACATACCTTCTACCATACCATCTCTATGCAGTATCCGAAGGCCCTTCTCTCCAATATGTCCAAGCCTTTGATGCCATAGCATGGTCTTTTCTCCAGAGACAGCTAGGCTTTCCGCTCCACTTTCAAGAACCATAGAACTGTTACACCCATCAATAACAGTGCTACCTTGTAGCTTGTATAGAGTTCCAGTCTGAACTCCCCGCATTAATACCAGTGCTCCCCGAACCATCTTGCGGGCATCTTTCTCGAACACTGTTTTTACACCTTCATCATCCATCTTGCTTACAGAAATCAGATTTCTGGCCAATGCAGGGATATGCAGAACACTAGGAAGTGTTCTTATCCTTCCACCTTGCAGCTTCAGCTTGACCTTTCCACGTCCGATGATTCTGGCCCTCCTATCATCCCCTAGGAAGACATCACCACCATCATATTTCTCATACTCGCAGAACCACTCCCTATGGGGAGTGAAGTGAAAGGATGCACCTGAGTCAATCAACCATGACTGATGATCTACATGTGTATTTGAAGAAGAAGCCAAATAGACATCCCCACCTTCATTCGAGGTGGTTTTTTCCTCTGCATAAGGAGCATCATCAGATCCCTTTCCTTTCTCAAGAGCTTTAGATCTGCACTCTTTTTTCTACTGCCCTTCCTTTCCGCATTTCCAGCATACCTTTACAAACTTTCCAGGAGATTTAGATCTCCTTCTACATTTGGATCTCCCACTCGAAACGGTATTCTTGTTTCTGTTTTGGGACCTTCCTTATACAGATAAGGCATCTCCATTCTGGCCCTCCATATTTCTCCGCCTCATTTCCTCCGACAACAAGGCTGAGACAATGTCATCAAAAGTCAAGGTAGTTGTATTGTTACCTATTGCAATAACCAGACTATCCCACGAGTCTAGTAGAGAACACAAAAAACTGATGCACTTATCTTCATCTGAGATTCTAATATCAACAGATGACAGCTGACTTACCACAGTATTGAAGGCATTTAGATGCTCTGTCACCAATTCTCCATCCATCATCCCCAGGTTATACATCTTTTTCCGCAGGAACAGATTATTCACTAGAGACTTAGATTGGTACAAATTCCCAAGTTTTCCCCACAAATTCTTCACCGTAGCTTCCCCAGAAACATTCAACAATACTAAATCTGAGACACACAACCGTATTGTGATCTTAGCCTTTCAATCCAGTTTCTTCCAGTCTTCATCTGACATTTCTGTTGGTTTATTACATGGATCTACCGCGATCCATTGATCTTTATCCACTAGCAGATCCTCCATCTTGAGCTTCCACAACTCAAAACTCTGACCATTAAATTTCTCGATCTCTATCTTTCCACCGCTCGCCATGTTCTTTCATCGCAAGAATCAATCCCGTAGATCTCCCACTAAACAGGGTCTACCTCAGGCCCGAGAAAAAAACCCTCAGCAGCAAAGGCATCTCCTTGAAGCCGAAATAGCGCTGATACCAAATGTAGGTTTTAACCCTGAATAAAAATTATCTACACACAAATATTATAACAGAAAATAGAAAATAGCAAGAGCATAAAACATAAAATAGATAAACACAGAGATTTTCCCCTGGATCCCAAATCAGGACGACCAACTTGATTTTTCATTATATTCCTTTTAGTGTTACAACACATATATATACATGCCGAAGCATACATAAACCCAAATCCATTAACCCTGGATTAGAATATAACCGTAGTTCCCTTGACTGGATCCACAAAATACCAAATGCTGAAAACCATTGTACCCCAAAACCATGTGCAAACTCATGCACAAAACATGGGTGGGTGCGCCTATGAGTGGGTCCACAAACCGAAAAAAATTTCGCCGGGGCGCTGCCCCGGACCCCAAAAGTGGGGGCTACCTCCTCCCTTGTGACCCCTCTGCTGCGCCCGATGCAACGTACAGCACGTGGGGCTAGTTGTGGAAAGAATATAGCACATACCCAACATCCTCCCACTTGTTGTTTTCTTTCCACAGGGGGCCACAGGAGAGCTTAGTCATTGGGCCAATTCTTCAACACCCATTGTTTCTCTACACCAAGAGAACTTGTGAGTGCTCACAAACTTCGTCAATGCATCTACAACATTCTTCAAAGTGTCCACCTTTACCAGCAACACCCTTTTAGCCTCAACCATATCTCTAACAAAGTGATATTGAACATAAATGTGCTTTGTCTTTGAATGGTAAGTAGGGTTCTTAGCCAAGAAAATTTCACTTTGGCTATCACAGTCTATCCTTATAGCTTGCTGTACCAACCCCATACTTGAACACAATCTCTGAAACCAAACTGCTTCCTTGCTTGCATGAGTGGTTGCTATGTATTCTGCCTCTGTAATTCAAAGATCCACTACATAATGTCTTTTACTCATCCAACTTACTGTGCCTCCAAATAGGTTAAACACATACCCACTTGTAGATCTTCTTTGGTCCAGATCTCCAACCCAGTCTACATCAACAAAACCATGAATGTCCAACATTATTTCCAATCCTGGTCTTGCCTGGTAGCACAAGCCATAATCACTAGTGCCACGTAAATATCTGAAAACCCGCTTCACTGCTGTCTAATGCTCCTTCCCTGGGTTTGAAATAAACCTGCTCAATACTCCCACTCCATGTGCAATGTGTGGTCTAGTACAAACCATTGCATACATCAGACTACCCACTGCACTTGCATATGGAACACGAGACATATCCACCTCTTCTTCTTGTGTCTTGGGACACTGTTCAACAGACAATTTTACACCTACAGGAATAGTAACATTCACCGGTTTACTATCTTGCATGTTGAACCTCTGCAATATAGCCTCGACATACTTCCTCTAGTTTAACCAGAGCTTCCTCTTTGCTCGATCTCTCTTAATTTCCATGCCCAAAATATAGTTTGCAGCACCAAGATCCTTCATGTCGAATTTGGAGAATAGTTGGGTCTTCAAATCTTGGATAATTTCTTTGTCATTTCCAATAAACAACATGTCATCCACATACAAGACCAAATAAATAACATGGTCACCAATTAATTTAAAATAAACATAGTGATCCTCCTTGCTTTTGGTGAAGCCAAGTCCCCGTATATAGGTATCAAATTTTTGATACCACATCCTTGGTCACTGTTTTAAGCCATACAGAGACTTCTTCAACCTACATACCAGTTCTTTCTTACCCTTCACCATAAAGACTTCAAGTTGCTTAATGTAGATCTCCTCTTCTAGATACCCATGAAGAAATGTTGTCTTCACATCCATCTGTTCTATCTCAAAATAAAATGCAACAACAATAGATAAAAGTAATCTAATATAAGTAAATTTGGCAACAAGAGAGAAAATATCACCAAAATCAATTCCCGGCACTCGGGAATAACCTTTTGCTACTAACCGAGCTTTGTATTTCTCCACCTTCCCTTCTACATTCATCTTCTTCTTAAACACCCATTTGCTCCCAATGGGCTTCCTTCTAGCCGTCAACTCCACCAGATCCCATGCCTCATTTTTGTGCAAGGATGCCATTTCATCAACCATGGCCTCCTTCCAGAGTTTTCCATCCTCGGAATCTACTGCCTCCCTGACTGTTCTGAGATCATCATCAGTTATAGTTAAGGAAAAACTTGAATAGAAAGAAGATGGGCTATACCTTTCTGGTTGCCTTCTTTCCCGAATTGATCTTCCCAAAGCTGGATTTTGTGGCTCTTCCTCTTCTGAATCTTCTTCTACTGTAGAGTCTGATTCATCCTGCTTTAGCTCAAACTATATCTTCTCAGGTTCCTTAGGTATGATTTCATGTTTAACAACATATTTTACCTCTCTAAACACCACATCTCGGTTGTACACAACCTTCCTTGTTTCTGGCTTCCAAAGCTTGTAACCTTTTAAACCATCCTTATACCCAATAAAGATGCACCTTTCAAATTAAATATCCAACTTGGTCCTTTTCTCCTTTGGAACATTTACATATGCATCACATCCAAATACCCTTAGATGTGAAAGAGAGGGTTTCTTACCAATCCATACCTCATGTGAAGTCTTATCCTCCAATGCTGATGAAGGTGATCTATTAACTAAGTAACATGCAGTCTCCACTGCCTCTGCCCAGAATTCTTGTCCTAACTCGGTACCACTGAGCATGTTTCCTTCCTTTTCCATCAGTGTTCTGTTCATTCTTTCTACGACTCTGTTTTTCTGAGGTGTGTATGGAGTAGTCTTCTATCATGCTATACCACACTTCTTACAGAACTCTTCAAATTCCTTCTTTCAGAACTCCCCACCATTATCTGTCCTTAGCGCCTTTATCTTCTTCTCTGTCTGGTTTTCCACCAGAGCCTTAAATTCTTTAAATCTGTCAAAGACTTCATATTCATTCCTCAAGAAATATATCCATGTATTCCTTGAGAGGTCATCTATGAATGAAACATAGTAGATAGACTTTCCTAGTGATGGAACTGACACAGGTCCAAACACATCACTGTGTACAATTTCTAATATCTTGTTCACCCTCTTAGCACCAGAAGGAAAACTCACTCGATTCTGCTTCCCATATACACAATGTTCGCAGAAATCGAAATCCAAAGAGCAATTAGACATACCTTCTACCATACCATTTCTATGTAGTATCCGAAGGCCCTTCTCTCCAATATGTCCAAGCCTTTGATGCCATACCATGGTCTTTTCTCCAGAGACAGCTAGGAACCACATAATTATTACACCAATCAATAATAGTGCTACCTTGTAGCTTGTACAGAATTCCAGTTCGAACTCCCCACATTAATATCAGTGCTCCCCGAACCATCTTGCAGGCATCTTTCTCGAACACTATTTTTACACCTGCATCATCCATCTTGCTTACAGATATCAGATTTCTGGCCAACGTAGGAATATGCAGAACACTAGGAAGTGTTCTAATCCTTCCACCTTGTAGCTTCGGCTTGACCTTTCCACGTCCGATGATTTTGGCCTTCCTATCATCCCCTAGGAAGACATCACCATCATATTTCTCATACTCGCAGAACCACTCCCTATGGGGAGTGAAGTGAAAGGATGCACTTGAGTCAATAAACCATGACTGATGATCTACATGTGTATTTGAACGAGAAAATACACATCCCCACCTTCATCCGAGGTGGTTTTTTCCTCTGCAAAAGGCGCATCATCAGATCCCTTTCCTTTCTCAGGAGCTTTAGATTTGCACTCCTTTTTGTAGTGCCCTTCCTTTTCGCATTTCCAGCATACCTTTAAAAACTTTCCAGGAGATTTAGATCTCCCTCTAGAATTGGATCTCCCACTCGAAACCTTATTCTTGTTTCTACTTTGGGACCTTCCTCGTACAGATAAGGCATCTCCATTCTGGCCCTCCATATTTCTCCGTCTCATTTCCTCTGACAACAAGGTTGAGATAATGTCATCAAAATTCAAGGTAGTTGTATTGTTACCTATTGCAATAACCAGAATATCCCACTAGTCTGGTAGAGAACACAACAAACTGATGCACTTATCTTCATCTGAGATTTTAATATCAACATATGACAGTTGACTTACCACATTATTGAAGTCATTCAGATGCTCTGTCACTGAGTCTCCATCCTTGATCCTCAGGTTATACAGCTTTTTCCGTAGGAACAACTTATTCACTAGAGACTTATATTGGTACAAATTCCCAAGTTTTTCCCACAAATTCTTCGCCGTAGCTTCCCTAGATACATTCAACAATATTGAATCTGAGACACACAACCGTATTGTGCTCTTAGCCTTTCGATCTAGTTTCTTCCAGTCTTCATCTGACATTGCTGTTGGTTTAGTACCTAGATCTACCGCGATCCACTGATCTTTATCCACCAACAGATCCTCCATCTTGAGCTTCCACAACTCAAAAATCTGACCATTAAATTTCTCGATCTCTATCTTTCCACCGTTCGCCATCTTCTTTCACCACAAGAATCAATCCCGTAGATCTCCCACTAAACAGTCTTTACCTCAGGCCTGAGCAAAAAACTCTCAGCAGCAAAGGCATCTCCTTGAAGCCAAAACAACGTTGATACCAAATGTAGGTTTTAACCCTGAACAAAAATTATCTATACACGAATCTTATAACAGAAAATAAACAATAGTGAGAGCATAAAACATAAAACAGATAAACATAGAGATTTTCCCCTTGATCCCAAATCAAGACGACCAGCTTGATTTTTCATTATATTCATTTTAGTGTTACAACACATATATATACATGCAAAAGCATACATAAACCCAAATCCATTAACCCTAGATTAGAATATAACTGTAGCTCCCTTGACCGGATCTACAAAACACCAAGGGCCGAAAACCATCGTACCCCAAAACCATGTGCAAACTCATGCACAAAACATGGGTGGGTGCGCCTATGAGTGGGTCCGAACACCAAAACAATTTTCACCGGGGCGCTGCCCCGGACCCCAAAAGTGGGGGCTACCTCCTCCCTTGTGACACCCCTACTGCGCCCAGGCTAGTCGTGGAAAGAATATAACACATACCCAACAACATTTAACATTGTACATTATGTGGAGTCAAAATACTATGCAAGGGCATGTTTCTTTACCCCATGGAGCTCCTTTGATTAGTTCGGAGGAAGGTGACATCACCTTCTCTGGTGGGTAAATTTTGCCCTTCACTCCTCATATTGGATGTCGACGGAATGGTGTTGGCTGCGTCTTTAATTCAGATCAAATGTGGTTGGTGCAATGTTTAATGCAGTAGTTGTTGCAGATAAGAATGTGGTTGCGTGAAGTGAAAATCGCGACAAGTAATTGTTGTTGTCGTCCTTCAAGCACTCCCATTAACATTAAGTTCTTGTCCTTCTACTGTCTGTGTGGAAGTTGGAATTAATTTCCAACAAGGCAACACCCACCCCAACTATCTCGAAATAGAATTTCGGGCAAGGTAACCCCTCTTCGAACATAAAATCTCGCAATGTGTGTTAGAAAAGCTTAGAAGCTCTCATAAATTCCTTCAAGTTGAACAAAATATTGTTAACTTGATTAGCTTATTATTGGACAATAGATGTTTGTTGGGATATTTACTTGGTTGGAAAGGAAAATGAACATAATTCAATATTTTTGTGTTGTAATAAATAAATAAATGAGTAAATATAAAATGGTTTAAAATTATTACATCACAGCTGAGTAACAAGTATATGTATATTTTTTCCCAAATTTTAGGTTAATCCCTTAATTTTTCTCAAGGTTTGTAATTAAATTGAGTTCCTACTTGCTAAGATATATTTCTTCCTTATTTTTGCTCAAATTTAGTCTCTTACTGTTATCACGAGGTTAGCATGGAAACTATCCTATGATTATCCATAACTCGGTTCACTCCAGGTACCACAATATCCATTAAACTTATATTTTCTAATTTGTGTTTCAGGGATGTTATGACATTGTGATATTCTGTAGCCTATCATGGTCATAGCCATAGTTGGCTTACTTTTTATCTTTAAATCTTTATATTTAATTCCTAATACTAATTTTGTTGTTACCCAATTTTATTAGTGTGCGGAGTGTTTATTACTGATTTTTGAACAATAATTAAGTATACGTGTATTCCTGTTACAGGTATTTAGGTACATGATATATTTGAGTTACTTGTACTATATTTTTATTATAATGATGTTTCCTTAGCAACTTGGTTGTAGCAATGCAAAATTTCTAAAGTATTTTATTTATTAGGTTTTGTAGATGAAATACTTTTTATTACTAAAAGACGGTGTAAATATTTCTCAAGTTTTTCTTGAATTGAAAACTTCCTTCAGATATTACGAGCCTTACTAGGTCAAAATTTGTTTTCCATAAGAAAGAAAAGAATATTTTATGATTAGATATTTCTCTACTTTTACTGAACTTCTCAGTTTCATCTGTTTGTAAGGTACATGTAGTTGTACTCTGGTATAATTTATTTATTTTTGTTTCTGTCCGTGCATATTTGGTTATTTCCCATAATAAAGAAAAGAAAACTTTATGATTAGATATTGCTCTACCTTTATGCAACTTCTTAGGCTCATATCTGTGTATGGTATAAGGTATATGTAGTTTTACTTTGGTATAAATAATTTATTTTTGTTTCTGTCCCTGCATATTTCTTGTCTTCCTAATGGAGAAATTTCACTAAGCCTTTATGCTCAAATTTTATTATCCTTACTTGTTTTGAGTTTACTAACCGTAAACCTTCGATAGTAGCCCTCCACCATGTTAAACTCAAAATACTTCTCAAAAAATTATTGGTGCTAAGGGAGTTAGCTGTAAGAATTTGAACTAATAGTTTTCGCATATACTACTTAAGAGGGTTTTTAGACATTAAGTAAGAATTGAAGTGGTTAACAGTTAGCATAAAAGTTGCATGTTTTTTTGCTATGCCTATCTTACTCATTCCTTATTTAACGGAGTACCCAAGATGAATTTCGCACTCCATTTTTTTAATAGAAGAAACATATCTACTTATTTCACAAGAACCAATTTAATAAATTACATACCATATGTTGAACTATATACTCTTATTCTTATGCATACAACCATAATATATTTGGAAAAATAACAATCTTTAAAAGGTTTCTAACCAAGCAGTCTATTTACTTATCTGAATAGGTGAAAATATAATAGGAACAAGGATGCTCCTCTCAACCAAATAAACTATTATAATAGAAATTCCCCCTAAGTATCAGAATTTCCTTCTATTAGAAATCTTAATTATTAGTTGAAACTTTCCCTCTTTTTTTCCTAGCAACATCCCACTAGTTTAATATCTAAACTTCTATTTGTTGAAGAATGTAGTAGGAGAGATATTAATTTAATTTTTTCCTTAACCTCAATAATTTCTTGTGAAGTTTATTTATCCAGTATTTCTTTATTAAGTATTTTTTATCAAACAATTATCAAGTGAAAAAACAATATAGGCAACAAAATTAAGAGATAGGCTACAAGCCACCACAAAACCCCTCCGAGGGGAAAACCCAAAAAATAATCTCTTCTCTTATAGAATTTTATTCAAATGAGAAAAAAAAGACCCAAAACCTTAACCACGTCCCCTCCAAGCATCAAATAGGTGCTCCAAGAAACCCTTCCAATGAGGCTAGAGATCGACCAAGTCAACAAAGGTCACTTTTTATTCAACCAGCTTCTAGTGTCAACTTCGGCCCCTAGCTTCGCCCCCACAACTTCAACCTACAATATTTGGCTCTGTAGTAGTTGCAAAAATCGTAATTCTAGTCTATGTAAATTCTTCAAAAAGTCTTCCTTCAACCAAGCTAATGTCTTCAAATTCAAACTAGTTCAAACCAAGGATTTCAGCTCTAGTGGAAGTTGGATCTAAAATTTGTCCTCCAATTCTCGTCCTTCCTTGAAGATGCATAAACCTTGACCCTTGAACGTGTAAGATAATAATTCCCAAAAACAGTTCTTCTACACTTCTTCTTTCTTTCTTGACCTTCCTAGCTTCACATTGAACTTCTTCTTCAGAGATTAAATTAGTGAGAAAATGAGGTTGATGTTGATTCTTCTTGAGAGATAAAATTGGTGAGAAAATGAGATTGATGTTGCTTACATTTATAGCCATTCAATGAGGTCGAATAACCTTTTATAGTCCAACTTGTGCTTGGAAGTTTCTAAGACATTCTTGACTCAAAAATAATATCTTGCACATGTTACAACTTACCCAATAGAATCTTATACAAATTATTTGACTCAAGAATAAAAAATTATTTTGACATGGAAAACCCTAAAAGCATGAAGAACATGCTTTACCTAGAAAACCATCAAAATTGATCATAAAACCCATGTCTAAAACACTAATTTTTTTTTCTTTCCTGTAACATAAAATATACATAATGATTTTAGTACATTGAAAATTATGAAGACCAAAACCAATTATATTTTTCAACACTATTTTCCTAAATTTCCTTTCTCTCCTATAATCTCTTTCTTCCTCCAATCTCACATCACATTTTTCTCCCATCATGTCAGTCCCGTGGTAAGGAATATTTTGAATATGGAGGCTTAGGTTGTGTCAATTTTCACTTCAAAAAATATCGTTTTTTGGACTCCAAGTAATTATTAACTGATTTCCTGACAGTAGGGTACCCTGACTACTCATGTGTTGGCTCCTCTTATATCTTCAAATGAAAACTAAGTAAAAATAAAATAATTAATTCATAAGAATATATTAATAATTACTAATTTTAGAACAATAATTAAGTATACATGTATTCCCTTTACAGATCTTCAGGTACATGATATATTTGTGTAGGAATTTACAGGGTAAGTTGCTTAGATAAAAACCAAAGGTCACCACTCACAAACATATCACAAATTATTACACCAGTATATCACGTGTTTGAAACCCTCGAAGAGGGAAACAATCCATGGCCTAACCCAACACAGCCACTTCAGGAAATTTATTAATATAAAAAGAAATTTTACCTATGTTTCTCTCAGAAACGGTTACCAGAAAAATGACCCTCCATGCTCTTTAAATATAGATAATGGACCAATCGGGTGTTAAGCCATAGATCAAGTGTCGATAATACCAAGGAGAGAGTGAACCGTTGGATCACTACAAATCATGACCGCCAGATTATAAGTTACAAATGTACATAGTAAAGAAACACATTTTACCTAACTCTACAATAGACCAAGTTATACTTTACTATTTCCTATGTGTTGGAATATCCTAACATCCCCCCTTAATAACAACTTGGGATAAGATTGAAGGATTTACAAAGGTGACACAAAAGGAGCCTATTTCCTATGTGTCGAAATATCCTAACATCCCCCCTTAAGAACAACTTGGGATAGGATTGAAGGATTTACAAAGGTGACACAATAGGAGAGGGAAGGAGGAATTAGAGCCTATCCCCCCTTAATGATAACTTTCCTGAACTACAAGCATGGATCGAAGTGCTGTAAAATTCTCTTTAGTGAGAGCCTTGTAAATATATTGGCAACTTGATCATTAGTTGGACAATACTGAACTTCAAGAACATGATAATGAATGATTTTTTTAATGAAGTATATGTGAAGCTCAATGTGTTTCATACATTGATGGTGAACTGGTTCTTTATGTATCTAAATGGCACTCTCATTATCATAGCAAAGTGTAGATGGATGTTGCTGATGAATACCAAATTTAGCTAGGATCCGATGAAGCCACATGGCTTCCTTGCTAGCTTCAACTGCACCATGATACTCTGCTTCTATTGAAGAAAGAGAGATGGCACTTTGTTTCTTACAAGACCATGTAATAGGTCCTGAACCAAGAGTGAATACATATTCTACAGTAGACTTTGGATCATCAAGGTCACTAGCCCAATCAAAATCATTGAAACTAATCAACAATGGAGATCCTCCTATACTTTAATGAATCCTGAACTAGACTATACCTTCAATATATTGAAGGATTATTTTAGGTTCTTTCTAGTGACTTTCATGAGTTTGGTGCATAAACAAAGCAACAAGACCAACGACAAAGGAAAGGTCAGGATGGGTATGGGTTAGATACAGAAGTTTACCAACAAGTTTATGGTATAAGGTAGCATCAACTTCAGGGGTGGTACAAGTGACTGAAATATTGACTCCAGACTGAAAGGGAGAAGGGGCTTTCTTACAGTCTTCCATCTTAAAGTGGCATAGGAGATCACACACATACTTGGACTGAGAAAGGGTAATACCTTCTTAGGATTGCGAGACTTGAAGACCAAGGAAATAATGCAAGTTTCTTAAGTCTGTCATTTCAAAATTATTTTTGAGGCTAGACTTCACATGGTTTATATGGTTGGGATCCCTACTAGTAAGGATAATATCATCAACAGAAAGAACAGTGATGGTGAAGGACTTACCCACTTTCTTTGTGTAGACAATGTTTTCAGAATGACACCTAGAAAAGCCATTATCTAATAGAAATCTATCCATTTTGGAATACCAAGCCTGAGGAGCTTTTTTGAGACCACAAAGAGACTTACTAAGGCAACAAACAAGGCTAGAGTCATTTTGGATAAATCCATGGGGTTTTTCCATGTACATTTTTTCATGAAATCTACATGTAAGAAGGCGGATTTCTAACATCTCCCTTTTGACAATATTTTTTTTTTTTTTATATACTGCTATCACTAATTTTTCCATAGGGCATATTATCATTTGATAGGATCTGACATCTATCTTCCATTAACAACTTACTTTACTGTATAGTTGCCTCATTCACCTGGTCATATACTCGTTTGAACTGATGCTCCCAATATAAAATCTTAATGACATACTAAGATTAGGAGTTTATTCCAAATTCATTTCATCTGAATTCTTGTATATTAATAGCTAACCTTTCCCCCTCTTAACTACTAGTAGTCCTTTCCATTTTATGTCAATAATTTAAACCCTTTTCAAAATCTAGCTCTCTTCAACTCATATAATTAAATTAGCTTGACCTTACAAGCTATAACATATCATTATAGGTTCTATATTAAATTTGCAACCACACCACTTGAATTATAAGGGTGTTAATCATCACTTATGATTAAATCCACTTTTGAACTTATGAATTCATATAACATTTCAAACCTATATATATATATATATATATATATATATATATATATATATATATAGATATATATATATATATATATATAGTAAGATCCTCCTTCCTATGGTTTCTTTAGCATGGTTTTATCTTTCTACATGAGATTATCTATTCAATGGTAAACATTCGATACCCTCGACCTATTCCACTACTCAACATATGTAATACATTCATCACAACATACAAAGAAACCCTATGTGTGTATTTACGTAAATTTCCACGCATGACAATTGCGATTGGATTTAAATTTCACCGTAGAACACTTATGATATATTTGATATGGTACTTTCTATGGTTCTATTCTTGACACATTATGTTCTGACCTATACTGTTGCATTAATACAATTCCTCCTCCATATTAACACATACCAAACCATACGTTAGTGATATTTCTGGGGATTTACCTTCATTTAACAGTTAGTAAAAATCACATGGCTCGTCAGATTTTGGAGTAACTCATCGATCCATGGGAACTTCCTCATACTTCGGATCTCCTACACGTGGAGGGTGGTGATCAATTCTCAGCTAGGGTTTGAAACGAAATTTTAGGTTGCATTTTTAATTGTTTCATTTGATGGGTGACCATTTTCATTTCATTCATTTGGAGAACAAACTTTGCTGAGTCTCATCTTTGCAATTTTCCTATTGTCAAATTCATTCGGCTCTATTTTTGGTTTTATGAGTCATTGATACTCCTTTTCACAAATTTGTGAAGGAGCATGGTTGCACGTCAAGGATTTCTCTAGTATACTCTCAAGGTTAAATTTCTACGTTGTAAATCATCTCTACATTGCATAACTGAGATTTGAGGTTTGAATCACCATTGTTGTCATTATATTTATCAATTAATCTAGTTATTATGTTTTGGCCACGACCACATTGAGGCATCATCATTCCCTAGTGCTAAATTCTAGTAAGGGGTTTTATCACTTGTATGCAATTCCAAGTAAGTCCCAATTTTCTCCTCATTTTCATTTCAGTCCTTGCATTCAGCTCTTAACTAATCTAAGCAGCTTATGTTGTTAGGATGAATTAGAATCACAAGTGTACGAAAAAATTTCACTTTATTTTTTCATAACAAATAGCCCTAACATCAAAGACGGCTACCAATTTCTTTACATATGGAGTTAGTTGACCAAGATAAATGCTACAGAATTCAAATCAATGTAGTAAAAGACATTAAACAGTAAATAAAAGCAAGAGTTGCTCCATGCATCCAATAGAAAAGAAAATAATATTTTTATTTAGCACTTCAGGTCTAAGATTTCTCTCTCTTGATGATGTAGAAAACCCATACAAAAATGGAACTCAAAGGGAGTTCATAAGAAAGAAAATAGAAAAATATGACAATGATAGAGGATTAAAGTCAGACCAAAATCATAGATCTAGAGTGATATTTAGGCAAGAAAAGGTGGTAAGTCAACGAAAAAACCCTTCTATTTATAACAAAATATTGAGTTAGTCTAGATATTGATGCATAATTAAAATATTATTAACCAAATCTAGACCTAAATTTTATGGAATATTTTATTATATTTGTTGGAGGGCAAAAGAATTTGAATTTGGTCAAATCCATTTATTTGTAAATAATAAATAAATAAATTATTTATTTATTATTTTAAGGATGTGATTGAGTAATAATTAAATAAATAGTGATTTATTCAATTATTTATAAATGACTTAGTCAAATTTAACAAGAAATATTATTTAAAAAATGTTTAAATAATTATTCCTAGAAAATAATAAGATAATAATGATTTATCTCATTAATTTCCCCGTTTTGGGTTAAATATGACCATGAATATTAATTAAAATCTTGTTTAACTAATTATTCCTTGAGGAAAATAAAAAATATATGGATTTGTTCAATATTTCCTCATGGAGTTTCCTGTTTAGACCATAAAATTAATAAATTAAGGATTACGAAGTTATTTTTCATGGCGAAAGAAATTTTACTTAAGGTAAAATTGGTCTTACATAGTGTACTTTGGTCCATCTAATAGTAACAACTTAGATGACAAAAAATTGGTGTAACAGATTTCCCCTCAGCATGTGAGCGTTAGGAGCTAATCATATGACTGAAGTACGTTGTAAGAACTCAATCACTAGACACCGAAGGAAAAGTCAGAGAGAGAGAAATATAAGGTAGAAAAAAGCGCTAGAGGACAAGACCCTGAGGAGGTGAGACTTACAGTTGCAACAAATATCTTTTATGAGTGAGTACCTCTGCTACATGAGGCGGGGGAGGCATACCTATGCTCTCCAAGAGAAAGTACAAAGAATAATGCGTCTAGTAAACAAGGAACTGAACTATATAATACATGTTGGCATGAAGATTAGCCACATAAAAACATGATAATGGATCCCACATACATATTGTGGCTAGGATAACAACGACGACTTATACAACAATATCTGAGTACATGAGATATAAGTACAACCACAGAGGCCCTGTAAATAGGAGAGGGCTCTGAAAATCTGAATGGTACATTCAAAATAAAACATGATGCATGAAGCTGAGGCCAGCACCATCAAATCTGCGGAGCTACATTGAAGGTTGTAATGAAGAGGTCATTCAGGAATATGAGGGGCTACCTAAAGGGCCACCCCCTCATGAGGTTTGAAACATCTCACACACACCCACGGATCACCGATACAATCTGCTACATCACTGAACCATCAAGTATACGGATCTTGATCATGCCATAAGGAGCTAGAGCTGAGAAATAATCAAGTCAAAGGGCAATAAGGGGCCCCATTGCTTGATCTGAGGCACCAAACAAGAGTGGAAGCTGGAACCAAGGTACACCGCCCTCTAGACCTATCTTCTGGAATGAATGAGTTGCTGTGGATAGAAGGAGGTCCGCCATAGGTGAGGCAATAAGGGATCCTCAGCTAAGGCATGAGAGATAATAGTAGAGTGACAGACAGACTGACACCGAGGATGATGATAGAATGGGGGGTACTGAGTAGCAGGCTGACAACTTCCCTTGTTAGAGCATGAACGACATGGATGACCTGGCAGCAACTAACACAATATCAAAGGGTATAGGGGACAGTAAGACTAAAGGCTACAATGTGCGAGATTAGAGAGGAAGTAAGAAATGAAGGATGGAGGACTATAGCGGGATACAAAGGGACTTGAGATAGACTCCACGAATGTGATGATCACTCAACTTGAATGTTGTAAACAAGGGCGACTCGATGATGCCGCAACATAGAAAAGTTCCAGGGGGACCATGAAAACATGAGCACAAGATGGTTTCTCACAACAAAAATCGACACGAGCATGGAGAAGTATGAAGGCAAAATGGTGCTCCAAGTACAAGTGTTGAAAGTGAAGAAATTGGATTTTGAGGAGTGGTGAAGTGACCCTTCTTGGAAAAAATGTGTCGAGGTGAAGTTTCAAATCACAAAAACTAAAGGATACCCATTTGGGAGCTAGGTGAGAGGTTTCCAATGGTATGGACATTTTTTCAAAATGAGCTACGATTTTTCTACAACGAGCGAAAGGAAAATATGGGGTCTTCCTTTTAATAATGAATTTTCCCTCCAAATTCACTTATTTCCAAGTGTAGCTGTGGTGAATGTAGAGAGGAGAGAAGGCCTTAAATCTTGCAGCAAGTGCAATGGACAAATGGATCGTTAGAATTGAGATCCATCAGTTGCAGGTAAGAGAACTAACACTAGTCTTTCATTTCAGTGGATTGAAAGTTCAGTTTAGGTGCCCAGAACTCAGGAACAAACCCCTTCTCTCCTTCACGATTGGGTTGCGCTTTTTAGGGCAATATCTACGACATGGGTAGTAGGTTATGGGCAGAAAACTGCAACCTTTCCCAGGATTTTTCTTGAAAAGTGCGATTTCACTTGTTTCTTAGCTAAGAACTGGTTTTTTATGTTTGAATGTAGTGTTTCCTTTCGATACACTCACAAGGATGATGGTTTTGTGCAGATATGGAAGAATTGAGCATCAACTAGAGAGAAAGAGACATGGACACATTACGGTCGGAGGTCCGAGAGGATCATGGTGTCTGGAGTGTATTGGCGAGCTTTGGGGTCTTGAATTTTATAGAGAACCCTTTGATGAGAGCTGAAGAGCCCTTGTTGGCATGGATTGTGAGTTATTTGGATCCAGAAAATGAAGTATTTATAGTGTAGGGGCACCAGATCGAGCTTACAGTCCAGGATATATATTTTCTGACTAGTTTCCCACCACTTGGGATGGTGGGGAGTACATAGCCAGTGTGACCATGAGGGCGGAACATCATGGAGTTTGTAGAGCACCATTGTCAACTAGGTCTCCATGTCAAGCGAACATAGATACTGATTGGGATCTAGAGAGGTTAGATACTTGTGATGTGGCCACAGCAGTGCTATGGATCCTAGGCAACCATGCACTCCAGCACATCACTAGGGGTCAGATGATGCTTATTGAGAATGTGTTGAGTGGGACCTACTATGGGTGGGCCCAAATGATGTTTTCATCGTTGAAACGATAGTTGTCTCTATGCAAGTGGCAATTGAACCATGAATGCGCCTATGGCATAGTGTTGTGCTCACTCTTCTTTGAGAAGATCCTAACACTTCGGCCTCGCATATAGATCTAGGATGGGGGCCCGAGGGAGCCCAGGATGCACTAGTGGGGGCGGCTATTGTTCAGAGTGGGAGGTGGGGTGGTCAGACGGGTCTTCCAACCCAAGTTTTTTACTCATTGGGATCAGATGCCATTGTACATAGACGATTATCCCTATAGTGGGATGAGTTATTGTGGGGACGTAGACTTTCCACTACCGCCTGGTCGAGTATGGGGGCGAGATGGTAAGTGAAAGATGCTAATATTTAATGTGCATTTTAAAGTTTTCAAAATATTGTATATGGTACTCATTCATTCACTTTTGTTATGTAGATAAAACATCGGTAAAACCATCTGGGTACATGGGACGCCTACAGTATCAGGAGTTGCAAGACGTAGTGGATCGAGAGCACTGCAAAATGAGGATTTAGTGGCCCTCCTAGATGACATCCATCGTAGATGTGAGAGGCTTTAGACCAATTTTTTAGAGTGCAGCTCGAAAGACTTGGATGACCAGTACATAGAGCCATGTATTGGTCTACCCTCAGAGTGGCGAGGGGTCATGTAGCACATGGTGATGGCCGAACAGGGGATGCACGATCTACGAGTTGTAGAAGCAGATCCATTTACGTGCGATCGTCCATATATTGATTAGATGTAGGGGCAGGTGGTGCCCATAGTTTTGATTTTTTTGTAACATGCCATGGGCATGTCATTTGTATTAGAGTTAATGGACTCTAAAACATTTTGTATGACACATATAATGGATATGCATTGTTTTAATGGTTTTATGTTATTGTCTTCTGTTAAAAGTGTGTGCTGAGTGCCAATTTAGAATATTGTTTAAAATTCTATCTACATAGTGATTTTGCTTTCTAGGTACATGAGTCATTGTAATGATTTCAAATTCATGCATAAAAAGCTTCACTCGTAAATATCTTCTAAAAGGGATAGGATTATGCACACAATAGGCACCATTCAATTACATGACAAGAAGTAGGGAATCTAAACAACCATGAAGGTGGAGGATGAGATGGGAAAGGGCATTGAGTAAAAAACCTCTCACTACATCATATTCAACCTGGTTGTTGGTGGCAGTACCAATGCATACACCATTCGAGAGAACAAGCGAACGTAAGGGGGTAAAAATGGCCCAACCTGCTGAGGCTAGATTCCAGGAGTAGCGACTCGCACCATCGGCATAACCAATATAATGTGTGGATGGGGGTTTCATCTAAAAGGTTCCATAAGACAAAAAATGAGAGGATGATGAACAATGTTGGCAACCTAAACGCAAGGTAGAAATCGAACAGACACTGCTAGAGGGAGTGCTCTAGGTAGGATGTCTACCACCCACACACCAACGGGTAGGTGGTGTGTGGGAGCTGCCTTGGGGGAAGCTTGTGCTCAAGTCACGAAAGTCACCATAGACATGGATGGTGCCCTTTTTACTATGGGCTAGAAAGATGAAGTCAGGGGTGGAAAAGGCTTCCATGATGTCATCATCATGATAGAAGATGCGGTGACTAGAGGAGGGGGTTGAGTGGTTTGACCTTTAGTTGGTTGGGTAGCCAGGAATCCTTGCTGAGGGAAAAGAATCGTAAACATAGTCAGCTAGATAGGTGCAACATTGGGAGGAACCGAAAGGGAGGCTTGTTGTCCTCGCGATGTTGCTTGAGTCTCCGACATATGACACATATGAGGTAAAGAGGATAATCATGGGTTTAGTGACCATAGACACTGTAAGAAGAACAAGGCTTATTCATGCAAACAGGCCTATCCTGCTTGGGCTGAATGCCCTGTTGCTGGTTAGTAGTGTTAGGTGCATTCCCTTGGGGATTAAGTCGTGGATTACCTGGGGCAGATTGATTTTGGGTTCCTTTACATTTATTTTTGGAAGTAGGAGGATTACTCGTGCCCTAGGGGGGTGGTGGCTACTTTTGCGGCAGTTGAGAAGGCAAGGGAGGCAAGGGTGCTAATTCTGGAGGACATAGAGCACCAGACTATGGATATAGATAATAAGGTGGTTGGGAAACATTATGGTAAACAGGTTGGGAAAAAGTAGGAGGCATGTAGTATCCTAGATAAATGCTACTGAGAGGGGAAAAAGTGCTGGAGGAGCTGGCCCCTCCTTGAGGGAAACCATAAACCATTGGAGGCTAAGCATACAGATGAGAGAGGGCTCCAATGATACCATTGGTGGCATGGGATTCTCCCAGTGCATTGGCACAACTAGGCATAGGGAGTTTAAGTAAGATGGTATAAACACAACCAGACTGTGTGTAGATTAGGTCATATTTTGATGCAATCTGGAGATCTGCTTCTTTGGTCTAAGGGAAATGAGATGCCACATCTTTGCCGATAGTAGTCCAAAGGGATCTGAGAAATGAGTCCATGTAGACATGATATTAAAAGGTAGGGGTTCGACATGGGCTCTTTCTTCTCCACCATTCCTGGACATGATCAGATAGGCGGGTCACAAACGATTGACATAAAGAGGTCAAAAGTTCGGTACTAGTGTCATAATGAAGGGGAAGCTGGAATTAAGACAGAAAATACCGGGCAAGAGTCAGAAACGTAGTATGAGAGGAGGAGGCCTAGTCAACATACCACTTAGAAGATTCTCTAGTAAGTGTACGTTGGAACAACTGAAGATGGACAGAGTCCTCGGTGATGGAGTTAGACTAACACCACATGTGGAAATATCAAACATGATTTGTAGCATCTTCTCCAGCAAGACCTTCAAACTTGGCGATGTCAGAAGGGAGCTTGGTTGGCATAACAGGCCAACTAAGGTCATGGTGTATGGGGTCATTGACCAACTGGTTAAAATCGGGAAGACTGAGGCCTGCAATAGAAGGGAGCAAGGGAGCAGTGAGGATAGTTCCTATTATGGTCCCACTAGTAGTATTGCCAGCATTAGGGCTGGGGCTACCACCATCGTTAGGTCTTGAACCATATATGGTGAAGGTGAGAGGGGGAGAACTGGGGATAGAACTAGAAGGGGAACCCAATGAACCAGAAGCGGTGTCATAATGGGGACTCAGTGGAGGACTAACTCGAATCCTATGCAGAGGAGTAAGTTTTCTTAATGAAAAGTGAGGATGAAGGCCAAGAAGTCTCAGGGATAAATGCCTTGGGGGCCCAATGATGGAAGAAAAAACACAGATCACAAAAGGAAGAGATACCAACAAGGGCAAGGAGGTGCAACATCAAATTATTACAGTGTTGAAACAAGGGCAGAGAGGTGCAGGATCAAATGATTACAATGTTATATTATTTTCCTGGCAGTGTAAACCAGGTGCCCATCACTTAGGGTGTGTGTGTTAAGTGTGTTAATTTTAATTTTTAAACCTAGACGTGTGTAGAGAAAAAGAAAAAGTGTGTTGTATAAATGTAGATAAATATGCAAATAACAATAGAGAAAACTGAATATAACGAAAAGTAAACAACTAAATATGCATCAATATAAACCCAAGGAGGTGGGCTTCTCAACAACTAGTTTACAGGTGGGAAAAAATCTAGTCAAAACACACCAAAATAGCCAATGGATTTAAAGTCAGCAGGGAAAATGATTTTAAGATCAGATCTGTTGGAAATGGGGGCAGAAAATAGCAAAAAACCATAGGGAAAAGTGCTACAAATGAGGTGACGAAAGGCTACAACCTGAAGGGAAATGAAGGGGACCCTAGAGGAATACCAAAAAAAACTGAAAGGAGGTGTTTTAGGTGGATTAATAACCAATCTAAAATGTATTTGAAGGTATAGGATCAGATTTGAAAAATGGCTAAACATACTGAAATCTCAGATGACCTGCTTCAGCTAAATTCCCTTCAAGGGTGGAAGTGTACTGAAGCCCTAAGGGGCTAGGTTCCTACTTCAACGAGTAAAACAAAGCAAGTACAGGTCAAAAATAGGAAGAGATGGAGGTCATACAACCCTGAACAGCAACCCAGAAAAATCGAGAGAAATCTCAGAAAAAGTCCCGCAAAAAGTACAGGTCATAGTTTCTCACCTAATTTCAGTAGAGGTCGCAGGTTTGAGGCTATTTTCTATGTCTTGGAGGTTTAGATAGAATTTTTTAGCCCAAAAAGTGTGGCTTTCACTTTTTTCACTCTCAGGAGTAGGTTTCAGAGAAAAGTGTTGTCTCAGCTGCGACTGATGCATGTCACCTGCGCAATAGGTCCGGAAACACATAGAAGTTAGAATTTTTACTATTTTAGGGTTTTATAGGTTAAAAATAACATCAAGAAAATAAAAATAGGAAGCTGAAGAAAAATCCTAGGGTTTGAAGCAACTGGTCATGTAGGGATCTGAAAAACAACAAAGGTTGTAATTGTAAACCTTTGTGGAGTCGCCAGTTGTTAGGATGAATTCTAATCTCAAGTGTACAAAAGAAGCTCTCTTTAGTTGTGCATAAAAAAAAACCCTAACATCAAACATGGCTGCCAATTTATTTAGATCTACAGTTAGCTGACCAAGATAAATGCTACAAAATCTAGATCTCTGTATTAAAAGACATTAAGCAGTAAATAAAAGAAAGAATTTCTCCATGCATCCACTAGACAAGACAAGAATTTTTTTAAAGAAATTTTTTATTTATGACACCTGGGAAGGGAATATAGAAATATGTTACCAGTCCCCCTAGATGGGATGGGTTCTTCAATGTCCTCAACGCTTCATATCTAATATTTCTCTCTCTTGATGGTGTAGAAAATCTAGACAAAAAGGGAACTCAAAGGGAGTTTACAAGCAAAAAGTTAGAATAATATGACAATGATGGAAGATAAAGTCAGACCAAAAGTACAGATCCAGAGTGATCTTTAGGCAACAAAAGGTAGTGAGTGAATGAAAAAACCCTTCTATTTATAACAAAATATTGAGTTAGCCTAGATATTGGTGCATAGTTAAAATATTATTAACCAAATCTAGATCCAATTTTTGTGGAATATTTTATTATATTTGTTCGAGGGAAAAAGAATTTGAATTTGGTCAAATCCCTTTATTTGTAAATAATAAATAAATAAATGATTTATTTATTATTTTAAGAATGTACCTGAGTAATAATTAAATAAATAGTGATTTATTCAATTATTTATCAATGATTTAGTCAAGTTTAACAAGAAATATTATTTAAATAATGTCTAAACAATTATTACTAGAAAATAATAAGATAAATAATGATTTATCTCATTAGTTTTCCTGTTTTTGGTTAAATATGACCAAGAATATTAATTAAATTGTTGTTTAACTAAATATTCCTCGAGGAGGATTTATTCAATATTTCCTCATGGTGTTTCCTATTTAGACCATAAACAACCTAATAAATTAAGGATTACTAAGTTATTTTTCATAGTGAAAGCAATTTTACTTAGGGTAAAATTGGTCTTACATGGTGTACTTTGGTCCATCTAATAGTAAGAGGTTAGATGATGAAAAATTGGTGTAACATACGATACCTCCAATTTTCTATGAGGTGTGTGTTACACAGCATTTTTTCACTATCCCTGCAATCCCCGTCTCACCCATTGGAGGGTCATTTCCATGATCAATAAGCAGTGTCATGCCTTGCAAATACCATCATTGTATCTCTTTACATGAGAGTAATATTCTTTCTGTTGACAATTCCCTGAGAAGAGACTCAAAAACCCTTGTTTTTTCCTTGGCGCGGGTAGTCAATTATTCCCTCGTGACAAAGAGGAATATTAACACTGGGCCCCGCACTAGCTGGCGCTCTGTCCTAGTTTTCCACCTGTGCCAAGCTGTTTATGGAATGTTTTTTAAAAATGGAGGTGAATATTCCACTTCAACCACCTTGAGGATGAGTCATTGGGAGTGGTTGAACTGAACAAGGCATGAACTTCCTCCTTTAGTTTATGGTTTCCACCTCTTATGGGAACTCCCTAAAGGATAGGCCTCCCTCCCACCTTTGTAGGGATCCTAACCTCCTCCTTTTCCTCTATAAAAAGAAGCTATCTCTCTTTGCATAAGCTAGCTAAACTTGGAGAATTGAACATACTATATCATAAATACTGGAGAGATAGAATAAGAAGGAAATATTTGGAGAGTGCTTGAGTCCATGCATTTATCCTGTCCGAATTCCCTGGCGAACTCAGAGACATGATCCAACTGAACCCCACTGGAGGAGACTGCGATGTCAAAGAATTGGTTGTAACTCTTCCTTCTATCAATACATATACATGATTTTTGGTTCCCATTTTGTATTATGTTAGATATTTAATGCAATATGCTTAGCCCTCTTTCACTGGCTAGTAGTTATGAGTGAAACCATTATGTCATATGTTATTCTTGTTTGCTCTTCTATGTGTAGGTATCAGAGCATAATTGCAGAAGGATTGTGACTTTCCAAGGAAAGAGTGAGAGGCCACTACCACTATAGCAACGATGACAACGTTGGATTCCAGGTAGGTCGATCTATTGTGTCCTCTTTTCATTTAGTAATTAGGAATCAACACTCTAACATGTCCCTTTGTTTCTGCACCCAGTCTAGTGCTAGAGGGATCATCTTTGTCTGCAAAAAGGATTTACCTACTTAAAAAATTGGTGACTCCATTGGGGATCAATGCGAGTTTTTCGTTTCGTCTTGCTGGGTCAGATTCAATCATTTATTTTTTTATCTGCCTTTTCTGGTTTGCTTGCTTAGTTTACATCCTTTGTTCAGCTCCAAAGTGTCAATATTGACCTCTGCTCATTGAGTTTTGGTTTTTCCCCTTTCTCGCATAGCTATCTGGCTTGGCACGCTTTTCATCTGAACAGTTGTGTTGATTTGTGCAATTTTCTCTTGTCACAGTCGTGCCAACCCCTATGTGGCACTGATTACAACCTTACAGTCATGCCGACTCCTATAGGATTTGGTTTGACCTCTTTAATGAGTCTTTTGGGAAATTTTTCTTGCTTTTGGGCAATTGTTCTTGCTTTTGGGTTATTATTTATGTGTAATTATTCCTTTGGGACTATTTTGACAACTGTCGAATTTCTTTTCTCCATCATTTTTCCATAGTCTTATCAGCGTAAAT
The DNA here is from genome assembly GCA_034641835.2 of Pinus albicaulis. Classification (NCBI taxonomy): domain Eukaryota; kingdom Viridiplantae; phylum Streptophyta; class Pinopsida; order Pinales; family Pinaceae; genus Pinus; species Pinus albicaulis. The sequence continues at coordinate 676,888,162 of CM076575.1, forward strand.
TGAGGCCTTATGGTTTCTAAGGGTTTGGTGCACTGAGCCTTCTGTTTGGGAACCAAGCCGTTTTGATTGTTTCCAGTCTCATTCTTGGATCAATTACACTTATTTTTCTTGATCTTTTTGAGTGATTACTTTGGTTGCAGAGTCATTTCATTTCTCGATTGATTCTTCTCCTTGTTACTCCAAGCATATATTAAATTTCTTGTTTTGTGTCGTTTTGAAAACTTTCTCTTGGTTTGGAAGATTGCGGCATTAGTTTGAAGTGCTTTCTTGTGTTTGTTTCGCATTTTATTGAGTCGTTCAATTTCAATTCTTACAAAACACTCAAGCTAGTGTTTATTTCGCATTTTATTGAGTCGTTCAATTTCAATTATTACACAACACTCAAGCTAGTGTTTGTTTTCATGTTTCATATGATTAGTGCATCATGTACTTCTTTTTATTCAAAATATAAAAAAAAACACATTTTTCATTATTTCTTTCAATTGAAAGTGAAATACTCTTTTTCCATAACTAGCATTTGATTATTTAGGAAATAGTTTCATTTTCGTTTGATTCTTTTAGATGCATTAGTGGATTTCTTCGCATACTTTCATTGTTTTCTTGTTTGAAAGATCTCTATCCTTCTCGTAACTAGCATTCATTGAATCGGAAATGATGTTCATTTCCATATAGCTTTCATTTAGGAATTTTGAGATCCAAATTCGATAGGGCCTTAAAACCTAAACATAATCCAAGATCAACTCTAAAATTCATTTAATGAACCTAAGGAAGCATTGAAACCTGATGAAACATTTTAATGGTCTAGGCTAGAGATGTGTTCGGACATCCTAAAACCTAGTAGCTATCATTCACCATCTGGCTTTAGACAGTGCTAGTACGGACTTGTGGTCCCCGTACCATCAAGTATATAAAGGGAGACCCCTCTAGGTTGAAATACTTTTATCCATAGGAAGCCAAGTATGTTGCCTTGTAACCGTGATACATCGAACACATCATTTCGGAAGACTACCTGCAGGTACGTCAATTCCTTGGTCATTTCTTTTTCATTTGATCAACAAGGTGTATATGGAAGTTCACGGAAACCCGGTATACCCTCTTGCTTAGAATTCCAGAGTAGTCATTTTGATCCTTTCATGACTCTTTAAAAGGAGAAGAGATCGTCGAGCACTTGTCCTTTCATGCTCATTTAAAATTTAAAGTGACTAGAGTCATATTTTCATTGTTTCTCGACTCTTAAAAAATGAAACAACGAAATATGGTTTCAGTGTCATAAAATTAATCATCTATGATCACATGCTCGTTAAAAGTTTTACTACTTTGCATGTAGATTTTCCTTGGATTTGATCTTGGAGTCTTCGATTGGTTTTATTTTTTCCTTGTTGTTTTGATATACAGTCACGGTGGCGGAACTACCAGTTTCTTCATCCTCACTACCTCCTAGTGGTATTTCTTTCCTGAACGTTTCTTTTGAAACCCCTCAATCCACTAGGTCTGTCAAGCTTTCGCAACCTATTCTCCCGTCTGTCCTGCCACTTTCTACTCGATCTCCTCCTCAAGAGCTAGTTGAATTCAATTGTCCTCCTTTTGGTGCTTGGTCTAGTTTTGGGGAAGAAGGAGATTTTCCTCCTCTTACATCGGGCTGACAATTTTTTGTTGCTACTATGCCTCCTAATCCCCATAGCCTTTTCGAAGATCTTACGACAAAGTTAGACATGGATTCATCTAGTCCTATTGGTAGTGAATGAATGCATATTTCTACAGGAGAATATCAACTTTTTTTGGAAGATGTCCCTCATGCTTCTACTTAGTCTTCTCCACCATCGGTGTCACCTCCACTTCAATATAGGTCCTTGAGTCAGATTATGTCTAGTGTTTCCTCTATAGCAAAATCTACTACATTAACTCCTCCTCTAAGTTCTGTCCTCCCTTCATTAGGAATATCACCTTCGACACCTGGTTCATCGGTTACTGTTACGTCTGTTCCAGTCCAACCGACTGTCTGTGTGGCTTCATCCACACCAGTTGTTACTACTCAGTCATCAGGATATTTTCACACTCGCAAGTCTACTTTTCTCAATCCAACGTGGCCTGTTAATCCCGGTCCTAGTAGATCACAATATAGTGCCACAGAGGCCCCACCTACTTCTAGTGCAATTTCTACTACTCTTGTGATTCCTCACAGTCTTACTTTTGAAGAGTATCTGTTAGTTGTTCAGTAGCAGATCTCTGAGGGTTCTCAACCTCTCTAAGCTCCTCAAAATCCTCGATTCCATCACTATGATGCTGTTGGTAATCCCGTATATGTATATCTGCACCATTACGATGTGTATGGTAATTAAGTCTATTTTCCTCCTATTGATACTCATCATGTTTTTTTTTATCCTTATCAGAATGTTACTCATTTGGGACCTACTCTGCCTATGCAACCCTTTGGCTTGCAAGGACAACCCTTCGTGGGACAAACTTTGGCTAAGCAGGGCCCTGCCTCTAGTCCATAGGGACAACCTTCGATCCCATAAGGACAACCCTCCAGTTTGTTTGGTCAACCTCAAAATCAACTAGGACTATTTCATGCTCCTGGGGGAAAAATCTACCCTCCATAGGGACAACTTGTTGCACTACAACCGTATTCATATGAAAAGTATGGAAAAAATGTTGTGCAACCAGGAAAACCTTACGGTCCTTCTCCAAGTCAAACTAGTTATCAGGGACAACCTGGTCCATCGCAACCATCGAGCCAAATTTTTCCACAAGGCAAACCCGATGGCCCTCAGTACTCAGTTTAACCAGCTCAATAGCCAATTCAACCTACTCCTCAATCGGTTCATTCATTTCAGTAGCCAGTTCTACGTGTTTATAGTCAACTAGTTTTTCCTGCTTAGCAGCCTACTCAACTTTCTCAGTCGGGACCACCTATTCAACCGCAAGGAACTTATTACCCTCAGGGTTCATATCAACTGGTATATAGTGTGCCCCAGGTTTCTTACCCTCAAAACCAACCTGTATATCATCAACCTCAAAGTCGTGCTTACATTCTGTAGCAGACTCCATAAACTACTCAGTAGGGACCTCAGTGGTCTACTCCGACTCTATATCCTGGTCCTCAACCCCAGTATCAATTAAATTATCCTACTTCTAACCCCTATGATCTGAATCCTCCGAGACAGAATGTATGGGGATAAAATCCCACTCGAACTGGGTGGAATGTACATGTAGGTCCTTATATAAGACCTCTGATGACTTTCAACACTTAATTATTGTTTCTTGCTGCGTTGGAATTACTTGATGTGTCAAAGTTGAAAAATGATCCCATTTTTCATAACTTGTATTGGCCTCTGGTTCCAACAAATATTCGTGGTGATTGTCTTAAATTTGAGGGAAATTTTGGTGAAGACCCCCAAGCGCATGTTATGACTTACCATTTGTGGTGTTCCTCTAACTCTTGGGTTGATGATTCTATTTGACTCTGTCTTTTCCATCAAACTCTTACTGCTGCCACTACAAAGTGGTACATTGAGCTATCTCGCGGCATCTTCCATGACTTCAACTATTTAGCCATGGAATTCCTCGTGCATTTTCAGTTACTAGTCCATTATGAGACCAGGACGCACCTCCTCACTTCATTGAAGCAGGACTGAGGTAGTCATATCTGGGATCATATTCATGAGTGGCGACGTTGTCGTTGCATGATCAAATTTGAAATTCCTGATTAGCTTTTGACTCATTGGTTCACCACCTCCTTTGTCAATCAGATCGCCAAAGACATAGCTATGCGGGCATGTGTAACTGAGGAACAAGCCATTGCTTACGACTAGTACCTTGAGCTTGTGTACTCTCAATTTGGCACATTATATAATATCTTTCCTGATGCTCCCCGAATTCTATAAAACCCATAGAAGTTAATTCCATTCAGGAAAATCCTATGGATAATGCTTCTAGAGGTAAGAAGAAGGGTAAAGTAAGGCCAAAGCTGATACCCTAAAACATGAGTCTCGGGACCCTCATGTTGGTGATGGTTCTCAATGTAAATTGAGGTACCCTTGTTTGATTTGTGAAGATGAGCATTTCACCAAGGACCGTCCTAGACAATACAAAGTGAGCTGCTTGCTTAAAGGCACCCAGGGAACTTTGATTGTTCTTAAATAACCTTTCCCATCTCAACAAACTCAGATGGTAGAGAAACCTCAATCCTCTGCCCCATTTGGCTCTCATGTGTTCATGATGAATGGTTTTGCGGCTGTTTCTATTGCTACTCGATCGAAATATTATACTGGCTCATAGTAGGCTATGGGAAAGGAGATCATTGATGACCCTCCTCCTTCGCCTATTACTGGCCCTCTTGAAATTGAAAGGCCTAATGCTAAATCCATTGTGTGGCCACCATCCAAAGGTGTACTCCACAAGCCTTCTTATAATCCTAACTCCTGTGCCGCTCACCATTAAAATATTGTTGAGGATTTTGCTCAAGCACCATCCACGATGTCCGCATTAGAAGTACTTCAGAGTTTTTTGTTGCAATGAAGAGCTTTGTTATCTACAATTGGTGGGATTGATCCTGCTGATACTAGCCTTTTTTCTTTCGATTTAGAGAATTTCATTCCACGAATTCCACATCAAATTGTGCTCATTATTCAAGTTGTCATTAATGGTCTCGATAACCATCAAGTAGTTGTGGACGAAGGTGCATCAACCTGTGTCATGTCATCTTTGTGTTGGAAATATATTAGTTCTCCAGCCGTGAATTCATCACCAAATTCCCTTGAAGCATTTGATGGAAGAGAATCAAAACCTTTAGGTGTTCTCGCTAGTTTACCAATTACTTTGAAAGGGAAGACAGTCAATGTCGAGGTAGAAGTCATTGATGCTAAACTCAATTATAATATTCTCCTTGGTCGCAGTTGGACTCACGCCATCTTATGTGTTCTGACCACTCTCTTTCGTGTTCTGAAATTTCCACATGAAGGAAATATTGTTACTTTTGATCAATTTTCTTTCTTCACCTCTTCTTTTAAGAACAATGTTCCTTATGTGGATTAGATTCCTACTCCCTACGAGAGCGTAGGGCTAAGTCTTTTTAAAGATCCTGCCCTGATGGGTATTTTTCCCCTCCCTCCACCAAATACTCTTTAGATTCATATGATCTCTAGGTCTGATGACCCATGGATTATTCCTTCCCCTGAACATATTGATTCCTTCGGAGATTTGATGCCTTTGAGTCCGATGGAGATTGATTATTGTGAACTCATTGTTGCTTTCGAACCTCTGTCTTCTGATTATTCTCCTTTGAGCATGTCTCTTGACATTTATTTTCAATCCCCCTAGCTTGGTGATTCATATTTGCCTGAACCTTTGAAAGAAGTGTTTCTCTCTGAAGAATCCATCGTGGAAAACATTTCTCTTGAGGTTCTGCCATGGGATGATGATCATCATCATTCCTCGTTTATACCTGGCCTCAGGGCCATGTCTACTTGTCTCTAACGTTTTGCATCTCAGGTTCCTTCTCCTCTGCTTCAACTTCCTGTTTTGACACATGACGTCTTTACGGAAGGTAACTTGAGTAATATTACATAGACAATGCCTGTTGACATTTCCATTAAACCGGGAATTGTCGAGAACATCCATATCAGGGTCACTTATTCTTTCGATGAAGTACAAGTTTATAATATCCTTTTCCATGAATTCCATGATGTCTTTGCATCGTCCTACGAATAAATGCCAGGCATTGACCCTAGTATAGTGGTGCATGAAGTTCATACTTATCCCGGTTTGAAACCTGTTCATAAGCATCTTTGTCTAGTGCACCCTAGGAAAGCTGTTTCCATTAATGGTGAAGTTGAAAAACTTCTCAGAGTTGGTTTTATTTATCTGATTCCTTTGACAAAATGGGTCTCTAATATTGTTCCTGTAGATAAGAAATAGGGAACTATTCACGTCTATTTTGATTATCGTGCTATTAATCATGCTTGTCCTAAGGATAATTATCCTACTCCTTTTATCGATCAAATCATTGATGACTATGCTGAGAGTGAGATTTTTTTCCCTCATGGATGGTTTTTCTAGTTACAATCAAATTAACATCCTTCCGTCTGATCAACATAAGACTGCCTTTATCTATTCTTGAGGTACTTTCGCATATAAGAAGCTCCCTTTTGGCTTAAAGAATGTTAGGGCTACATTTTAGAGAGCGATGTCATATGCTTTTCCCGATATTCATCACATCGTTCAACCTTATATGGATGATCTTATTGCTCATTCAACTAAGCCTCTAGACCATCCTGACCATCTTCATCATATTTTTCTTCATTGCCAACGTTACAATATTTGACTTAATATTCACAAGTGCATCTTCTGTGTTGACTCTAGTAGAATCTTAGGCTTTATTGTATCCAAAGATGGAATTTGCCTTGATACACTCAAAGTTGAGGCTATTATCAATCTCCCCTCTTCCTCGTCATTAAATTAGTTGTAGATTTTTCAAGGTAAGGCTCATTTTCTACAGCGTTTTATACCTAACTATGCAAAAGTGGCTAGAGTATATACACATTTATTACATAACGATGTTCCTTTCTGTTGGGATGAGATCGCTCACAAGTCTTTTGAGACCCTAAATACGTTGCTTGTCGATGCTCCTCCATTGCGTCCTTCCAACTATCATCTCGATTTTTCCCTTTATTTAGCCATCGCTTTCAATACGATTTCCATGGTTCTAGTACAAGATGATGATTATGGTAACAAGCATGTTACCTATTACTTATCTCGTACCTTCTCAATTCTAAGACACGCTATGCACATGTCGAGAAGTTAGCGTTAGCTACGGTTCAAGTAGTTTAGAGTTTTCATCATTATATTCTTTTACGTACAATGACTGTGATTTATGATTGCAACCCCATGACCTATATATTGGCTTGTCAATTGCTTGGGGAAAATACTCGAAGTGGATTGTCATCCTCCAAGAGTTTGATTTGGAATTTACTGTTGCCAAGTCAAAGAAATCACTAGTATTTTTTGATTTGATCTGTTCCCTTCCTTCCCACTCTCCTCCGTCTCATTCTGAGGAATACATTCCAGATGATACAATTTTCTTGATTAGCACCCTCGATCTGTGGTACAGTGGTACTTTCAGATCTAAGTTGACAAAGGATGCCTGCAGATGCATCCGTCATTAATCGAAACCTTATCGTATAGTCAGGGATACGCTCTATCATGTCGGAGTGGATTCCATTCTCTGTCAATGTTTTACTCTCAAGGAGTCTGAGAAAGCCCTCAATGATAGTCACAGTGACACCTATGGTGGTCATATGTCTGGTTATGCCACTACACAGAAGATTCTTCACAATGGTTATTTCTGGCCTTCTATCTTCAAAGACTGCATTGTCACGGTTCGTAAATGTCATGATTGTCAGATTTATCAATGCAAGATGCATGCGCCGCTTGTACCTCTTCATCCTATCATTACCATTGGTCCCTTTGCGAAGTGGGGAATCGATTTTATGACGTGTAACCGTCACTCGGCTGGGGGGCATGCTTATATTATTGTAACCATGGACTACTTCACCAAATGGGCCGAAGCAATGCCTACACTTGCCGCTGATGGTAAGAAAGCTACCCAATTCATATTAAATCACATAATTGCTAGGTTTGCTTTTCCTCAAACCATCGTTGCTAATCATGGTTCCCATTTTTGGCATTACATGGTGGTGAGTTGACTTCTAAGTTGGGTCTGCATCATGACAGCTCAACGTCGTACTATCCTCATGCCAATGGTTAGGTTGAAACTGTGAAAAATGTTCTTGTTATCATGCTTCAATGTACAATTGGGATCCATAAATTCAATTGGCATCTCATGTTATTTTTATCTCTTTGGCCATACTGAACCTCAGTTAAGAGTGCAACCGGATTCACCCCTTTTCAGTTGGTTTATGGTCTAGAAGCTACTCTTCCGATTGAATGTGAAATCCCTCTGCTTAAGTTGATTATTGAAATACTAGTGAGAACTTCACCAGAAGAAGAGCATATTATTGTAGAGCTATAAAAAGGGTCTCTTTCACCTCTAATTACCTCACATTAATATGTCAACCCGAGAGCGTTTTGTCATTACAAAGAGTGACTCAATCCGAGGCTCATTTGTCAGAGTAATGCTAGTAGTACAATGCTTAAGAAATACAAGAGTAAACGGATGCTTAACTGAAATTAAATTACTTTAAAGAAATAAATCACACACTCAGAAAACTCAATAACTTATCAGTCAAGGGTTCGGCAATGATAACCATCCCTTCAGAAACTGATGGAAAAGGAACTAGAGCATAGATCACGAGCCTGGGAGCTAGACAGTGACTGCTACTGCTCACTACAGCCTTAGATCATCTTTCACAACAAACCAACAACTACAAGTAAATGGAACAGCAAAGCGAATAAAGGATTAACAACAATTCTGGAATGGAACAGCAACTCTAAAATGCAACAGCAATTGAATAACTAAGTCCTGCGGGTTATAACCAAACTCAATCTATACACTCTTTTCAATCAAAGAACATTCTGTCACTCTAAAGGCGATTTACACAGATTACACTAATGGAACAGCGATAACAACGAATGAATTATAGAACAGTACTGATAAATTATAAACGCACACCACACGAATGTTTAGTATAACAGCTCTGTAATATAACAGTAAGGATATGCGATTAACTCTTGAAAGGATAAATAACTTGATGCAGAGTCAACATATAATCCTATCTGTAGAAACCTCAATAATTCAAACTTGAACAGAGCATATCATATGAACTTGTAAAGCATATCAAATGATCAAATAACAATAATAAACAAACCACAAAGAAGTGAAGCTGTAATGGTACAGAAGCAAGTGTCCTTCGGGGCCGGGCCCTTAGCCTCCAAGGATACACCGCTTTAAGTTAATGCAGACGCGAAGATGGAATAATCACCAAGATTTTATTAATGCATCGATCAAAAATACATCGAACCAGTCCTCAACGAAACTTAATAACCAAAGCTGATGTCTTATAGAAGATTACATAAAAACGTATCCTATCTCTCCATATCTTAAACTAATAGTGCTGTCTCTTTTTATAAAGATGACGGCGGAGATGTCCAAGCAACAAGATAAATAAAGCAGCGATCCCTCAGGATCGAAGATCCTGAGGGATTCGCCAAACTGTTAACTCTTCATCCTGTCTTTTCTTTTGCGCTGAGCTGGTGTCCTCTCCTTCTTTTCCGAGCCGATTTTCTTTGATCTGTTTCTCTTTGTTTGCGGTCGGTTCTCGTCCAGAGAGACAGCAGTTATCTCGACTTTGTCTTTCCCTTTGGAACGACAATCCCTTGTTTTCTCCTTTTCCTGTATAGAAAATAACCATTATCAGTGGCTAAGTCTTGTATATCGATTCTCACATGTTTTTTTATGGTTACTTATTAATTCCCAAATTCATGACACAAAAAGGTTCACAAATTCTATTAAAAATCCACTGAAATAATGATCAAAAGCATACCTTTTTAGTACTCCACACACCCCCCTGCTTACCTTGTTTCATGTCCTCATGAAAACATTGTAGTTGACATGTAATGCAGTGAGAGAATATGCTGGAGAAGGAGTCTCATGCGGAGGCCTACAACCATGTTGAGTGATTAAATAGTCAAAGAACTGTCCTGCTTGCCCCTCAGGCATATCATACAGAGCCTGGTATCCGGGTGCAGGGTGCCAAATAATTGGAGCGCGAAATCTATACCCTAACCAAGATGACCCTGCTTTCAGAATTCTCTGACCATAGAGATTCAAACGGTCAGCAGCTAACTCAAAGTTCTCATACTTAAATGGTTCTCTGAGATGGATGTTTGGATCAGAGATTCGATATCGAAATTTGGCTGCATTAATGGCCAAGTCTTTGATGGAAAGGAAATACTCTAAACTCTCTCGAATGAGTGCCTCATGCATGGGTCCTAATGTTTCAATGACACCCGGAGTCCTTATGTGGTTTATATGAGCTTTCCATAACTGTACTGGGTTCCTAGGCTCAGCCCTAACTCGTAAATCTAGGCCATTTTCTTGACTCTAGAAAGTATCATAGGCTTTGAGCCACTTAATCTGATTAACCCCGAATGAAATGAATGCTTGGAATTGGATATCTCCAATGGAGGGGCCAGGGTTCAATTCAGTCTCCTGACTTAGCACAAGGTCGTGCAAATAAAGTTCACACAACAATCTCTGGACTTTCACTCCATAATGTTTACAACAGTCTATAAAATCATTGACAATGTTGATTTGTATAGGGGTGCCTGCTTTAACAGCTTTTATTTGTAATTGTAAATACCGTTCTAATAAAAACAGAGCATAGTTTTTAGCAGGGGCCCTACATGCTAAAACATTATTGTATAAAGAACACAAGTCATTCATCCGTTTGATAACAGTATCTAGTCTACAAGTTACCTGTGCAACTTCCTCTTGTTCCTTCATCCACCCTTCAAAAGCCTGGCTTTTAGATTGACTGACGTCCCTTAGTTGCTGCTGCAACTCTTCATATTTTTCTCGGGGAACCGTTTGCTCTTTAAGTTGCTCAGCTTCTTGCTGTGCTTGCTTCATCATCTTATGCAAGGATTTTGTTTTCGGATCTTTCTTCCATAGGTCAGTGGAGGCCGGGAGTTTTACCTGAACTTTCTTGTTATGCTGTTTGGAGTTCAGAACCCTTATTACCCCTGAGGGTGGTGCCTCTGTCTGAATTTGCTTATCATCCTTTTCTGTTTTAACACGAACATCCGCTTGTTCCCGATCCTCAGCATCATGTGGAACGGCAGCTGGATCCTCAGGGTTTTGGACAGCAGGCCGTTTGTTGGCCCTCTTTTTCCTCTTTACCTTCTGGTTCTTTTTCAGAATCCTAATTTGTTGTCTGAGCTGGGTTATCGTATTTAACAATTTAGTCCGTTCCTTCCGCAACTTCTTAATTTCCATCGTTTCATTTGAAGGAACAACAGTCTGTCGATGGTGGACTGGATCATGACCAGTTGCTAAATCTTCCTCTTGGGGCTCTTCCTCACTGCTCTGCTCCGGCTGTTCTGGGGTATGCACCTCGACTGGTTCTGATTCTTCCTGAGCAAATGCTGTTTCTGCTCCTACTTCCTCTAGATTTTCGTCTTGTGACATGGGAACAGATTGTTCCCGTTCAGTATTTTCCTCCTCCTCATCATGAACAGGCATGTTCTCTTCCTAGGGTTGGTCGTGGGGGCTCTCTGAACTAGAAGGTTGACCATACTTACTCATATTGGCTAGGATGGCGGCCAAGTCATGTTCTCCCAGTAGGTCTTGTAATGAGCTATTCTCCTGCTGTCCCATTTCTTCCTCCTGTTCAGTTTCTGCTTCTATTTCTGTTCCCGAAGGCTCGGGTACTTCTTCTTCGGGTTGCTCATCTTCAATTATTACTGGTTGGCTGGTGCTTCCCTGAAGCGTTTCCAGCCTTCCCCTTATCCGAGCCAACCGGGCTGATTTTCTGGGCTTATTTATGCTTCCTCTCATCTGAGCTAACCGAGCTGATTTCCTGGGTTCCTCTGGTTGCTCGGGTGAATCAACGGCATGCTTCCGCTTTGCCGATTCTTGATGTATCTCTGGTTGTTGTGATGTACTAGCAACATTTTCTCTGCGTTTTGCCGGTTGTTCTGGTGGGCTTATAGAATGTCTACGTTTCGGGGATGGCTCTGTCAATCCCCCCTCAATCATTGCAATGAGCTCTTCCCAGCTGCCTGCTGCTGGGTAAGACCATAACTAACAACTAGTCGAATCAACCCATGGTGACTAACGATTGCCTCTACGTGCTGTGCCTTTTTCATACTTTGTGCAGCATCATGCAGTAACGAGTTTAGGAGTGCCGGTAAATTCACAGAGCATTTCTGTTTTAGAACAGCTAAAAGTTTAAGATGTCGTGGTCTTACCACGTCTTTTCTTCCTTCGCAGGTAATGTAGCTTTATACTGTTCTTGCTAGCTCCGTCCAAGGTTCTCCTAGGGTTGCTGGCAGAACTCCCTTCCCTTTGATTGTCAAATTCTGGCCTTCGTCCTGGAAGATGTCGATGACCTTCTGTAATCGTTCCTTTTTTAATGTCCATACCGGTCCAGTGGCTGGAAGTCCTGAGACTTCTGCAATTATGTTATCAGTGACCGGTATCCGTTTCCCTCTTACTATGGAGTGATCATCTTGTAGGTTCTGCAAGAATTCCATCGCCACTGCTTCGTTGGACTCCTGTAGGCGATTGAAACAATTCAACCATCCTGCCCTTTCCAGGATCTCCCGGGCAGCAGCGGATATCGTCAACTGTTGAGGCTCACTTCGAATTGCCCTTCCTCCCATGATTTCACTGTGAATTCTAAATGGAACAGCAAAAACGTTTTCGGTTTGAAACACAGAGAGGGTGGTAATCGCAAGGTTTCAAGAAAGAAAACACAGAGTATGCAATAGTGCAACAAAAACAACTTGTGTGAAAAATAAAAATATGCCATGCCGTGAAACCATGCCAAACCGTCGTAACTAGTTTTCCCGAATTGACACGTAATACAGGGAATGATGAGGTTAACCTCCCCCCCCCCCCGCAGTGTGATAGGCTGTCCCAGCCGGCAAATAAAGGAGCGGCACCCAGTCTGCAATCAAGTCAGAAAGGAACAGCATGTGGAATTATGCCATGTTGAAAAAGGACAACAGATTACCGAAATCGAGGCGGAGAATTGATCGCGTATGATATAAGAGGCTGTTGTGTTATGAGTTGAGGCTGATGGATAGGGCATGTATCGTACTTGCCAATCTCCAGTGGTCATGGTCACTTCCGTTGCCATGATTGGTAATGATAAATATTCATGCGATGTATCAATCGGGAAATGACATATGATTAGTGCCTAGGATATAGGAAACAAAAGAGTGTTAGTATCTTACCCATTGGTGTAAGCAAGGTGACTTCAATACCATTAACATTACTCTGCTGCCAACAGGTGTCCATAACCTTGGCAGAGTTGTTTTTCACCCTCGAAACCATGATCCTTTGTGTATGCTTAGGACTGTTGTTATGTCAAAATGTAGACCATTATGCTGGCTTGGTGACCAGTTAACCATAATGCCATTCACGAGGAAAGAGCGAAACGTGGGCAGGCCGGCTCGTGATGAGACCTCCTGTTCCAAGGTTTGTTTATTTGATATACCTTTTGGACCATATCCCTGGTGTGGTGGCCAGAATGGGAATGCCACTTCTCTTCCATCCTCATGATCATGGTAGGCTGGCTCTCGATGAGACCCCCTATCCTGCATTTGACACTTGACATATTTTTTCTTTTTCATAGAATACTTTCCCTTATTTATACACAAAGGGTGGTTCAACACTCCTTAAGAGTAGGAATGGTGGAAGAAATCTTATTATCTCAATAGGAAGATATAAACTCTTTGCTTTTATTCCCAAGTACTAAAAAAAAAAAATTTAAGGGAATCAGCATGATAAAGATAACCAATCAGGGCAAAATTAGTAAAACCATGTCAACAAAAGGTAAGAAATAAGTATGTCCTTCCATTTGTCCTCTTATTAATGCAGAGCCTTATGGATATAGCGATTTATGGTTTGCAGATTTCGGTATGTTGTGTTTTTATATGTCATTGCACAAATACATAGCTGAAGCTTTAAAGACTAGAAAGAAGACGGGCAAAAAGCATCCTCAATTTAAATCAGCAAAAGAGATCAAAAGTATGCTAATGGTGTTCCGTTGGAAAAGCAACAATGATGGATAATAGAAAAAGGAAAAAAATGCAAATGCCGTTCCTTTAGGAAAAGGAACGGCAATAATACTATAAAACACTCAACATGCCATTTCGTTGAAAAAGGCAAAACAGCAATAAAAGAACGTTGTTTCTTTGAAGGAAAAGGAACAGTGGTAACCAAAAGGAACAGCGAGAAACGTAACAATATCGTTCTTTTGAAAAAGAAACAGCAGAGATCCGAATGCTGTTCCTTTAGAAAAGGAACAGCAAAACAAGCAAAACCAACATCATAAAAAACACACATATGCTATTAGTAGAGCAAAAATCAAACTTTGTGGAAGAAAAAGGAACAGCAAAAATGACAAGAAAATATTCAAATCAAACTTATGTACAAAAATCACTCAAAAACAAGAACGTATGTACAAATTGTAAAAAGAAATAGACCCTTAATGAATTACAGGTGAGGAAGATTTCTCTTCCTCTCCTAAGATCTCCAGATCAGTATCTCGGCGTAGCTGCTGGCAGAAGGATTCCCGAGTAAGTGGTTTATGATAGAGACGGACTCGGTGGCCATTTAATTTGAATGCATATCCAGAACCGTCAATGGTGATTAGAGTAAGGGTTTCGTTGTCATGTACCTTCTGGATTTCGTATGGTCCCAACCATCGAGTCTGAAGTTTTCCAGGGAAGTCCTGAAACCGAGAATCGTATAACAAAGCCCAGTCTCCCTCGTGGAAGACTTTGTTCTTGATGAGCGCATCATGCCATTTGGCTCGCTGCTATTGAATCAATGCTGTATTTTGTAGTGCAGAGAGCCGAATTTCGTCTAATTCATTGATTTGCTGTAGTCGATTGAGTTGTGCCTCGCTTAGATCTAGGCCAACTTCCTGTGCTGTTCGCAGTGTTTGGATTTCGAATTCTATTGGAAAAATGGGTTGTTTTCCAAACACTAGTTGATAAGGTGAGTAACCGGTGGTGCTCCTCCATGTGGTTCTATATGCCCAGAGTGCTTCAGGTAGTCGGGTAGCCCAATCACGCCTATGTGACGCAATGGTTTTCGTTAGGATTGATTCTATTATCTTATTGCTACTTTCTACCTGCCCATTCGCCTATGGGTGATATGGAGTAGTGATTTTATGCTGGACGTGATAATTGTTGAGTGTTGCGGCTAATTTATGCCCAACAAATTGTGGTCCTCCATCTGTAATTATTTCCCTAGGAAGGCCATAACGAACAAATAGATGGAACAGGAACTGTATGACAGAGTCCTCTGTGGCTCTTGGCAATGCTTCTGCCTCAACCCATTTGGTGACATATTCTGTTGCCACCAAAATATATGTTTTATGATTTGATGAAGGGTTGATGGGTCCGACGAAATCAAGAGCCCACCGCTCAAATGGTTCGATGACTAACTGTGGTTTCAGAGGCATCTCATCAGCTTGACCAGGTCGTCCTGCTCGCTGGCAGCTGTCACAGGCTTGAACAAACTTCTTTACATCTTTGAAGATCGTAGGCCAGTAATATCCTGTCTGCAATACTTTATGTCCAGTCCTACGCTCAGCGAAGTGCCCCCCACACGGTCCATCGTGACAGGCTTTTAGGATATCAAAGATTTCATCCTCTCTAACACATCGCCTGATATGAATGTCTGCTCCTGTGTGAAACAAATAACCTCCAATCCACGAAAATCGAGAACTTTTCTGAATAATCTGCTTACGCTCATTAGGAGTTAAATGTTTTGGTAATTTTCCTACTGCAAGGTAGTTGGCAACATCAGCATACCAGGGTGTTTGAACAGCAACAGCAAACAGGTGCTCATCCGGAAATTGATCTTCCACTGCTGCTGCATCGCTTGATTTTGGTATTCTTGAAAGAAAATCGGCTACAGGGTTTTCTTTGCCAGGGCGGTCCTTGATTGTGATGTCGAATTCCTGCAATAAGATTAACCATTGAGTTACTCTGGCATTTGTGACAGGCTTATTTGCTAAATATTTTATGGCAGAATGATCTGTATACAAGATAACAGGGTAGCCTGTGATATAATGTCTAAATTTATTGATAGCATGTATTACAGCTAGGAATTCTTTTTCAGTAACAGTGTAATTCAATTCAGCAGGGGATAAATTTTTGCTGATGTAATAAATAGCATATGGTTTTTTCTCCTCTTCCTGCCCAAGGACTGCACCAATGGCTGTATCTGAGGCATCAGATGATATCTGGAATGGTAGGTCCCAGTTTGGTCCTCGAAGGACTGGGGCTGTGGATACCAGCTTCTTTAGATCCTCGAAAGCACGGTCACATTTGTCTGTCCAGAGAAAATCAACGTTACCAGTCAGTGCATATAAAGGAGCAGCAATGTGCGAATAATGCTCTATAAATCGTCTATAATAACCTGAAAATCCAAGAAAACTGCGTACCTCTGTTTGAGTATTAGGAGTGGGAATAAGCAAAAGTATTTGGATTTTGGCCGGGTCTACCTGAATGCCGGCTGCTGAGACATAGTGTCCTAGGATAAGTCCTTCAGTCATCATCAAGAAACATTTTTCGTTGCTTAAGCAAAGCCTGGTGACAATGCAGCGTTGTAAGACTTTCTCTAGGGTGTCTAGAGCTGGATCAAAATCATCTCCATATGGTGTAAAGTCATCCATGTAAACTTAAAGTCCATCATTGATTAAATCTGCAAAAATACTAAGGATAGCCCTCTGAAATGTGGCAGGAGCATTACATAAGCCAAAAGGTAAAACTCGATAGGAAAATGTTCCCCAAGGGCAAGTAAAGGTAGTTTTATCCTGGTCTTCAGGGACAATCTGAATCTGATTGTATCCACTGAAGCCATCCAGGAAAGAAAAGAACTTCTTCCCTGCTAAAGTGTCCAATACTTGATCTATGAAAGGAAGAGGAAAATGATCTTTTTGTGTTGCCTTGTTTAGTTCCCTATAATCCACACAAATTCTCCATTTCCCGTTCTTTTTTGGTACCACCACAAGCGGAGAGACCCATTTACTATCAGAAATAGGGTAGATAAAATTCACATCTAAAAGCTTCTGAAGTTCGGTTTTTACGACATCTTTTAGATGGGGATTAAGTCTCCTTTGCGGCTGATGCACAGGTCTGGCATCTTTTTCTATATAAATGTGGTGTGTACATAATTGGGGATCGATTCCTTTCATATCAGGGTAGTCCCATGCAAATGCTTCTTGATATTTTGTTAACAAATGGATGAGCTTTGTTTCTTGTTCAGGTGTGAGATTAGCATTGATGTTTAAAGTTTTCCCGGTGCAATTTCCACAGTTTTACTATGTGCAACAGAAGTAACAGGTATCGTTTGGTCATGAATGTCTTTCAGGGGATCTTCTTCCAATTCATTATCAAATGCTGCTTCTATCATGTGACACTGTGTGCGAGGTTCAGTTTGAGTAATGAAATTATTAATGGCATCGTCTTCTGTTTGATCTTTGAAATCGAGTGCCTCTTGTATAGTTAATGGAGATCTGATGTTATCAGTAAGATATGATACAGGGTGCTTATTAGTTTTAATCATTGTGACACTTGGCTGTGCTGGAGGATATAGAACTAAATTTTTGCTATTTGGTCCTCTGGTTATGGTCATATTTCCTTGCCGACAGCCAATGTAGGCATCGGCAGTAGCGAGCCAAGGTCTACCTAAAATTAGCGGGTGTCCATCAAGTCGGGTTTTTGGATTAATTATCAGGAAATCGGTTGGATACTCCCAGGATTCTACAGAGACCATGACATCATGCAGAGTACCCTCTGGTCTAACCACAGATCGGTCAGCCAATTCTAACAGAGTGGAGGTGGGTTCTACAGATGTAATGTCGAGCTTTTGGCAAGTTGTGGTTGTTAAAATATTAATTGCAGCCCCTAGATCAACTAAGGCATTAGATAGGGTCTGACCATAAATTTGAACAGTTATAATTGGATTCCCGGGGTCTTCATATTTAAGGGGTGTTTCTCTTCCGGACAATAGGTCAGATAAGGTACCGACTACTTGGACTCTTGGATTATTTGTTATATTCCTCCTTGGTTTCTTTATGCACAATTCTTTTATAGTTTTGGCGTATATGGGAATGTCTTGAATGGCTTGGAGGAATGGAATTTTTATGTACAGATTTTGTAATTCTCCCAGAATGTCAAAGTCGGGATATTGTATGGATCGAGGTATGGCTAATCGTTCTGGGAACGGAGGAGAGGATGTGGTTGCTTGATTATGAGTTTGTTGCTTATTTACATCCTCTTGTTGTGACTGATGTTCTCTGGGTAGCTGATCTTCAATATGAACTGTTTTATCTCCCTCAGTTTCAATTATACGCCCAGATCTTAACTGAAGGTCATTGCACTCCCTTAAGTCAGGTCCTGGTTCTGGTGATTCTATGATTTGAATAGATTGGACCTGCCTGTTGTTTGGATTGGGATCGGGTTGGGCTGGGAGTTGCGGCCTCAAGTTAGACTGGGGATTTTGTTGTAGAGCTGGCAAAGTAGGTTGAGGGAGCGGAATAGTTCCAGCTGGGTGGTACATTGGTCTTTGCCAGCTTTTCTGCCAGGGTGAACTTTGTGAAGTAGAGGGAGTCCATTGTGAAGGATACGGGCCATTTTGCCAATATGGTGGAGTGTATGGGAAATTCGGCCAACCAGTTTGGCTTGTTTGATTCAGCCATGGATTTGGAGAAGGAAATGGTTGTGGTGACCAGTTTGTAAATGGGGTTTGAGATTGATTTTGCCACATACCATATTGTTGAGCATTATACTGTGGGTTTTGAAAGAAAGAGGTTAGGTCCGGAAACATACCAGGTTGTCTCGGCTACCACGGGCGGCGCTGGTTGATCGAATTCACCGATTCTGGTTCTTCTTCTGCTTCCTTATATACCGCTTTCAATCCAGGAAGTGAGGGGCAGCTCTCCGTAAGGTGATCTTTCGTACAGATGGCGCATGTTTGGACTTTATCCAATGGACACTCCTTGTGGCTATGTTTTTTTCTGCATCGGGGGCAGAAGATTGCCAAATTCTGTTCTGCCTCCAGCTGCTTCTGTTTAGCCTGCACAATATCAAGTTGTGTAGTTAGTGTCCCCATAATATCGGTTTTAAAATTTTCTAATAAATTTCCAATTTCTGCACGTGTTACTCCTTCTGCTGATACTTTGTTATCTCTTGCAGACCGATCGTATTCTGTCGGTTTTATTCTTGTGCTGCCTCTCGAACTCCTGATACATAAGTCAAGGATGTCAGTAAAATTCTCTTGATAAATATCCCCTTTGCCCATAATGTTTAATGTTTCAATCCATTTTTCCTTCATGCCCCTCATTAATGCAGTTTTTAACACATTATCAGGTAAAGGTAGCGATGCATAAGGAGATCTTTGTAAATTATACTGAAAACGTTCCACATACTCCTCTAATGTTTCATTTGGTCTGGCTGTCATCTGAAATATTTCGTCTTTTAATTCTCTAGACCTACAATAATCCTCGTATTTCTTTAAGAAGGATTCTTTCATTTGATCCCAATTGTTGATAACCCCGCCACCTAGCCCCATAAACCATCTTAAAGCAGCCCCTTTCAATGTAGAGGGGAATAATTTCAATTTTTGGGGATCGGTGGTGTAATCGTACCCCCGACATAACACATCAAATTCGAATAGGAATGCATCCGGATCTTCCGATGTGAGTCCGTGAAATGTAGGGATATGCTGAAGAGGGATAGCTTTCATGGGTGCATTTGCTGCAGAATCCACTATAGGATATTGTAATGTAGAGGTTTGAGTGTTTGGTTGGTTTTGAGCGTTTGGTTGGTTTTGAGCCATGGGATCGAATATATGCCAGTAACCTTCTGGGATATCTAGGAGGGTATTCCTAGGTTGGGTGGGAACGGTTTTGACGGGGATCTTTTTAATAGCGCTTCCTTTATCTGGAATAATGGGAATACCAGGTGTTTGAGGAGATTGAATCTCTTCAACAATGACTTTCGCAGCACTTCCTTTATCTGGGCTATCTAATGGCTGATTTGTTTCAAGAGGAGATTTTGGTTCCTTGGTTTCCCTTGTTTCTCCTTCTCCTTCACAAAAGTTGCTAGAGTTCCCTTCCTGCAATAATTCTTGAGTGGAATTTTCAACTTCTTGAAATTCCTGCTCCTCAGTTTGACTATGCACCTCAGCACAGGCTACAGATGGTGATCCTGTGGCCTGAAGGGAACTAGTAGGCGGTTTAGAAGTGTTTTTCTTGAAGCCTACTGATGGTTGAGACTCTGTTTTCTTATAGATTTCGTCTATGAAGGTCGTTCGGCCAAGGGTCACCGGCCCCTTAGCTTTTTCAGGTTTGGATGGGGGTTTGATATTCTTTTCTGGTTTTTTCTGCTTAGTCATGCACTCAAAAAATAAACTACCAACTTCTATTCAAAACAAGCAAAAACAAATCTGATAGGAAAGCGGATAGTGAGCAGGTCTTTTACATGCTCTGCACGTAGGTTCTTACCTTCCGTTTTTAGGATCCAACTCCTCCCTAGCAGGCTTGTACACTACTCTGAAAAAGACAAATGGCTACACTCTTTCCCCGGCAACGGCACCAAAATGTGGAGCTATAAAAAGGGTCTCTTTCACCTCTAATTACCTCACATTAATATGTCAATCCGGGAGCGTTTTTTTATTACAAAGAGTGACTCAATCCGAGGCTATCATTTGTCAGAGTAATGCTAGTAGTACAGTGCTTAAGAAATATAAGAGTAAACGGATGCTTAACTTTTCTTAACCGAAATCAAATTACTGTAGAGAAATAAATCACACACTCGTAAAACTCAATAATCATCAATCAAGGGTCTTGCAGAATGATAACCCACTCCTCTTAAACTCAGCGGAAAAGGAACTAGAGCATAGGGATCACGAGTTCGGAGCCAGACAGTTGATCGCTATCGTCACTACAGCCTTAGATCATCTTTCAGCAACAAACCAACAACTACAAGTAAATGGAACAAAGAAGCGAATAAAGGATTAACAGCAATTCTGAAATGGAACAGCAACTCTAAAATGGAACAGCAATTGAATAACTAAGTCCCGCGGGTTATAATCAAACTCAATCTATACACTCTTTGCAATCAAAGAACATTCTGTTACTCTAAAGGCGATTCACACAGATCACACTAATGGAACAGCAATAACAACAAATGAATTATAGAACAGTACTGATAAATTATAAACGCACACCACACGAATGTTTAGTATAACAGCTTTGTAATATAACAGTAAGGATATGCGATTAACTCTTGAAAGGATAAATAACTTGATGCAGAGTCAACATATAATCCTATCTGTAGAAACCTCAATAATTCAAACTTGAACAGAGCATATCATATGAACTTGTAAAGCATATCAAATGATCAAATAACAATAATAAACAAACCACAAAGAAGTGAAGCTGTAATGGTACAGAAGCAAGTGTCCTTCGGGGCCGGGCCCTTAGCCTCCAAGGATACACCGCTTTAAGTTAATGCAGACGCGAAGATGGAATAATCACCAAGCTTTTATTAATGCATCGATAAAAAATACATCGAACCAGTCCTCAACGAAACTTAATAACAAAAGCTGATGTCTTACAGAAGATTACATAAAAACGTATCCTATCTCTCCCTTCTTCTTAAACTAACAATGCTGTCTCTTTTTATAAAGACGACGGCGGAGATGTCCAAGCAACAAGATAAATAAAGCAGCGATCCCTCAGGATCTTCGATCCTGAGGGATTCGTCAAACTGTTAACTCTTTATCCTATCTTTTCTTTTGCGCTGAGCTAGTGTCCTCTCCTTCTTTTCCGAGCCGATTTGCTTTGATCTGTTTCTCTTTGTTTGCGTTCGGTTCTCGTCCAGAGAGACAGCAGTTATCTCCACTTTTTCCTTTCCTTTGGAGCAGCAACTCTTCATTTTCTCCCTTTCCTGTATAGAAAATAACCATTATTAGTGGCTAGGTTATGCACATCAATTCTCACATGTTTTATTATAGTTCCTTATTACTTTCCAAATTCATGATACAAAAGGTTCACAAATTCTATTAAAAAGCCACTGAAATAATCATCAAAAGCATACCTTTTTAGTACTCCACAATTATTTACTTAGAACGGTTTGATGAAACTCGTCACTTTGTTGCTCTGGTTATTGAAGAATAGAAAAAGAAGGTGAAAGCTCATTTTGACCAATTAGTTTCCCCTCATTCTTTCGTTGAAGGAGATCTCGTCCTCTTGTACGACCAAGCTCATGATAAGCTGGGGGCAAGAAAATTTCAACCCATGTGGGATGGGCCTTACATTGTTAAATGCGTATTGCGTAATGCGGCCTACGAGCTTACTGATTAATAAGGTCATCCTCTAGAACAACCCAGAAATGGGTTGTATCTCAAAAAATATTATGCGTGATTCATTCATGCATGATTTGTGTACATAGGTGTTTTTTTCATTTTTGTACATGTTTTGATTTGGTGTTCTTTGCATGCATTTTCCTAATTATTTGGGTCTTGCTTATTTGTGCATATGTATATTACCCCTTATGTTGGTTTCATGGATGCTGCTTCCAGCAGTACTAGGAATTTGACTTCAGTAGCTTGGGTAATCCATGATCCTGCTGGTGAGTTTATAGAATTGCAAGGTATTTTTCTAGGATGAACTACAAACAATGTCGCCGAATATAGTGTTTTCCTTGAAAAATTAACTGAGGCAATCAATCTCGGCATGTGTCCATTGCTTGTAAATCTAGATTCACAGCTTGTTGTTCTGGAACTCAATGGTCATTATTGAGTCAGAAACCCTTACATTTTGAGATTGTATTTACGTATTCGTTTGTTGGAAAGACTTTTTGATCTTATCACATATTAACATATTCCTAGACAAATGAATGCATTAACTGATACAATGACTAATATTGTACTAGATAGACATTTGCGTCATTTGTAAAATCATCATCATATGAAATAGATCCATGTAGGAAAATAGATGTATATATATACCGCGTGATTGCATCATTGTGCATCATAAATTCAAAATATATGTGTGTTTCTGGTACATCTTGAGACACCATGTCTCTCAAATATACAGATATAAAGCCTAGGTGTCTAATCAGTGTGATGCTCATGGTAGCATGTCACTGCCTGTACAAGCCACCTCAGTAAGCAGTGAATGTGACTTGGCACTCCTACGGTATGTCTCAGGTAAGCAGGAGGAACATCGTAGAATTGTCCATAGTCCAGGATTCCATGTGTGATCCCCTCTAGGTTCTGCATGATCTCCTCCTCCTTGCCTTCATCGCCATGAGGTTCCAAATCATGAGGGATTCACCTCGCTATCGGAGACATGCCCGCAAGTATCTCTGGGCCAACATCTGCAAATACATGGATTTAATGTCATAACATACATAGTTAAAAAAAAAAATCATAACTCTCATGAAAATTAAAAATGAGTCTTACCCAAATCTTCATTCCAATCCTCTCCCTCCAAGAGTGGGAGTTCCAGATCACTAGTAAAATTCATACCAAAGTAGGGCCAGTCCTTCATGACAATCAACTATCGGGGGAGCCAATAAAAGAACTCTGGTCTCTAGGACATTTGTTGACCGCCCCCTACCCTTGGCATCAGAGCTGCCAATCAACCCATCTGTGGTTCTTTCGCTGGTGGTGTTGGGACTATGACCTCCTGACGCTGAAAAATTGGTATTCGTTCCAAGAAGAACGATACTAGGATAGACCCATAACCAAATTGCTTCAATTTTCCCTTCTTGCATTTTGTTAGCTGGCGTTTTATGTTTGTTGTCACTGCCTCTGCCCAGTTGTAGATGGTCAGTTTCAAGAAGTCTATAGCAAGAATCAACTGTGTTTTTTTTGCTTCGTGTGGTGCTTGTGATCCCGCACCTTGTGTGATGGTATGTAGCACTACTTTTAGTTCTAAGCCTGGGATAGTTTGGATATCAAATTTCCCACTTCTTGATCCCTTCTGTGCCCCTCGACATACCTTATCCATTACCATTGACATACTCTCCATGCAAGGTTGGGTACTAGTTAGGATTGGTGCTGCTCTCTTCTGTGATAATCCTATGATAAAGTAGATGTCAAAAAAATTTATCTCAAGTTCCTGATCTCGAAGGATGAACTTTTCCTGATCCTCATCCCATATGTTGATCAAATACTATAGCAGCTCCAATTGAGCAGGGAGAGACGGTGTCAAGAAGAACTTCTTCAGTCCACAGTCTCTGAGAGCTTCCATACATCTCTCATTTTCCATGGCAAGCTCGTCCTCTTCGTTGTGTTCCTGTTCTTTCCATTCGATTATCATTTTAACGTTTTCTACATGCAAACACATTCATATGAATAGTATTAGCCATTTTTGAAGCTTGGATTTGTAAATAATTGGGTATTTCACTTTAATTTTTGCACAAGAATGGTCTGCACCGTTGGTGCAACTATTTCCCAAACAGTCGTGCCAATGGGCGTGCCCTAGTTTAAAAATTGGGCAGTTGGCGTGACTTTGTACCCAAAACCTGCGCCAACCACCGTTCCCTAATATTCACATTTCCTCCCCTAGAAATCAAAATTGGAATTTGCAGGTAGTAAAAGATGACTTAAAATGAAGGGAAAGATCTCGGCTCTTACCTGGAACTGACATATTTGAGATTTTTTTGCTGGATTGTCCGCTATCGTTGCCGCAAAATCACACCGCAAAATGGGTAACTATTGCTCCACAAGAAGTAAAAAGTGAAAGATAATTATTTTGACCATTTTTGGCATTTTATAACTTATTACAACCATAATTAGGTTTAATGACATGTTTTTCGATTATTTTATTATATTATTCTGAAGAAATGGGTTTTACACGTGTCTCTTGTGTAGCAATAGGTTCTCAGGACATAGTGGTGGAGTAACAAGTTATATTTTATACTTTTTCAGACTCGGTAAAAACATGAAAAAGACACTACTGGAGTCATCTTTCAGCTCTTTTCTCACTCTCTAAAATTGAAAATATTTTCAAGACTCTTGCCATTTTGAACTTGTTAAATGGATGCGAAGCGATATCTACCTAGTATACGTTTACCCCTTTTTCGAGTTGGGATAGATTATTTACAAAAAACAAATACCTTAGCCTATCTCGACTAAGAGGTTCTTTCAGATATTATTTTCTACCTTTTTAAGATTTAAGGGAATATTTACGAAAAGGGCCATGATAGAGTTTTCTTTTCTGCCTTCTTTTCAAACTCTCTAAACATGAAAAGGTGTCGAGTTCTTCCTTTGTTAGACTCGTTAAAACCTGATGACATTTGACTTCATCACCGTGACGTTATTTGAGTTCCTCCTTCATAGGGCTCGTAAAATGTACAAGGTTGGATTTTTCCGAAGGACAAACTTACAGCACAAGAAAATGCTATCCCGTTCAAGCTTGTCTTAAAAAATAATTGGGGTACTCACCAAAAATGGTGGGGGAAAATGGAACCAAATTTTAGTTATGTTGGCAGTATGTTGCTCTTGAACATGGAAATTGTCTGCATTCGTGTTGGGTTGGGGACATCTCATTTTGTCATTTTTGCCTCCATGGGTTTGGGTAGTCTCTTTTGACCTCTCATCTGCTCTTTGCCATGTCATCATGACCTCAGAACCTTTGATGTCAAATACTGCCAAATCCAGTGTCGTGTTGCTGATATGTTCAAGAGAAGTTTGCCTCATCAGTTTTCAACCTCCCTCTGATTCTCTGTTGGTCCTATTTCACTATCATCATGTTCCCCTATCTTGTATCGATGATGTATGGTCCATCTTAGATCAGGTCATTTCTTGTCTACTTCAGCTGATTATCCAGGAATTTGATCTAGAGACTCCCTTCTGGTACCTTGGAGCTTACATGCCTCAATGGAAGATTCTTCGCATTCGACGCAAGGTCCACCTCATTGGCCTTTGATCGAGTGATTCTACAGGTGTTCGACGCCATATCAATGTTCACATTCCATGGATTGTACCATTTGTACCTTGAGAGCCATTGTCATTATTGATGGTTTCTCTCGTACCTGTTAACATCTTTCGTGTTAACATCTCTCATGAATGGCTGGTAATTAGGTGGTTTTCTTGCATGTTCAAATTTAGCTCATATATTCGCATGATTGAATTTGTACTTGTTCGAGTCGAGATGGAGCGCAAGACCCTGGGTTTTGTTTGATAAAATCCACACTGTGGATTTTGGTGGATTATCATGACTTATTACATGACTCTTTTGATTGGATGGTTGCATCTATACCTCGGATCTCAATTTTTATGTACTCTAATATGGATGGATGCATCCATACTACATGTTCATGTATCAGTGATATCAGTTGTATTTGTAATTTTAGGTTTTCAGATAGCAATCTTTGGTTTGAACGCGTTCTCATAAAGCATTTCACCCCTCCCTCTCCCTCAGACCTCATGATCTAGGGGGCATCTGTTACACATGATTTTTTCACTGTCCTTGCAATCCCCATATTTCCCATTGGAGGGTCATTTTCATGATCAATAAGAAGTTTCATGCCTAGAAAATAGCACCATTGTATCCCTTTAGATGAGAGTGATATTCCTTCTATTGACAATTCCCTGAGCAGAGACTCAAAAACCCTTGTTTTTGCCTTGGCACGGGTAGTCAGTTATGCCCTCACTCTCAAGAGGAATATTAACACTGGGCCCTGCTCTAGCTGCCGCTTTTTCCTAGTTTTCCACCCACACCAATTTTTTTATGGAATGTTTTTTAAAAATAGAGGTGAATATTCCAATTCAACCACCTCGAGGATGACTCATTGGGAGTGGTTGAACTAAATAAACCACAGACTCCCTCCTTTAGTTTATGGCTTCCACCTCTTATGGGAACTCCCTAAAGGAGAGGCCTCACTCCCACCTTTGTAGGGAAACTAACCTCCTCATTTTCCTCTATAAAACGAAGCTATCTCTCTTTGCATAAGCTCGCTAAACTTGGAGAATTGAACATACTATAGCAGAACTACTGGAGAGATAGAATAAGAAGGAATTGTTTTTAGAGAGCTTGAGTCCATGTCTTTTGAGAGAGCTTGAGTCCATGCCTTCATCCCGTCTGAATTCCCTGATGAACATCTGAGATGCGCTATGACTGATCCCCGCTGGAGGAGACTATGACATCAAAGCATTAGTTGTAACTCTTCCTTCTTTCAATACATATACGTGACTATTTTTTGTTCCCATTTTGTATTATGTTAGATGTTTAATGCAATATGATTATCCCTCTTTGATTGGATAGTAGTTATGAGTGAAACCATTATGTCATATGTTATTATTGTTTGTTTTTCTATGTGCAGGTATTCGAGCGTAACTGTGAAAGGATTGTGAATTTCCAAGGCATGAGAGAGAGGCCACTACCACCATAGCAACGACGACAATATCGCACTCCAGGTAATTTGATCTACCATGTCCTCTTTTCATTCAGTAATTAGGAATCAACACTCTAACACGTCTCTTTGTTTCTAGACCCAATCTAGGGCTAGAGGGATGGTCTTTGTCCGTAGAGAGGATTTATCTGGCTAACAGTGTGATTTTCATTCTGGTCACATGAATCTATATTTTCTAATTTTCGAACAAAGTAAATATGGAATTTACATTTTTGGCTTTGGGGTTTTTATTTGTTTCTTTCTCTCAATTTTTCGTTAAGGGTTCTCCTAAATCTGAGGTCTTCCATTTTTTTATGTGGCTTTCACTATGACTTATTGTTTATGAAATGTTCATTCCAGAACTTGATATTCTTCTCCAAATTCTTTAACACACTCATTTAGTTTTACACAATGGGTTTTTGTTTTCTTTTAAATTATTTGTGGAAACACCATTCTGCCTACTTACTCTAATAGAGTTTGTTGAAAGGAAGATGGAAAATCATGCGGTCTTCCTCTCGTATTTGGTTTGATGTCGAAGTCCATATGCTACCTAGACGTAAATTCGTATTCCTATGTATTTCTTTAAATTCATATTTTCCTTTTGTTGATTTCACCAACGAGTTGTGTGAGATGATTTTTC
This sequence comes from Pinus albicaulis, assembly GCA_034641835.2. NCBI lineage: Eukaryota > Viridiplantae > Streptophyta > Pinopsida > Pinales > Pinaceae > Pinus > Pinus albicaulis. The sequence continues at coordinate 676,915,919 of CM076575.1, forward strand.
ATATATATTATTGGGTTTAGTTTTTGGATTTTTTGATCATATACTTATTTCTCTCTTTTCAAATAATTCTTTGTTAACTCTTTTTGGGTCTCGACTAGATTTGAATAATTCCCGTTAAGAGTTATATTCACCCTATTTTTATTTCTACGATGGATTTTCCTCTTCATTTTATTCACAGGTCAGTCATTAAACTTAAGACCTTGTTAAAATTATGTTACACATTTCAATCCTCCTTCCCTACCTACAGGGGCGATGCCATAACTCTTAGTTGCAAGTATAATAACGCTCTACATTTTTCAAGTTAAAAAATTTAAGTTAATTATTTGCTATCATGCCCTTCTACTATGCCTTATAATAATATTTTCCTTTCCAATGGTTGTAGGTTCAGATTCAAATTATATCTCTCAGGTAATCATATACCTTTCTAACAAATATTTTAACTTCTATTCTCATTTTTATGTGATTTTTATAATTTTAAAATAATTAATCATATCTTCTTTATGCAGGTACTAGTTTCATCACACTATGATTGCATGCAGCGATATAAATTTATGTTCAATCATTGTAATGATCTTTCTTCTCCTCGGGTTGTTGCAGCAACTACCTTGGGATTTCCTGACATACTAGTCAGCACAAATCCAGGGATATGATCCAATTTATTTATAGGAGACAAAGTTCTCTGATTGTATAATTTTCATTATACCCATTTTAGACTATGGACTGTAAATAATTTTGGATGTAAATCCTGTGTATACATGACTCTGTAATAATTGTAAAGGACTTATTTCATCTCTTATGGAATTATGTTTATAACTCAATAGTCCTACTTTTCTTGTAACCATTAATTCATGGTCTATAATAGTTACTCTATTTATCTTTCCAATTTAATTTCAATAATAGTCCTATTGCTAATAACTTAATTCTTAGATCTATTGCTATTTGTATTTCATTTGAATGGTTAACCTGAACATGCATTGTGATATCTACTTGTTTTCCTTCTTCTAAATACATATTCCAGTTATGGATGATTTGTTCATTTATAGTATAACTAGGAACTTAATTAACTATACTATGTACATACTAATTGTCATACATATGTATTTATTTTCTGTACTAGTTCCTTAATAGAATTTACTACTTTGTAGTATAATACTATCTTTAAAAAATTATGCAAAATAATTATTCTGAGAGTCACCTAAGCTCAAATCTAAACCTTCAACAAGGTTTAGAAACTCTTAGAGTTGGTAACTATTTAGCTTAATGTTTGTACAACCATACAGAACCACACTATATTTATTATAGTTAAATCCATTCCAAGTACAAACCTCCCACGAGATTCATACTTAGCCTAATTTTTACAATATCTATTCATTTCCAAATTCAAACAAATATATTTACATGTTCTATCCTAATTAACCAGCCTAATCATAACAATACTAATTAAAAAGTAAAATGAAATTAATTGGGGCATACCACTGAAGGTAGACTAGGTTCCACCCAACCTTGAGTTCTTTCTCAACAGCTCCCCCAAGCAAAGATCAAATTCTCCAGCAATAGACAACCTCTTGTCTATCCTGAATCAAATTATTTAAGCTTTCTTTCCCCTTAGCCTATTTCCCTTAACTACGTCTAGTTAATTCAAGATGTTGCTTTCCTATGTGTCTAGGCTTTCCTTTTGTTTCTTCCACAAAAGTAATTTAAAGCTAACTTTTCCTCTTTCTAGCTTTATTCCACCTCTTCCCAGTAATTTCCTCTTTACTGAGTTAGTTTTTTAGATTTTTTTCTCCAATGTAATTTTTAATATTTAATTTATTTCAGCCAATGATTTTTGGAGGACTTGGGGAAAGTATTATTAATCTTATCCATCCTCATGGATTTGGTTTTCAGATCTCTAATCATAATCTAATATTTGAACAATTAGTTTCCATTTTATTTTATTAACTTAAAATAGTAAAATAAAACCACACAATTATTTTCCATTGGGGTCCGCTATACCCTTTTGGAATTCTTTAAGTGTCTAATAAAAACATAGAAACTGGGGACATTACATATTCCCCCTATAAAAACTAAACACCATCCTCGGTGTTGTAAAGAAAAAGTATAAAATTCTCTTTTCAACCAGTGATGGATATTTGTCCTTCATATCTTCCTCTCGTTCCCAAGTAGCCTCTTTGGCTGCAAAGTGCCTCCATTGCACTTTCACCCTGGACATTGTTCTGTTTTGGAGCTCAATTTCTTCCTGTGCTATGATTCAAAGTGGCTCTAGAAGGAATTCCCCTTCTGGTTCCACCTATATCACATTCGAATCAACAACATGAGTAGGATCATGCACATACTTTTTTAATAATGAAACATGAAAAACATCAGGAACCTTTACGTGACTAGGTAAATCCAGCTTGTATGCAATTGGTCCAACTCTTTCCAGCACTTCAAAAGTTCGACAGTAGCATGGTGCTAATTTTTCATAGCTACTACTATAGAAAGTACTCTTCTTGGGCTTAATCCTCAGATGGAAATGATCACCCACATTGAATTATCTATGAATTGTCTTTTTATTTTCATAACTTTTTTTCCTCTCTTGTGCTATTTTGATATTTTCCTGAATTTTCTTTACATTTCCATTTCCTGCAAAGCATCAGGTCCAAGTATTAAATTATCCTCTGGTTGGCTCCAACATAGAGGTGTATGCAACTTTCTTCCATATAGTTCTTCAAAAGGACTCATCTTGATTGAGGCTTGGCAGCTATTGTTGTAGGCAAACTCTACTAAATGTACAAATTCCTTCCACTTTCTTGGTTTGTCCATAACATACATTCTCAACATGTCCTCTATAATCTAGTTTTCTCTTTTAGTTTGGCCATCAGTTTTCGGATGGTATGGAGTACTACAATTTAATTTGGTGTCCATTCCCCCAAATAGACTCCTCCAAAAAGTTGTAGTAAACTTTTCATCTTTGTCTGCTACGATCATGTTAGGAATACCATGCAATTTTGCAATCTCTTTCATAAATACATTAGCTACTTGAGCTGTTCCAAAGGTAGATTGTACTAGTATAAAGTGTGTAACATTTTTCAAAGTATGAACTACTACCATGATAGAGTTATGTTGGTATTTACTTCTTGGTAAACCAGTAATAAAATCCATGGAAACTGTTTCCAATTTCCATTCTAGGATAGGTAAAGGATTCAAAAATCGTTCTGGATGTTGATGTTCTACCTTCACCTGTTGACATTCCAAACATCTAGCTAAATAATTAGCCACTTCATTTTTCATGCCAGGCCATAATAGGTTTTGGTATCCTAGATGTCTAGATAGGGCCTTTTATGATACTCATCCAGGATTTCTCTTTTTAAGGTGTCCACATTGGGGATGTATAATCTATCTTTATAAGAAATCAATCCCCTTTGGTTTTGTGTATACCCTTTCATCTCTTGTCTCTGAACTTTTTCCTGAAGTTTTTCATAGTTTGGGTCTTTTCTCATCACTTCTTGTATCAATCCTTCAATATCAAATTTTTCACTGCTCCCAACATTAACACATTTCCAAGAATTTATGCTTAATGCATTTGCAATATTGTTTTACATCCCCTTAACATGTGCGATCTCCCTATCAAACTCACTAAGGAATGACAACCATCTAATTTGTTTGATTCCCATGTCAAACTCACTAAGGAAGGACAACCATCTAGCTTGTCTAGCATTCAAATCAGGTTGTATGAAGAAATACTTTAAACTCATGTTATTTGTCATCAATATACATTGTTTCTCTAAAATATAATGTCTCCACATCTTAAAAGCATATATTACAAAATCTAACTCTAAATCATACCCACTATAATTTTGTTCATGTTTCTTGAGTTTTCTTGAGTCATATGCTATGACTAAGTTTTATTGTAGAAACGCTCCTCCTAATCCCTCTCCACAAGCATCTCTGCATAATAAAAATTCCTAAGTTGGATGAAAAATATTGAAAATAGGTGTTGTTCTAAGTTTAAGTTTTAACTGTTCAAAGCTATTTTGACATTTTCCAGTCCACTCAAACTTAACTCCTTTTCTCTGTAGAGATGTAATAGGGTATGCTAAGGTTGAAAATCTCTCTACAAATCTCCTATAGTATCCTGAAATTCCCATGAAGGATCTTATAGAGGTAACATCAGTAGGTACAGGCCAATCCTTTATCGATTCTATATTTTCTAGGTCTACTGCTAATCCTTTCTCTGAAATTATATGACCCAAGTATTGAATTTTATCTTTCAAAAGTTCACATTTGCTAAATTTAGCATACAAATTATTTTCTCTGAGTGTTTGTAAGACAATTTTGAGATGTTCTTTATGTATAGCTTCATTCTTAGAATAAATCAGAATGTCATCAATAAATACTAGTACAAATTTTTCCAAGTACGTATTTAAAATAGTGTTCATTAAGCACATAAAACTACCAGGTGCATTAGTAAACCCAAAAGGTAGGACCACAAACTCATAGTGTTCATATCTTGTTTTGAATGAAGTTTTACTTATGTCTTCATCTTTAGTTCTCAGTTTATGGTAGCCTATCCTTAGATCAATTTTTGAAAAGACTGTGGCTCCTCTAACTTGGTCAAATAGATCATTTATCCTGGGTAGACGATATCTATTCGTGATTTTCAGTTTATTCAGTTAATGATAATCTATGCACATCCTGAATGTACCGTCTTTATTTTTGACAAACAGTACTGGTGTTCCCCATGGGGATACACTTGGTCTTATATAGCCTCTATCCAGCGACTCTTGTAATTGCAGTTTTAACTCCAATTCTGTGGTACTCATTTGGTACGGGGCTCTAGATACTGGTGTTACTCCTGGTACTAAGTCAGTTGAGAAATCAATTTCTCTTTTAGGGGGAAGATGAGAACTTTCATATGGAAACACACCCTTGAACTCTCGGATGACTCATAGATTCTCCAAAAGATAATTTTTAGGTTGTTGTGCCAATTCCTCCACTTGTACAACATACACTTCGCAGCCCTTTCTTGCTGTTAATTTTAACTAAAAGGTTGTTATTTGTCTTACTGATATTGGTTTGGGTTTTATTCTCACTATCATAGGTTTTCCCTCACCATCTATGTAATATATTGTTTTGTTTAAAAAATTCCACATAGCTTTCAACTTTTCTAACCAGTCCATTCGTACCAACACATCATAAGAACCTAAAGGTAGAATATTCAAATTCAGGTTTGTTTTGTACCCATTTAGATTTATAGATGTCTGGGGTAATTTATAAGTCACTTTCCTTTTTGTCCTGGTATAAACCTGAACTAACCATGATTGCTGAAATTTTTGTGATTTTAATTTTCATTTTTCTACCATTTGATGAGTTATATAACTAAATATGAACCTAGATCTATTAAAATAGAAACATGTTGTTCAAAAATCATACCTTCTACTTCAACCATTGTGGACCGGTGTTCAACTTGGTGATCTTCCAGGGCAACATTGATTTTTGGGATGTTTCTTGCCACATCATTTATAGTAGTTGTCTCTCTTAGCACTTGTATGGTCTGAGTGTTTCTATGTGGACACTCTCTTAGTAGATGAGGTTCTCCACAACCCCATCACTTTAGAGGTTCCCTCATCTTAACGCTCACTTCTCTCTTATTTTTTCCATCTATCTGTTTAGACCCTGTTTGTGATTGGGCTGGGTGATTCTCTCTAGTTTTGGTAAACTTCTTCCTTTGGTGATTTCTCCCAAAGTTCTTTAAGTATGCTGGTTTTGTTCTTTTCCCACCAGAGTCACCCTTTTATTGATTTTTCCAGTTCTTTTCTTTTTCATTTCTGCCTTTGACTACTGGAAAAACAGTCTTTCCTTATGTACCACTTCATCCATTTCTTAGGATTATCAAATTCTATCTTATCCTTGTATATAGTAGGTAGGCAGTTACAAAATCGCTATACCTTTGCCTTCTCTTCTCTTATATAAGGTACATAGCGAAGTAGATTGGTGAATTTGGTATCAAACACATCAATGGTAAGTTTTCCCAACCTAAGCTCATGAAACTCTTTGGCTTTATCATCATAATACCATTCATTCAGATATATATGTTCAAATTTGATTTGGAAATCCTCCCAAGTGACAATTTTCTCATCTATCATATGGACCATCTTGGTTTCTTCCCACCACAAGGTAGCCTTTCCTTGTAATGGATAGATAGCCAGCCTGGCTTTCAAGTTACTTTCATATTCATAAACCTAAAAGTACTTTTTCATGTTTATAAGCCAAGCTTCTGCATCTTCCTCCTCCTTTCCATCATAGGAGGGAGGCTTGATTTTTCGAAATTCACCATGTAATTCCTTGTTCCTCCTAGACTATTGTCTAGAGGCTTCATCTTCCTCAGACTCTTCTGAGTGATTTACACTTCCCTTTCTCTTTCTTCCAGAACCTTCACTTTCATGACTATTCCAAGAGGTCAATTCTCTTATTAGACTTTATTCCTCTTCGCTGGCTAAAGATAGCCCTTAATTGTGGTTTTTCAGTTGCATCATTTCTCTTTGCATTTGATGCATCATAGCCATAAATGGAGCATTTGGATCTGTTGGATTCTCTTCACCACCCAGATCCACAAACAACTCATCCCCTTCACTCATGTTTTGCAGTTGTATGTTTCTGCACTATTTCACTGTACCTAAAATTAAACATTACTGAAAAATAAATTTAATAAACAATTTACAGCAACAATTTTTTTTTTTTTTGGTGTGAGCACACATTTTTGCCTAGTGTGTGAACATGGGCTCTATTACCATTTGTAACATCTCGATTTTGACAACAATTTTTTTTTTTTTTTAATTTATTTATTTATTTATAGTTCTATCACTAATTTCACCATAGGGCAGATTATCATTTGTCATGTTCTAACATCTATCTTCCATGAACAACTTGCTTTACTATATAGTTACCTCTTTCACTTACTCATATACTGGTTTGAACTGACACTCCCAATATAAAATCTTAATGACATACTAAGATTAGGAGTTTATTCCAAATTCATTTCATCTGAATTCTTGTATATTTATAGCTAACTTTTGCCCCTCATAACTACTAGTAGTCATTTCCATTTTATGTTAATAATTTAAACCCTTTTCAAAATCTAACTCTCTTCAACCCATATAATTAAATTAGCTTGACCTTAAAAGCTATAACCTATCATCATAGGTTCTATATTAAATTTGCAACCACCTGAATTTAATTATAAGGATGTTATTCATCAGACCTATATATATATAGTAGCATCCACCTTGAAATGGTTTCTTTAGCATGGTTTTATCTTTCTACATGATATTAGCTATTCAATGGTAAACCTTTGATACCCTTTACCTATTCCACTACTCAATGTATGTAATGCATTCATCACAACATAAAACGAAACCCTATGTATGTATTTACTTACCTTTCCATGCATGGAAATTCCAATTGGATTTAAGTTTCACCATACAACACTTATGATATATTTGATATGGTACTTTCTATGGTTCTACTCTTGACACTTTATGTTTTCACCTATACTATGGCATTAATATGATTCATCCTCCATATTAAAACTTGTCAAACCATATGTTGGTGATATTTCTTGGGATTTACCTTCATTTAAGAGTTAGTACAAATCACATGGCTCGTCAGATTTTGGAGTAACTCGTCAATTCGCAGGAGCTTCCTCATACTTCAGATGTCCTACACGTGGAGCGTCGTGATCAATTCTCAGCTGGGGTTTGAAACTAAATTTCGGGTTGAATTTTTAATTGTTTCATTTTACTGGTGACCATTTTCAATTCATTCATTTGGAGAACAAACTTTGCTCAATCTCGTCTCTACAATTCGCTTACTGTAAAATTAATTCAGCTCTATATTTAGTTTTTAGAGTCATTGATACTCATTTTCAAAATTCTGGGAAGAAGGATCATGGTTTCACATCGAGGATTTCTCTGGTATACTCTCGAGGTGAAATCTCTGCATTGCAAATCTTCTCTACTATGCATTATAATAATAGTCCTTCTACTATGCCTTATAATAATAGTTTCCTTTCCCATGATTGCAGGTTCAGATTCAGATTCTAACTCTCAGGTAATCATATAGCTTTATAAGAATTATTTTAACTTATGTTCTCCTTTTTATGTCATGTTTATAATTTTAAACTAATTTATCATATCTTCTTTATGCAGTTACTAGTTTCATCATACTATTAATACATGTAGTGATAGAAATTTCCATTCAATCATTGTAATGATCTTTCTTCTCCTAAGGTTGGTGCAGCAATTCCCTTAGGATTTCCTGAGATATTATATTAGCATAAATGCAGGGATATGATCTAGTTTATTTATAGGAGACATAGTTCTCTGATTGCGTAATTTTCGTTATACCCATTTTAGACTATGGACTGTAAATAATTTCGGATGTAAATCTTGTATATACATGACTCTGTAATAATTGTAAAGGAATTATTTCATCTCTTATGGAATTATGTTTATAGCTCAGCATTACTACTTTTCTTGTAACCATTAGTTCATAGTCTATAATAGTTACTCTGTTTCTCTTTCCAATTGATTTCAATTATAGTCCTATTGCTAGTAACTTAATTCTCAGATCTATTGCTATTTATAGTTCATATGAATGGTTGACCTGAACATGCATTATGATATATACTTGTTTTCCTTCTGCTTAGTATATATTCAAGTCATGAATGATTTGTTCATTTATAGTACAAATTGGAACTTAATTAACTATACTATGTAGATACTGATTGTCATACATATTTATTTCTTTTCTGTACTAGTTCCTTAACAGAATTTACTACTTTGTAGTATAATACTATCTTAAGAAGATTATGCAGAATAACTATTCTGAGAGTCACCTAACCTCATATCTAAGCATTCAACAAGTTTTAGACACTCTGAGAGTTGGTACTCTTGAGCTGAATTTCTATACAACCATAAAGAACTAGACTATATTTGTTGTATTGAAATCTATTAAATGTATAGACCTACCACAAGATTCATACTTAGCCTAATTTGAACAATATCTATTCATTTCCGGATTTAAAGAAATATATTTACATGTGCCATCCTACTTAACCATCTTAATCATAATAATACTAATTAAAGAGTAAAATGAAATTAACTAGTGCATACCACTTAAGGTAGACTAGGTTCCACCCAACCTTGAGCTCTTTCTCCAAAACTCCCCCCGAGTAGAGATCAAATTATCCAAGAATAGATAACCTCTTGTCTATCCTTAATCAACTTATTTAAGGTTTCTTTCCACTCAGCCTATTTCCCTGAATTGTGTCTAGTTAATTCAGGATGCTACTTTCCTGTGTGCCTAGGATTTCTTTTTGTTTCTTCAATAAAAGTAATTTAAAGCTAGTTTTTCCTCTTTCTATCTTTATTCCACCTCTTCCCAGTAATTTCCTCTTTAGCGAGGTAGATTTTTATATTTTTATCTCCAATCTAATTTTTAATATTTAATTTATTTCCTCCAAGGATTTTTGGAGGACTTGGGGAAATTCTTATGACCCTTATCCATCCTCATGGATTTGGTTTCCAGATCTCTAATCATAATCTAATATTTTCATAATTAATTTCCATTTTATTTTATTAACTTAAAATAATAAAATAAAACAACACAATTGTTTTCCATTGGGGTCCACTGTAACCTTTTGGACTTGTTCACATGTCTAATAAAAACATAGAAACTGGGGACATTATAGGATTTAACATCCATTTGATGGACTTTCCATTTAAAGCAGGCATCAAGGGAAAGAACAAGGTAGATAGAATACATTTTGGCAACAGGGGAGATGGTTTCATTATAGTCAATGTCTTCAACTTCTGAAAATCCTTTACCGACAAGAAGAGCTTTATGTCATCCAATTTTATCTGGTCCAAATTTTTTTTTGTAAACCCATCTGCATCTCACAAGTTTTCTTCCTTTTGCAAGAGGAAAAATATCCCAAGTATCGTTTGTCAATAAGGAACGATTCTTCATTGATCACTTCATCCCAATATGTATGACCAAAAGCTTCTTCAAAGGTGTCTGGATCAGTATTTTCTGGAACTTGATCCAATAAGGAAGAGGCTCTTTGTAATTGAGAACATCTACATCGTTGATGTGCAGGGTCACCTGCAAGAGAACCTGTTGCATCCTCAGTAGAGTGGACCCATCTTGGAAGCTGTGGAGCGGAAGGAATGTCATCAAGAGGTGGAAAAGGATTTCATCCTTCCTTTCATCATATGAACTAGAAGGAATTCCATAAAAAATATAAGAGAGAGAGAGAGGTGGCACATATTCCGAATCAGGCTCATAGGCCAACGGCGGCACACCTGTCAGACTAGGCTCGAAAGCCGATATATTTTCATCAAAATTTACATCTCATCTAATGATTATATTTTTGGTTTTTGGATGAAGAATTCTATATCCTTTGACATCTTCAGAATATCCAACAAAATTGCATTTTTCACTCTCAGGTTCTAAGGCTTTATGTTTCGCATCTGGAATATGGGCCCAAGCATCACTTCCAAAAACAAAAAAGTGACTTACATTTGGTTTGATTGAGATCCAGGCTTCTTCTAGAGTTACATTCCTTAAAACCTTAGTAGGAGTGATATTTACTATGTAATTTGCACAGTTAATTGCTTCTGCCCAAAAATTGAGACCAAGTACTTTAGATTGAAGCATACAATTATCCATTTATTTTAAGGTGTGATTCTTCCTTTCAAATGCACCATTTTGTTGTGGAGTATATGTAACAACATGTTACAATTAAATTCCATGCACAGTGAAAATTTTTATAAATTTATTGTTAACATATTCTCCTCCATTGTCTGATCTTAACTTAAGAATTTGATGTCTATATTGTTTCTCAACAAAGACCTTAGAGGCCAAGAACATGTTAAAAAATTCACTCTTGAGTTTTAAGAAGTATATCCAAGTCTGTCTGGAAAAATCATTAATGAAAGTTAAGAATTAATTGCAACCAAAGAAAGAAAAAATAGGAAGTGGACCACATAAATCACTGTGCACAAGCTGCAAAGGGGCGGAAGCATGCCAAGAGGCACGTTTTTCAAAACTATCCCAATGATTTTTTCTGAGTACACCTCCGGAGAAAAAACCATCTCTACAAGATACCATAGGAAGACCTGTCACCATATTTTCATTACATAGAGTTTGAAGAGAGTGATAGTCTAAGTGACCAAATCACTCATGCCAAAGTTTACTCACTTCATCATTATGAGCAAAAAAAAAAGAGGGAAGACATGATGACCCAAAGTTGTCAAACTTATACAACCTTGTGGAATCATCAACAATGCTAGTAGCTAAAATATATCTAGGATATTTGAGGTTCTTCATTACAACATCATGAGGTGAGAATTCTACTATTTTACCTTCACCTGAATGAGTTAGCTGATAAACAGATAGAGGGTTGCATGAAAAGGTAGGAACACATAGTACATCATTAAACTAACCATTATCTAGATGAATGGTTCCAGATCCTACAACACTAAGAAATCTGTCATCACCAACATAAATATGTTTGGTGTTACAATCATTTAAATAATAAAACATGGCTCTATTTTTGGCCATGTGGTAAGAAGCTCTAGAATTAGTGAGGCACTCATGAGAATGAGAATAAGAAGATACATTTAATGCATAACCAGATGCTTGACAACCACAAGCAGAAAGTGCCATTCCTGAAGATGAAGTTGAAGAAGTCTCCAAATTGATCGGGTGCTTCTTCATTGCTACTTCCAAGACTCCCATCTTCTTAAAAAAATTGGACTCTACATGGCCATCATGATTACAAAAGTTGCAATGTCTATCACTTTTATTCCCTTTGTTTTTAGTTGGCTTATCAATTTGGTGAGTTGATTTTTTAGTTTGCGGATGAAATTGCTTAGGACTCTTGTTTTCTTTAGGATCATACTTTTTAGGATACTGCTTCTTGGGATTCTTTTTATATGGTTGTTTTTGGGCTTCTAAGGCTTTCTTAGAAGTGTTTCCAAAAGTGATAAGACCAAGGTGTAAGATTTTTTCTTGTTCTCTTATCAAGGAATTGAAAAATGCATCAAAAGAGGGGTTATTGTAGGTTGTTCCTTGAGAAACAATTTCTTCTCTAGTGGAATGGAAGGTGGAAAAAAATAGAGGGTATGTAGGACCAATCTTTGCAAGAATGGAATAGATGAGGCTACCATATTCCTTCTTGACATTACAACCTTCTAAAATAAGTCTAAGGGTCTTGAATTTGGACAAAAAATATTCAATAAGGAGAAACTATTGGGGTCTAAAGTAAGCAACTCATTTTCAAGTTGGTGGGCCCTAATTTGATTTTGAATGCCAAAAATCGTATTTAGATTTTTCAGGGCTTCATCAGGGTGTCAATTTCAAGGATATGAAATTGAATATCTCGAGCAATGGACATTCCTATCAACCCTCATGCTTTATCTAGTTTATTTTCCCATTTCACGGCTTTATCTCCATCGATAGGTTCAGTTTCTTGTTCTGTGGCTATTCTATAAATCCCTTTACTTCTAAGTAAATATATCATGTGAGGTAATGATTCAAAATAATTGGTTCTGTTAAGAATAACTGCACATGCACTTTCTTTCTTTTTTTAAAATTGAAGCTGAAAAGAGCTGAAGTTGTACGTGATTTTTTCCTGTAAAAACACAAAATCCACGCACAAAAAAAAAGAAATGAAAGCCCTATGGCAGAAAATTAGATTTCTGGTTAGCCTTACTGAAAACTATCCTTTTTTTCACTATTTATGATTTCCCGAGATCGCACAAAGATGCGGAGAAAGAGCATACGTAGAAAAAAAATATTTCTTCTTCCCGTTTCTGATTTTCCGTGATTGCACACAGCGTAGAGAAAAGAGCGTGCATGGGGAAGAGGTTATCGATCTAGAAAATAAATAAATATATAAACCTAAATAAATAGAGGGAATCAAAATAAGCAGAATGATTAATAAAGATAACTGCAAAGAAGATACTTTATACCTTGAGATCTAAACTGACATAACATGGGCAACCAAAAACATTTTCACATGAAACGAGAGGGGTTCCTCACTGTAACAGATGCTTCGGACATAACAGAGAAGTTCTCTAGGCCTGAAAGAGTTCATGAATAGTACATCTAGAAAATGGAAATCGCATGAAGTCAAATGGGATTCAGATTTGGATCAACAATAGATGTTGCCCTCAAAATAACTCTTATACCATGTAGGAATATACAGGGTAAGTTCCTTAGATAAAAAAACAAAGGTCACTTCTTACAAACAGATTAGAAATCAGTACACTGGTATATCACGTGGTTAAAACCCTCAAAGAGGGAAGCAGTCCACAGCCTGAACTGACATGGCCACTTCAGGAAATTTATTAATATAAAAAGAAAGTTTACATATGTTTCTTTCATAAACAGTTACCAAAAAAATGACCCTCCATGATTTTTAAATAGAAATTATGGACCAATCAGGTGTTAAGCCACAGATCAAGTGTCATTAATACCAAGGATAGAGTGAACCGTTAGATCACTACAAATCTTGACCTTCGGATTATGTTACAAATGTACATAGTAAAGAAACACACATTACCTAACTCTACACTAGACCAAGTTATACTTAACTATTTCCTATGTGTCAGAATATTCTAACAATTTGAGCTACTTGTATTATATATTTCTTATAATTATGTTTCCTTAGTAAATTTCTTGTAGCAATACAAAAATTCCGAAATCTTCTATTTATTAGGTTTTGTAGATGAAATACTTTTTATTGCTAAAAGATCCCATAAATATACCATTTCTTAATTTTTTCTTGAATTGAAAACTTGCTTCAGATATTAGAAGCCTTAATGGGTCAAAATATCTTTCCCATAATAAAGAAAAGAAATTTTATGCTCAGATATTTCTCTACTTTTATACAACTTCTCAGTCTCATCTCTGTGTAAGGGATATGTAGTTGTACTCTCGTATAATTAATTTATTTTTGTTTTTGTCCCTGCATATTTGGGTATTTCCCATAATAAAGAAAATAAAATTTTATGATTAGATATTTCTCTACTTTTATACAACTTCTTAGGCTCATCTCTATGTAAGGTGTAAGGTATATGTAGTTGTACTTTGGTATAAATAATTTATTTTTGTTTCTAGCCCTGCATATTTGGGATTACAACGGGCCTCTGATTATTATCTTCCTAATGGAGAAATTTCACTAAGGTTTTATTCTCAAATTTTATTATCCTTACTTGGTTGAGTTTAATAACCATAAACCTTCGATACTATCCCTCCACTATGTTAAACTCAAAGTAATTCTTAGAAAATTCTTTGTTCTAAGGGAGTTAGCTGTAAGACTTCTAACTAAGATTTTTTTCATCTACTCCTTAAGAGGGTTTTTACACATTAAGTGAGAATTGAAGTCGTTAAGGGTTAGCATAAAAGTTGCACATTTTACTGCTATGCCTATCTTACTCATTCCTTTTTTAATGGAGTACCCAAGATGAATTTTGCACTCAATTTTTTTGAATAGAAGAAACATATCTAATTATTTCACAAGGACCAATTTAATAAATTACATACCATATTCTCAGCTATATACTTTTATGCTTATGAATACAACCATAATATATTTGGAAAAATAACAATCTTTAAAAGATTTCTAACCTGGCAGTCCATTTAATTATCTGAATAGGTGAAAATATAACAGGAACAAGGATGCTCCTCTCAACCAAATAAAATATTATAACATAAATTCCCCCTAAGTATCACACTTCCCTTCTATTATAAATATTAATTATTATTTGATACTTCCCCCCTTTTTCCCTAGAAACCTCCCACTAGTTCAATATTTGAACTTCTATTTGTTGGAGAATGTAGTAGGAGAGATATTAATTTAATTCTATCCTTAACCTCAATAATTTATTGTGAAGTTTATTTATCTCGTGTTTATTTAATACCTCTTTTTATCAAAAAATTATCAAGTGAAAAAATATATAGACAATGGACATAAGAGATAGGCTACAAGCCACAATAAAACCCCTCCGAGGGGAAAACCCACAAATTATCTCTTCTCTTATAGAATTTTATTCAAATGAGAAAAAAAAGACCCAAAACCTTAACCAAGTCACCTCCAAGCATCAAATGGGCACTCCAAGAAACCCTTCGAATGAGGATAGAGATCAACGAAGTAAAAAAAGGTCATGTTTTCTTCATCCAGTTTCGAGCTTCAAGTTCGGCACCTAACTTCACCCCCACAACTTATACCTACAATATTTTTCCCTGTAGTAGTTGCAGAAAAGCTAATTCCTATATGTTTCAATTCTTCAAGAAGTCTTCCTTCAACCAAGCCAATGTCTTCAAAGTAAAACTAGTTCAAATCAGGGAATTTTGCTCTCGTGCAACTTGGATCTACAATTTGTCCTCCTACAATTTTGATAAAAAATTCTCGTCATTCCTTGAAGCTGTAGAAACCCTAACCCTTGAATGTGTAAGGTAATAAGTCCAAAAAACAGTTCTTCTACACTTATTCTTCCCTTCTTCATCTTATGGGCTTCATACCGAACTTCTTCTTGAGAGATCAAATTGCTGAGAAAATGAGGTTGATGTTGCCCGTATTTATAGCCTTTGCATGAGGTCCAATAGCCTCTTATAGTGCAACTTATGCTTGGCGGTTTCTAGGAATTTATAGACTGAAAAATAATATCTTGCGCATGCTACAACTTGCCCAGTAGGATCTTATACAAATAATTTGACTCAAGAAAAACATTCCTTTTGACATGGAAAAACCTAAAAGCCCGAAGAACATGCTTTACCTAGAAATCCATCAAAATTTAGCATGAAACCCATGTTTAAAACACTAATTTTATTTCTTGTTTTTTCTTGTAACATAAAATATACATTATTATTTGAGTATATTGACAATTATGAAGACCAAAACTAGTTATATTTTGCAACACTATTTTCCCAAATATCCTTTCTCTTGTGCAATTTATTTCTTCCTCCAATCCCACATCACATTTTTCTACCATCATGTAAGTCCCATGGTAAGGAATATTTTGAATATGGAGGCTTAGATTGGGTCAATCTTCACTTCAAAAACTATCCTTTTTTTGTAATATTCCAAAATTTTCCTACAACAAATTGGAATATTAGATTTTGCTGATTTCACTTAGGAGATGAATAAATGGGTATGGAGGCCGATGCATAATAAATATCTGAATAAAATCCCTTATAATGTGGAAGGGGATCAATATAAAATCTGGATTTCACACCTTCATGTGTGAACAGGGACTTTTGCATGTGGACACGGTCAAGTTTGACCAAGTCAACATCGTTGGGATAGGAGGTGGAGATCATCTTGTGAGAAAGCGCAGAGATAGTGGGAGGAAAATTCCTTGGTGGAGGAAGCCCTAATGAGTGGCGCCTGAGGCATGAAGGCTCACACATGCTTAAAAGGAGGGCAAGGCATCTTATGAATTATATTTGATTTGTCTTCTTAGACTATTTTGCATTCTCTTTCTATTTAGCAGAGTTGTTATGCTTCTTAACACAAGGATCTCATGTTTAGGAATCCTTCTCATTTCTTGAGAGGCCTCTTGAAGGAGTTTGTACTAACTTTCCTCATATCTAGGCTTGAGACCAAGAATCCTCCTTCAGCTACAACATTATTTCTGCAGCAACATAACGTTGTGTTGTAGGGTGTTGCAGTGAGGGTTCACAACACCACTTCTGGAGCTTGTTTTTTAGAGAAGGAAGCACTCCTTTCTTTGGAAGATTAGTGAGGGATATCTCAGAGAATATTCTCATATATTGGCACTTTTCCAAAGCACTTCCATCAGCTACAACGCAGTGACTTGCAGGAACTGCATCCTTTCTTGCAAAGTTGCAGTGTGAGGTTCAATCCCCTTAATCTTGAGCTTGTTTCTTAGGGAAAGGGCCAACCCTTCTCCTGGAAATATTGTAAGAAGCATACTCCTTCATTTCTCGTATATTAAAGTTGTATGTATTCAAATCTTCAGTTAGACTACTTTTTTCAGATGCAGATCTATATATCTAGCATTTTGAACATTGTGTCTTCATGAAACCCTTGCCAAGTTATCTTTCTGATGTATAAAAGGTGCTAGATATCCATTTTTCTCCATGTATTAATGTAATAAACTCCATATATGATTTTTATACCATATTGCATCTAAAATCCTCATAAAATCACGATGTTCATGCTTCAGAAATTTCCGCATAAGTCAAGTCATGGGATTTGGGCCTTTTTAAGCCACATCGAGGCTGGGAGATCTGTTTAAAACATCAAAAGGGATTTTTTTCTGAATATTTTCTGGATATAAGTACCATAATATATTTATAAGGGATCCCATCATTATTTATTCATATTATAATGTAATTCTCTGGGAATAACGTTTTTATGACCTAAATGCTGCATTTTCCCCACTTGGAATGATGTAAAGGAGCTCCTTTTTGCTGTTGTTACATTAATTTGATGGCCATGTGTTTCTAAACAAATTTTTTGAGATAATTTATCACTTCTACTCTAGTATTGTGCTTATGCATTGTTGCATTCCCATTTTTGGATATTACAATGGTATCAGAGCATAGTCTTGGCTCAGCCTGTGAGTTTCAGCCATTATGAAATCAAGAAGATAAGAAGACAAAAATAAGAAGAAGATTAGAATGAAGGAAAAAATGAGCTTGATCTCGTCACTTTTTCAGATCCAGGAATAACCTCTCCAAGGAGGTCAAGAAGAATAAATGCAAGGAAACTCCTAGAGGGTTTCAAGAAGAGGAAGAGCCATGCACTTCCTATTCTCAAAGAGGAGAAGACATGAATCCTGAAGAACAGTTAGAGTCTGAAATTCTAAGTGAGTAACTTACTGAATACAAAGCTAAACCTAGAGCCTTCAAGAAGACTCTAGCTTTACCACAGTTCATTCAGGTGGAGGAAGAAAGAAGACCCTACAGCTATGGGATGATGAGAGGAAATAGATTCCTATTGTCAACTTTTGATGGATCACTCACATGTGCAGAAAAGGCTTGGGTGATGAAGCTAGAGGCTTTCTTCCTACTACATCTAGTAGTAGAGAGAGAGGCTGTAGAAATTGCAACGTTGCACCTTGAAGGTGAAGCAAATACTTGGTGGTTCAGCCATTTGAGCCATGCAAGAGTGTCAACTCTTGTTGAGTTCTCTCGAAGGTTGATTAGGAAATTTGGAAAAGGGGAGGAGAAGCCCTCACCACCATTTGAAGAGGCATGTACCAACACTGTTGTAACCATGGAGGAGTAGCCTTCATCTTCAGTAGTTTTGCAAGCCAACACTTATGAGGAAGGAACTCTTGCAGCCCTACAAGAAGCTTCCAAATTTCACCAAGGTTTGCTTAAATTTCCATCTCTTGTCATTTCAACAGATATTATGGAGGGATCTACATCCTTGTGTACTGCTGATTTAGAGCAATAGAGTTTCACTGCGCTGTACAAGAGCAGTAGTGAAGAAAAGAGGACCCATTCCTTCCGGGAGCATTCAAATGGCAACATCATGCATGGAGAAATGGAGGAATAATTGATAGATGCTAGACATCTCGAAGTGAGAATAATTTTATCCTTTCTAGATGACCCTTTCTCAATGAAAACTCCCTAGTTCAAAGAGAAACTTCTACCTATAGCGGATCCAAAACCTTATTGGTTTTGGAAGGCCATTGATGAGGATAAGGTCTCGTGGAGAGATCTCATTGGAGGTGCACTTCAACACATCATGGAGTGAAAATTTCTTCAACATTTTGAGGAGTTTTTTCCCTCATCACACTTGGATCTTTGTGGATTCAAGGGGGACATTGATGAGAGGTCTTCCCCAGAAGATCTCCAAGGAGTTGCATTTCAACATCCCATGAAATGCAAGAGGAGAAGTTTGATTTGGGAGGATGGTAGTCTTCCTTGGGAGAGTGCTAAGGAAGAACATTATGGGAGGCACCTACATGTGGATGGATGGGTGTGGATGACGAGCAAGAAGATGAAAATCTACTTGCAAATCTATGATACGGGGTAGCAGGAGGCTTGACTGCGTTGGCTACTCTTGAAAGAGTTTGGCCATCATCCTGTTTCTAAGGGTATGTGCGGGAAGAATGTGTGGCATGATGCTTTTATCATTGAGCAGCAAGGAGTATGGACACATTGTGTTGATATGAAATTATTCATATCAATCATCATGTTTTCAACTCATGATTTGTATGATGGAGGTATGGGGAGGCAACAATTTTTTTTTTTGCTTTGGTTGTTCTTGGGAGAGAAAGGGAAAATTTTCTCTCACACTTTCCATGATGTTGCAGGAGTAGGAGATGACACTATCACGGTGCAAAGGGGATACTCCTTAGCCTTGGATGATCAAGAGGTACTTCCACTTTGGCAGGAACTTCTTATGTGTAGTCGCATTATGGGAGATGTCTTTGACAATATGCATGTCAAAGAATGGAGGTATTAGTTGGCAGGAGCCTATTTCCATAGGCCAACAACACTGTCACTTGGGATCTTGGGTTTATTGATGGAGTGTAGCTAGGATCACTTCTCGATTGATGCACTTGGTAAACAAGGAGGAGGTGAGAATGATGGAGTAGTGGATGGAAACATCTATTACATTGATATGATCTTCTTAACTTGGATTTCCAAGTATAAGAAGGGTGATCTTCTAGCAGTATATGATCCATTCCTCTTCATGGGAGCATGTCATATGGGAGGCTTGTTTATGGATCCCATCATAATATTACTTTTAGTACATGGTGAGAATATTTATTTTGAATCTATTGATTTTCATACTCTTACCATTTCTATTTAGTACATTGCTCCACAAGACGAAAAACTTTTCATTGAGCTCCATGGTCAACATTAGGCCAAATTGTATGATGGAGACAACCATATTTTATATGGCCTTGGGCAAGTGTTTGATCCTTTCATGTATGTTCAGCCAATTTACCCAACCATTTATTATTCATTAGTAAACATGATGACATACATAATTAACCATGTATCAAGAAACAACTTGCCATGTAATATGATGCAACAGTTTGGAAAATTGCGCTGTGACTACTTGGGAAACTTTTGGTACTTTCCTGCACCACATGAAACCTTCAGTATTTCTCTTATTTTCATGCTGATCATGATTTATTTTTCTGATATTGTTCTTATTTCTATTTAGAGCATGATTGGGAGAGAGACACATGGGTTGGATGTGTCCTTTTGGGAAGAGGATTCCCACATTTTCTGCATTGCATGTTCTAATGGGAGCATGGGAGGAGATATGGCCACCATAGCCAAAAAAAATTTCCTTTTTGAGGTGGGACACATGATTGATGGAATGCCATATGGTGATGATTTCCTATCCATCATATATGGAATGATTTGGGCCAGCTTGAGTCACAGCGTCGGAGAGGAGATCTTTGGAGATCTAGTCTTCAGCTTGCCACTTGAGGGAAATTGTATTACAACCCAAGATCAGTATATGATCTACACTTATCATAAGTGGAGAGGGAGATAGCATGGGGTAGGCTACTTTTTCTACCATGTTCAGATTTTCATCCCACCTACTTTGCAGGAGCTCAAGGTGGAAGAACATTTTTAGGAGTTTCCATTTTGGGAGGTGACTCATTTTGTATGGATGATTTCTTGGGGATGGATTATCAACATGGAAGGATGTTTTCCAATACATTTCAGACTCCATGCCTTGAGGGTACCTCTAGAGATCACCTTATTGCCTCGTTGAGTACCTTACCTTTTCATGATGATACCTATTTGGCTAGCTTGCATGCTTGGGAGGGAAAATATGGAGATTCGTTGATGAGACAACATCTCATTCCTTGGAGGATTTCATCATATGTGGATGCTACAGTAGGAGGATAGGGCACTCTCTAGTTCTATCCTTGTGGTTTCTTAAGGACAAGCAACATTTCAGAGGGGAGGACTGTAATATTCCAAAATTTGCATGTAGCAAATTGGAATATTAAATTTTGTTGATTTCACTTAGGAGATGAATAAATGGGTAAGGAGGCCCATGCATAATAAAAATCTAAATAAAATCCCTCATAATGTGAAAGGGGATAAACATAAAAGCTATATTTCACACCTTCATGTGTGAACAAGGACTTTTTAATGTGGACAAAGTCATGTTTGACCAAGTCAACAACATTGGGATAGGAAGTGGAGATCATCTTGTGATACAACACAGAGATAGTGGGAGGAAGATTACTTGGTGGAGGAAACCCTAATGAGCATGGCCCAAGGCAAGAAGGCTCACACATGTTTAAAAGGTGGGCAAGGCAGCCATAACAAGGAATCTTATGAATGATATTTTATTTGTCTTCTTAGACTATTCTACATTCTCTTGTTCTTTAGCAGAGTTGTTGTGCTGCTTAGCAGAAGGATCTCTTGTTTAGGAATCCTTCTCCTTTATTGAGAGGCCTCTTGAAGGAGTTTTCACTGATTTACCTCACATATAGGCTTGAGGCAAAGCATCCTCCTTCAACTACAACATTATTTCTACAGCAATATAACGTTGTGTTGCAAAGTGTTCTAGTGATGGTTTACAACACCACTTCCGGAGCTTGTTTTTCAAAGACGGAAGCACTCCTTTCTTTGGAATATCAGTGAGGGAGATATACTAAAATATTATTATATCTTGGAACTTTCCCAAAGCACTTCCATCAGCTACAACATAGTCCCTTGCATGAACTGCATCCTTTCTTGTAGAGTTGCAGTGTGAGGGTCAATCCCCTCAATCTTGAGCTTGTTTCTTAGGGAAAGGACCAACCCTTCTCCTGGAAAGCTTGTAAGAAGGATACTCCTTCATTTTTTTTATATTTCAGCTTTATGTATTCAAAGCTTCAGTTAGGTTTCATTTTTCATATCTAGATCTGCAGATATAACATTTTGTACATTGTGTCTTCATGAAACCCTTACCGGGCTATCTTTCCAATCTATAAAAGGAGCTAGATCTCCATTTTTCTCCATGTATTGATGTAATAAACTCCAGATATGATGTTTATACCATATTGCATCTAAAACCCTCATAAAATCACACTGTGCATGCTTCATAAATTTCTGCATAAGTCAAGTCATGGGATTTGGGCCTTTTTGAGCCATACCGGGACCGGGAGATCTGTTTAAACCATCAAAAGGGAATTTTTTCTGAATATTTTCTAGACATAAGTCCCATAATACATATTCTAAGGGATCCCAGTGTTATATATTCATATTATAACACAATTCTCTGGGAATAACGTTTTTATGCCCTAAATGATGCATTTTCCCCACTTGGAAAGATGTAAAGGAGATCCTTTTTGCTATTGTTACATTCATTTGATGGCCATGTGTTGCTCAAAAAAAATTATGAGATAATTTCTCACTGCTACTCTCGTATTGTGCTTATGCATTGTTGGATTCCCATTTTGGGATACTACATTTTTGGACTCCAACTAATTCTTAATTGATTTCATGACAGTAGGGTAGTGTGACTACTCATGTGTTGGATCCTTTTATATTTTCAAATGAAAACTAAGTGAAAAGACAGTAATTCATTCGTAATAATTACATCTTCCATTAATAATATCCAACCTAGTCTTAGCCCAAGAGCTATTACTATGATTTAAATTTTTGGAAGCAATTTAAACTCATAAATTATAATAAGGAAATAATTATAACAAGGGAACTACACAAGCGATAAATCGATTTTTTCATTCAAAAATGAAATTTAAAAAATGAAAATTACACATGGTGGATATATATATAGAGCGAGCGAGAGAGAGAGAGAGAGAGAGAGAGAGAGAGAGAGAGAGTTGAAAAATGGCAACAAGAAAATGCTGATTTAATTTCCCCTTGAATTAAATTAGGGGAAAATAAAAAATCCACATTCAAGACAACATGAATGAGTTAGCTTAGTTGGTATCACTCAATTAGCTTAGTGAATTCGATTTGTGTGTTTAAATTGAGTTTTTTACAGTGATTCCTAAATTTTTGGAGCCTAGGTTTAGTTTAATTTTAGTTGTACCAATTTAATTTAGTTAAATTGATTTAAGGTTGTTGGGAAGGTAAATCCTCTCTGTGGACAGAGATGATCCCTCTAGCCCTAGAGTGGGTCTAGAAACAAAGGGACAAGATAAAGTGTAGGTTCGTAATTAATGAACGAAAAGGATGGGGTAGATTGACCTACCTCGAGTCCAACATTGACCTACCTCGAGTCCAACATTGTCATCGTTGTAGTGGTGGTGGCCTCTTGATATCTATCTTGACAGGTCACAATCCTTTTGCAATAGTGCTTGGATAATTGCACGAATATTAGCAAGCAAGAGCAGCATACAAGATAATGATTTCATTCATAATCAACTAATCGGTCAAGGAAGGATAAGCATATTGCATCAAATAAACCATATTAACACAAGATGGGAACCAGATAATAGTCATGATTATATATAAATAGAAGAAAGAGTTACAACCAGAGTCTTAACGTCGCAACCTCCTACAACGGGATTCAGTCAAAGCACATCTCGAAGGATCGTCAAGGAATTCAGAGGAGATGAGGACAAAAGCCTAAGCTCTCTTGGCAAATGTCTCTTTCTCTGTTTTATCTTTCTTGAGAAATGTTCAAGAATTCTCTTCAGCCTTTCAGCTATACTTGTTTAGCTAGTGCATCAATGGGAGATAGATTTATTTATAGAGGTAGAGGAGGAGGTTCGAATCCCTACAATGGTGGAAGGGAGGCCTTATCCCTTGGGATTTTTCCGCAAGAGGTGGAAATAAGAGGCCAAAAGAGGGGGTCCATGGTTATTCAGTCGAACCACTCCAATTGACTCGCCCACGAATTTGTTAGGATAGAAACTTCATGTCTATATTTAAAAAAAAATTCATAAATAGGTTGGTGCAGGTGGCTCACTGGGATAGAGCACCAATGGGCACGAAGCCTAGTGTTAATCTTCCTCATTAGTACGAGGGCATAACAGTATATTAGCGCCAAGGCTAAAACATGTGTTTCTAATGATCTGCTTAGGGAATTCTCAACAAAAGGAATGTTCTCCTCATGGAAAGGGATGCAATGATTATCTTTGCAAGGCATGAGACTTCTTATCAATCTTAGAAATTATCCTCCAATATGCGGTATGGGGATTAAAGGGACAGTGAAAAAATGTTGTGTAACAGATGCCCCCTAAAGCATGAGGCTCGAGAGAGAGGGAGGAGTGAAATGCTTTATTTGAATGCGTTTGAACAAAACACATTTTTTGGAAGACCTGAAATTATAAATACAACTGATATCTCTGATACATGAATATGTGGTATGGGTGTAGCCATCCATAATAGAGTACATATATAAAATGAGATCTGAGATATGGGCACAACCATCCAGCAGTAGGGATCAACAAATAGACTTAGGTATGGTAGGAGCCATCCAGTCAAAAGATTCATGCATAAAGTCATGATAAACCATAATATCCCGCAGCCTAGATCTTATCAGACAAAACCTAGTGTCTTTCACTCCATCTCAACCCGAAGAAGTACAAATTCAAGCATGCGAATATGTAAGATGAATTCGAACATGAAAGAAAGTCACCTGATTACTAGCCAATGCTGAAAATTTTTAACAGGAACGAGTGAAACCACCAATAATGACAATGGCTCTCAACGTAGAACAGGTACAATCCACAGAATGTGAACAACGATCTGGTGTCGAACACCCATAGAATCACTCGATCGAAGGCCAATGATGTGGACCTGTCGTCGAATGTGAAGAACTTGCCACTGAGGCATACAGGATCTAAGGTATTGGAAGGGAGTCTTTAGATCAAATTCCTTGATAATGAGTTGAGGTCGACAGGAAGTGACCCGTTCAAATGCATTAGCAGAATTTTGAGGCCTAAAATGGGCCTCCTAAGGATATAATAAAATAATAGCTAAACCAATAAAATAGTATTTATGGATTTTCAATTCACTTTTTGCACCACAATCCATGTAACCATAGTTAAATTCAATTCAAAAGTTGTACCAAAATAAAATTAATAAAAAAATTGTATTGATGTGACTATAAATAAGAATGAGCTTTTCAAGAAAAAGTCATTATCAGTGAACAACTAATGCATTTTTCCTTTGTACTTAAATAACTTAAAATAAAATATAAATATAAATTTTTAAATTTTTAATTATATTATATGTTATTAATTAGAATTTATATTATTTAAATCGTATAATAACATGTAATTTATATACTATATAAAAACAATATAATATAATATAATATAATAAATGTATAGGGATATGAATTGTTTCTTTGAAGAAATATGAAATGAAAATAATATATTTTTATTCAAAAAGTGTGAAATGACATTTATT
This sequence comes from Pinus albicaulis, assembly GCA_034641835.2. NCBI lineage: Eukaryota > Viridiplantae > Streptophyta > Pinopsida > Pinales > Pinaceae > Pinus > Pinus albicaulis. The sequence goes on from CM076575.1 coordinate 676,941,299, forward strand.
ATGAGTACTTTACTTTGACTTTAAAAGTACTTAAAGCACTACCATGGTTAACCATGAGTATTTATCCACCATTGGGAATGTGACAAATAAGTATATTTAACTCAAGCAATGCCACCTCAACCATTAGGGATGATGTCATCCCCTAAAATGTGATTGAGTCTCATAAAGTGAATTTTGATTATACATTTTCTTTAGGAGGCCCATTTTAGACCTCAAAATTCCCCTAATGGAGGGCCATAATGTTTTTCACATCATCCACATGAGACAGAGAAACATGATGATAATGAATCAGGACCGACAGAGAATCAGAGGAAGGTTGAAAACTGCAAAGGCGAACTTCTCTTGAACATATCAGTGACACAACTCTGGATTTGGCAGCATTTGACATCAAGGGATTCGAGGCGATGATGACGTGGAAAAGAGTAGATGAGAGGTCAAAACAGATTACCCAAACCCATGGAGGAAAATTTGACGAAATGAGATGTCCCCAACTCGACACGAATGCAGATGAATGTCATGTTCAAGAGTGACATACTACCAGCACAAATAAACGGGTTCCATTTCGCCCCACCACTTCTGGTGAGTATCCCAATTAATTTTTAAAAACAAGATGGAAGGGGATAGAATATTCTTGTAATGTAATTTTTCCCTTCAAAAAAAACTATCCTAGTACATTTTAGGAGCCTAGGAAGGGGAAACTCAGCTATGTCATGGTGACGATTTCTAATGTCATCAGAGTTTAACGAGTCTTTCAAAGTAAGAAATTGGCATATTTTCATGTTTAGAGAGTTTTAAAAGAAGAGGAAAAGAAAACTCTAGCATGTCCCATATTGTAATTAGTCCCTTAGATCCAAAAAGGTAGAAAAAAATATCGAAAAGAACCTCTTAGTCACGATAGGCTAAGGTATTCCCTTTTTGTATATAATCTATCCCAACCCGAAAATGGGGTAAACATATACTGGGTATATATCATTTTGCAGCCATTTAACGAGTTCAAAACGACAAGAATCTCGACAATTTTCAATTTTAGAGAGTCACAAAAGAGCTAAAAGATGTCTCCACTAGTGAATTTTTCATGTTTTAACCGATCCCGAAAAGTATAAAATACAACTTGTTACTTCATCGTTATCTCATTAAAAACCTGTCACTACACAAGAGACAAACATAAAACCCATTTCTTGAAATAACATCATGCAATAATCAAAAAAAATGTCTTCAAAATTAATTAGGGTTTTGAAAAGTTAAAAAATGCAAAAAATAGTAAAAAATAATTACTTTTCACTTTTACCTCTTATGGAGCAATAGTTACCCATTTTAGTCTTTGATTTTACGGTGATGATAGCGTGCGATCCGAAAGTTCAATCTCAAATCCGTCAGTTCCAAGTAAGAGCTGACATTCTTCCTTGCATTTTGATTCCTCTTTCATTTCCTGCAACCCCAAATTTGGAATTCTGTGGGGGAATTTGTAAAAAATAGGGCACGACGATTGGTGCGAGTATCGGGCACAGACTCGTGCCAATCACCCAAATTTTTGAATTGGGGTGCGCCCATTAGCACAACTATTTCTAAAACAGTCTTGCCAACCACAAAAACGTTTTAAGATGATGAATGCAAGAAAGTAAGCCCAATTTCACAAATCAAAAGATCTTAATTTGGCTAATGAGGTTCATATGAACATGTCTATAGGTGTGAAGTGGAAAAATGGTGATCGAATGGAAAGAAAGGGAACACAGTGAGGAAGAAGAGTTTGTCATGGACAACGAAAGATGCATGGAAGCTCTCAGAGACTGTGGTCTAAAAAAATTATTAATGACACCATGCCTGAGAGCTCAACCGGAGCTGCTGCAATAGTTAATCAGTATCTGGGATGAGGATTAGGAAAAATTCATTCTCCATGATCAGGAACTCGAGATTGATGTTTGAGGCATTTATTTCATAACAGGACTGTCACAGAGGGGGGAAACACCAGTCCTGACTGGCACCCAGCCCACCATGGAGAAAATGATCATGGTGATCGATAGGGTATGTCAAGGGGCACATAAAGGATCGGGAAGTAAGAAAGTGTATATCCAGATTATCCCGAACTTCGCACTAAAGATAGTGCTACACACCATCACACGAGTTGCAGAATTGCAGGCAGCACATGAAGAAATAGAGACAGAACTACTTCTTCTTGTAGATTATTTGACACTAACCCTCTATAATTGGGCAGAGGCAATGACAATCAACATGAACTGTCAACTGAAAAAGTGCAAGAAAACATAATTGAAGCAGTTTAGCTTTGGGTCCATTATGGTATCATTCTTCCTGGAATGACTACCAATATTTCAGTGACACAAGGTGATAGTTCCAACACCACCAACACAGGAGCCATGGATGGCCCGTTAGGAAGCCCTCATGCCAAGGTTAGGGGGAGGTCAATAGATGTCCTCGACACGAGAGTTCTTTGATTGGCTCAATTGACAGCTGATTGTCATGGAGGACTAGCCCTACTCTAGCATAGATTTCACTGGTGATCTAGACCTCCCACTCCTAGAAGGAGAGGATTGGGATGAAGCACTTGGTACGCCTCATTTTTTATTTTCATCAGTATTATGATTTGTTTTGTTATGTATGTTTTGACTTTAAATCAACGTGTTTGGAGATGTTTGCCCAGAGATACTTGCCGGTATGTCTCTAATAGCAAGGAAGATCCCTCGTGACTTTGATATTACCCCTCATGGTGAGGTAGGTGAGGAGGAGGAAATCATCCGCAACATGGAGGGAATTGCTAATGGGGTCCTGGACTATGCGTGATTTGACGATGTCCCTTGTGCATACCAAAGACACACTGTAGGGGTGTCAAACCAAGTTCACTGCTTGTTGAGGCGACTTCTATATGCAGTGACATGCTATCATGAGAATCATGCCGATTAGACACCTATGTTTTATTTCTACATATTTAATAGAAACACAGATATTTTTTGAACTTATGATGCACACTGATGCAAACATTCGATATATATATATATATATATATATATATATATATACATCTATTTTCCTATATGGATCTTTTGTGTGATGATGATTTTAGAGATTACGCAAATGTCTATCTAATACAATGTTAGCCATTGTTTCAGTTAATGCATTCATCCACCTAGGAATATGTTGATATCTAATATAATAAAAATGTCTTTCGAGAAAATGAACACATAAATACAACCTTAAAATGTGAGGGTTTCTAACTGAATAATGTCCATTAAGTTGAAGAATAACAAGGTGTGAGTCTATATTTACAACCAATGTACCTATGTCGAGGGTAATTGCCTCGGTTAATAGTTTAATCACAACACTATACTCAACGAAATTGTTTGTAGTTCATCCTAGAAAGATACCTTGAATATCTATTAACTCACCAGCAGGGTCATAAATCACCCAATATACCAAGGACAAGTTCCGGGTACCGCAGGAAACACCATTCGCGAAATTGACATAAGGGGTAATAGACATTTTCACAATAAGCAATGACCCAATAAGTAGGAAACATTCGCAAAGCACATCAAGCCAAAAATGTACAATTTAAAATTAAAAGAACACCTATGTACAAAAAACATGCACGAATGACTCATGCATAATATTATTTAAGATACAACCCATTTCTTGGTTGATCTAATGGAATACCTTTGTAATCAATGAGCTCATAGGCCCCATTCCACAAAACACGTTTAAAAACATAGGGCCCATGACACATGGGTTTAAATTTTCCTACCCCTAGCTTATCATGAGCTTGGTCGTATAGGAGGACAAGGTCTCCTTCTACGAAGGAGCGAGGGGAAACTGACTAGGTAAAATGAGCTTTGAACTGCTTCTTCTATGCCTCAATGACCAAAGCATCAAAGCGGTGAGTTTATCCAACATTTCTAAGTTGAGAAGATGCTCTTCTTCTGGCGAAGTGTTCGTCAACAATTCAACAGCCAACTTGAGAGAAGGTATTTCACACTCAATAGGAAGGGTAGCTTCCATATCGTAAACAAGCTGAAATGGATTGAATCGAGTCACATCCTTAACTAAGGTTCGGTATGCCCAAAGAGCCAAAAAAAACATGAGATTCCAGTTTTATTTGTGTATCCAAATCGTACATTGAAGCATGGTGACAAGAAATTTATTCACAGCTTCCACTAGGCCATTGGCCTGAGGATAGTACAACGTTGCGCTGTCATGATGCATACCAAACTTGGAAGTCAACTCTGCCACCATATAATGCCAAAAATGGGAACCATGATCGATAGCGATGGCTTGAGGGACACCAAACCTTGAAATGATATGATTGAATTTCAATTGAGTTGTTGTCTTACCGTCAGTTGTAAGTGTAGGCATTGCTTCAGCCCATTTGGTGAGATAGTAAATGGCAACAATGATATAAGCATGCTCCCCAGCCGAGTGAGGGTTACATGTCATAAAATTGATTCCCCACTTTGCCGAGGGACCAACGATAATGACACGGTGGATATGTGCAGGTGACACACACATCTTGCACTGATAAATATGGAAATCATGACATTTACAGACAACGACAATGTAGTTCTTGAAGATGGAGGGCCAGAAATACCCAAAATGAAGAATCTTCCTTGTCATGGCATAACCAGACATGTGACTGCCACACGTGCCACTGTGACAATCATTTAGAGCTTTCTCAGCGTCCTCGAGAGTCAAACATCGGCAAAGGATGGAATCAACTCTGATGCGGTAGAGTGTATCTCCAACTATCTGATAAGGTTGCGATTGATGATGTATGCATCGAAGAGCATCCTTTGGAAGCTCATATCTAAAATTAGAAGTTTGACGATATACGATGATATCACGATACCAAGGATCAAGGGTGCTAATCAAAAAAAGCATATCATCTGGAATGCATTCCTTGGAACCAGGCGGAGTAGAGTCAGAGGGGAGGGAGCAGATTAGATCGGTAAAGACTAATGATTTCTTCGACTTGGCAGTAGTAAATTCAAAATCAAACTCTTGGAGGATGACAATCCACTTCGAGTACTTGTGCCTCAACAATTGTCAAGACAATATATAGGTCATAAGGTTGCACTCAAAAATCAGACACATAGTACGCAACAGAATGTAATGACGAAAATGCCGAACTGATGGAACTGCAACCAACACCAACTTATCGACATGATCATAGCGCATTTCAGGATCGAGAAGGTTATGAGAGAGGTTGTAAATAACATGCTCATCACTGTCATCATCATCTTGCACAAAAACCATGGAAATCGTGCTGAAAGAAGTGGCTAAATAGAGGGGGAAATCACAATGATAGTTCCGAGGGTGCAATAGAGGAGCCTTGAGAAGTAATGTCTTCAAAGAATCGAAAGATTTCTGGGCGATCTCATCCGAAAGGAGTGGGAAGCCCTGCTTTAGTAATCATGTTAATCCTTTAGCTACTTCGGCATATTTAGGTATAAAACGGTGTAAAAATTGAGCCTTCCCTTGCACACTCTATAGTTGATGTAATGAGGATGGAGAGGGGAGGTTAATGATAGCCTCAACTTTGAACAGATCGAGGTGAATCATGTCTTTGGAAATGATAAGCCCCAGGAGTCTATCAGAAACAATGCATAAGACACACTTATGTGGATTTAAAATGATGTTAGTGTCGATAGCAAAGAAAAATATGATGAATATGGTCAAGGTGTTCCTTACGTTTGGCTTAATGAGCCGGAAGCTAATCCAAATAAGGCTAAACGATGTACTTAATATCGTGAAAATCATATGGCATCGCTCGCTGAAATGTGGCCCCAACATTCTTCAATCCAAAAGGATATTTTTGTACGCAAAAGTACCAAAAGGACAGATGAAGGGAGTCTTATGCTAATCAGTCAGGAGGATGTTAATCTAGTTGCAGCCAGAAAAGCCCTCCATGAGGGAAAAGATATCACTCCCCACATAATCATCAATGATTTGATCAATAAAGGGAGTAGGGTAATTATCCTTAGGAGAGGCCCAATTTATGTCACGATAATCAATGCAAACCTAAATGGTACCCTGTTTCTTATCTACAGGGACAATGTTGCATACCCATTCTATCAAGGGAATCAGATAAATAAAACCAGCTTTGAGAATTTTTTCAACTTCACCCTTAATGGTGGCAGCCTTTCTAGGGTGCACAAGACGAAGGCACTAATGAATAGGCTTCGAACCAGGATAGGTAGTAATCTCATGCACCACTATACTATGATAGATGCTGGGCATATCTTCATAGGACCATGCAAAGACGTCACAGAACTCATGGAAAAAGCTAGTATAAACCTAAACTTCATCTGAAGAATCGGTGACCCTGATATGGATGTTCTTGACGATTCCCAGTTTCATGAAAATGTCTATAGGCATAATTTGTGTGATAATACTAAATTTACCCTCCATAAAAAATTCATGTGTTAAAAGAGGCATTTGAGGTGGAGGAGAAGGAACCTGAGATGCGAACCTCTCAAGACACATATACATGGCCCCGAGGCCAGGCATGAACGAGGAACGATGATGACTATCGTCCCATGGAGGATCCTCGATAGACATAGTTTTCACGATGGCTTTATTAGAGGGAAATATCTCTTTCAAGGGATCGGGCGAATCTGAGTCGGCAAGCCAAGGGGATTGAGAATATGTGTCAAGAGACATGCTCAAAGAAGCATGATCTTGAGATGGAGGCTTTGAAGCCAAAACAAGTTCATAGTAGCCTATATTGATTAGACTTAACAACATCAAATCTCTGAAATAATTGATCTACTCAAGCAAAGGGATGATCCATGGGTCGTCAGACCGAGAGATCATATTAATCTGAATAGTGTTGGGTGGAGGAAGAGGGAAAATACCCATGAGGGCAAGATACTTAAAGAGACCCATCCCTACGCTCTCGTAGGGAGTAGGAATTTGATCCAGATATGGAACATTTTTCTTAGAAGAGAAAATGAAGAATGGAAACTGATCAACAATAACAATATTTCTTTCATGAAAGAACTTAAAAACATGAAAGAGGGTGGACAGAATGCAGACAACAAAGCCTTTTGTTGAGACAAACAAATCTGAAGTACTTCTAATTCAAACATTACAGATGGCGCCTGAGCTAGATCCTCAACAATACTTTAATGCTGAGCAACATAGACATTGGGATTGTAAGAAGACTTACGGAGAACACCTTTGGAAGGTGGGTGCAAAATGGGCTTAGTACTAGGCCTTTAGATCTGAAGAGGGCTAGAAGCAGGCGGAGAAATAGGACCATCAATGATCTCTTTCCCTACTGCCTGACTCAATCAGGTATAATCCTTCGACCGACTAGCGATAGAAACTGATGTAGAACCGTTCATCAGGAAAATGTTGGGAAAAATACTGAGAGGGGGGGGGGGTGAATCAGTATTTAGTGCAGACAATAAAACTTTGATATTTCTTTCTTAAAACCCATACGCTACTTTCCTGAAACCAACTCGCATATATACGTGGATATCCTTTATAGAATTAAGATATATATAGTGATATAATTATGCATTTAGTTCTTGACTTAGATCATTGCATTACTCATTCATCAGATGTTTAGAAAACAGTAAACAGGTGCACAAAGAACAGAACAATCATCACACATAAGCAACGCACATGAACACCAAGATTTTTAGGTGGAAACCCAATTTGGGAGAAAACCACCATTGCCATCATCTCAGTCTTCAATCTTTATTATTAAGAAAACTTCTTACAACATGTACTGGCACAGACTCATACCAGCACGCAGGCACCAACCTGCAGAAGGCTACAACCTTCTCTTGTTTACCAACCTCTCCTGGAAGGGAGCAGCAACCCCCTGCTCTCATTTACCAGCCTCACCTGGAAGGGAGCTACTACCCCCTGATATTAGCACCAGCCTCTACTGGTAGAAAGCTTCTACATTCATACTGAAGGCTTCAACCCTCAGATCCACTGCAGACCATGTTTCATCAATTTTCAAACTGGATCAAACAACTTCAACACAATTCTTCACTTATCAACAAACATCCTTTTTCATTCCATCAAACAGAACAATGAAACCACTGTAACCTGAATATCAGAGATAGCCCAAACTTCAGAATAGATGTGCAGAAACTCAATCAACTTTGAGCAACCATTAGTTCAGATACCATACGCGCTTTTCTTTAAATAGACCTGCGTATATAGGCGCTTTTCATGAAGCGAACCCGTGTATATATTTGTGCACCTTTTCAGAAAAACCCTAACAGCCCATACACGCCTTTGTTTAAACAGATCTGCGTATACACGTACCTTCCATGAAACGAACCTGCGTATAGATCTATAAAAGATAAACATTGCAGAACAGACCAGATCTATGAGCTTACCCAGATTTCTTCAACTTCTTCAACAGATTTGCGCCAAGTATTCATTACCTCTTTTCATATCATCCTAGAGGTTCATCATTTCTAGATCTAAAGATTTTGAACCTTCATCAAATTCATAGGTGCATCAAAGATTCAGATCTATCGATTAAGAACAAAGTTCATCCATACAGATTAACTTCAGAGTGAAGTATCCATTAAAACCCAGACATCTTGCACACTCCTTGCACAATGAAATTCTTCTCCTTAAATAGATTTAGCCTTTGTCAATACCATGAGCCAAAATCACTTCACTTCTGATGGTATTCCTGGGCGAGATCAATTATACAATCAAGCGCTCAATACAATGGGTCAATACCATGGTAAAGTCCCCTGGTTTTATAAGTTTAGAGCGCAATTAGGCATACGCGACTTGGCATGATATTTTCCGTGTGCATATGTGAATTCCCCTAAACAAACCCGCGTATGATTTGTGACATACCTTGTTTAACATTCTTCTTGCACATACTAGAGATTCTTTCTTCTGCAACTTCTGTACTGATTGTAGATACATCAGATTTACATCATTAACAAGTTCGTCAAGTACAACTTCATCAGATAGGTTGCCATCAAGGACAACACTCTGCATCATATTTCCAATCATCTCATTTCATCAATTAAGTTGCCATCAAGGACAACACATGCCAACAATCTCCCCCTTTGGACTTGATGGAAACCACGATGGTGTTTGATCACCACATTAGATAGATACCATGATAATCTCCCCCTATTCAAACACCATGTCATTCTCCCCCTTTGACATCAAGGGAAAAGGGCGGATCAAAACCATCATGAGAAAGAAGAGCACTGTAGATCTGATGTGCACTGAAGTTACCATGCTCCCCCTGAGTTCAAGCTGAGTCTTCAAACATATTTTTTAATGAAGTACATGACTCTATGACCTTTCCTATCACCAAGGATTCATACTTACATCAAAGATCCAACCAAGTGGATTTACACATATTGAATCAACTACCCAACAAAGTGGGTTTACAAATTTGAACAAGTCCTTACATGATTGAAAATTACAATTTTACATCATAGGTCTCAACATGACCTTTTCAACAAATTACAAATATGACTTTTTATGACCAATACCAGAAATACCTCAAGAGAGAGATCATATTACAGAACCATCATAATGCCAACAATGCATTATACTCAGCAAGGCTAATGCTCCCCCTGAAGCTGTGCATCCAATTCATCCTTTCCATATGAACAAAGCTCCCCCTTTGCTTGTGCATCCTGAACACTTTCAACATAAAATCATCAAGGCATCTTCACCCAATAGAGAATGAAACAGAAATATAAGAGCTAAAATACCACCAGAGATACCAAACAGCACCACAGCTTGTGCTGAAGAAATGCTGACCCTGAAAAAATTGTCAGCAACCACTCATACTCAGTTTTCTGTGTATCAACTCGCGTATATACGCGACTGTCTTTCAGGAAACCCGTGTATCCAATTTAATATTTTGAATTTAAGCAGATTTGTTCTTATGACTGGAAGAGACTAATCCCAGCTTTTGTCTTAGATATTCGAATGCTTCCCTGGGTAGAGGTTTGGTAAAGATATCAGCAACTTGTTCTTTGGAGGGAACATACTCCAACTTCACCTTTTGTTCAAGCACTTGTTCATGTAAGAAGTGATACTTGATGGGAATGTGCTTGGTCTTCAAATGCATAACATGATTCTTTATGATACTGATGGCACTTGTATTATCACACATAATGGAGATATGAGGTGTACATTTGATTTGAAAATCTTGTAAGGTTTGCATCATCCAAAGGAGTTGAGTGCAACAAGATGCGGCAGCCACATATTCTGCTTCTGCTGTAGATAAGGAAATAGAATTTTTCTTCTTGCTGAACCAAGATACTAACCGGGATCCCATATAGAATGCACCACCACTAACGCTTTTCCGATCATCAACATTTCCAGCCCAATCTGCATCAGTGTAATCATGAAGAGTAAGATCAGCATTCTTTGGATACCATAGTCCAAAGTCTTAAGTTCCTTGTATATATTTGAATATTATTTTGATAGCCTGAAGGTGAGACTCTTTTGGATTAGCTTGGAATTTTCCAACAATCCCAACTACATGCATAATTTTCAGTCTAGTCCCAGTGAGATAAAGTAGGCTTCCTATCATTGATCTATATTCTGGTTTATTCACCGTGGGAGAATCATCATGAGAACTGAGATTACATCCGATTATCATTGGTGTACTTACAGGTTCGCATTCTTCCATGCCATACTTCTTCAGAATTTGCTTAAGATATTTTTCTTGTGATAAGAATATACCATCTGTAGTTTGATGCACTTGCAAGCCAAGAAAAAATGTTAGTTCTCCAAGTAAGGACATTTCAAATTCTTGCTGCATGACAGAAGCAAATTTCTGACTCATAGATTATTCATTACTCCCAAAAATGATATCATCAACATATACAACCACAATCAATAGTTTATCATTTTCAAATTTTGTGTATAAGTTGCTATCAGCAGACCCCTTTGAAAATCCTTGTTGATGAAGATATTTGTCAAGACGATAATAACATGCCCTTGTAGCTTGTTTGAGACCATATAGAGCCTTTTTAAGTCTACAAACAATATTTTCATCATTTCCCAAAATGAATCCTTCCAGTTGTTCTATATAAACTTCTTCTTCTAGATCATTATTGAGAAATGCAGATTTAACATCCATTTGATAAATTTTGATTTGTTGAAAACTTGAAAAAGCAAGAAACATTATTATGGCTTCAAGTCTAGCTACAGGAGCAAAAGTTTCTTCAAAGTCTATACCTTCTTGTTGAGTATACCCCTTACAAACCAGTCTAGCTTTGTTTCTTATAACATCCCCATTCTCATTTAACTTGTTCTTGAATATCCATTTAGTTCCAATGACATTTTTATCATGTGGTCTTGGTACCAATTCCCAAGTGTGATTCTTTTCAATTTGATCAAGCTCTTCATTCATGGCTTGAATCCAACATTCATCTTTGCTAGCTTGATTGACATTTTGTGGTTCAATCATGGATAGAAATTCCAGATAGCTAGAAGATCCCACAAGAGTCCTCCTTGTTTGTACACCTAATTCCTTGTCTCCCAAAATTTGAGATTCAGGATGATTCTTTTGAACATATCTAGATGGAGCCTTTTCAGATAAATCATCTTCAGGTTCTTCATTGGATCCACTGTCTATATCATTTCTATTTGATGTAGAAGGACAAAATTCACCATCCTCTTCCTCTGTTGTTTGTTTTTCTTCTTTAGGGGTTGTAAGAGACTCATCAATAACAACATCAATACATTCAACAATATTTCGAAGCCTTTTATTGTAAAATTTGTATGCTCTGCTTGTAGATGAGTAACCAAGAAGTATTCCTTCATCTGATCTAGGTTCAAAATTGCCAAGCTTTTCATCATTATTTTTGATAAAGCATTTACTTCCAAAAACTCTAAAATGCTTCACAGAGGGAGAATTACCATACCAGAGTTCATATGGAGTTTTGTCACTATTTACCTGAACATATGCCTTGTTGAGAATGTTTGCTTCTGTATGTGTTGCTTCTCCCCAGAAAGTGTTAGGCGTTCCAGAATCATCAAGCATAGCTCTAGCCATTTGTTGAATTGTTCTATTCATTCTTTCTGCTACGCCATTTTGTTGTGGAGTGCTAGCTATAGAGAACTATCTTTTTATGCCATTTTGTTCACAAAATTCAAGGAATTCATTTGATGTATATACTCCTCCTCGATCAGATCTAAGACACTTGATTTTTATATCTAATTCATTTTCCACCAGTGCTTTGAAGATCTGAAATTTTTCAACTGCTTCATCTTTGTGTTTAATCAACCCAATCCAACACATTCTAGAGAAATTATCAATGAATAAGATATAGTATTCCTCACCACGTGGTGAATTTTTCCTCATAGGTCCACATATGTCAGTATGAATGAGTTCAAGAGGCCTACTTGATGAACCTTCCTTGGAATTAAATTGTACTCTGGTCTTTTTACTGAATTGGCAAGATTTGCATTTGATACTCTCTGGTAGAGTAATATTGGGAAGACCACGAACAGCTTTAAGTCTACTTGATTTTTTGATTTGAGAGAAGCTCAGATGCCCCAACCTTCTATGCCATGGCCAATTTTCTGAAGATTTACTCGAGTAACATTGATCTTTGCAGTTCTTCAATACGTACAGGTTGCTTGGAGTTCTTTTTCCTTTTATAATTTTTTTACCTGTATCAAGATCACGTACCACACATTCTTTTGAACTAAAGACAACGTCAGTTCCTTGATCACACATTTGACTCACACTTAACAGTTTATGTCTTAATCCATCCACATATATGACATTATTAGCTTTCACCTTTTCTTTTAGAAAAATAGACCCTTTTCCCTTAATGACAGCAGGTGTATCATTTCCAAATGTAACATTCTTTTCCTTTTCTAGGGCATTATATGCATGAAGTTTGTTTTTGTCACCTGTCATATGTTTTGAGCATCCGCTATCAATATACCATTGATTTTCTTCACCTTCTACAAATAAAGCTATGCCACAATTTTCAACCTGTATTTCCTTCTTTTTCCACACTTTGGAGCTTGAAGGAACACGTTCTTTTGGCTGGACTTTGCTCCTACATTCAGATTCTTCATGGCCAAAGTTATTGCAATAAGCACATTCAACTTCATTTTGAAGAGGAGAAAAGTTGTTATAGGTGTTCTTCTTTGGTTCAATATCCATCCTTTTCTTTCTTGCTTCTCTTGTCATGATGGTTTTATATGCAACACATTGAACAACTTTATGACCAAAATTGTGACATGAGAAACATTGTCCATTGAAGTAGAAATTTTTGCGATCATGAAATATTCTATTTGAATTTACTTGTTGGTTGTAGCTTCTTTGAAAGATATCCCTGTTAGTGTTCCTTGAATTGAGATGATCATGCTTTACCTGTAAAGATTCTTTATTCCCTTGCTGAGTGGCAGAATGTAGTAAACCAGCTGTAGTTGCTTTTAGATAATTTGGTGTTGAAGCTTGAGAAGATTCTCCGGTATATCCAAGACCTGTCTTTATAAGAGGAGAACGTTGTACCTGGATAATCTCATCTAAGGTTTCAGATCCTTTATCAAATCTAAGATTCAGAGTCTTTTCTTTCTCAAAATATTTTCTTACACTTACCACTTCACATTCTAATTTCTCAATGTGTTTCTTTGCTTCTTCAAATTGCTTTTCCAGAGTCTCTATGGTTATTTTCCTTTCTTCTAAGAGTATTTTACATTCTTCTATGCATATTTTGAGTTGATTTTTTTCTTCAAGAAAATCATTGTCCTCTAGAGCGTCCACAAACGTATCCTTTTCTTCTATAGATTCAAATGCCATGAGAAGTCTAAGATCTTGTTCACATTCTTCCTCACTATCAAATAACCCATCACTGTCTTCATTAGTATAGTAACTTTTCTTAGTGCTGGATCAATTCTTATTCCTTCTTGCTACTTCTTTCCCTTTAGCAGATGTTTCTTTATAAGGACACTTTGCAGCATAATGACCAACTCTTCCACAATCAAAACATTTGAAAGGAATCTTACCTTTGAATCTTCCGGTTCCTAGTTGGAGTCTTCTCACAAAATTTGCCTCATCTTCTTCTGAGATATATCCTGATGCTTCTACTTTTTGAACTTCTTTCCCTTTTGTAGAAGCTTTAAAAACAACTTCTTTGACTTCAGATGGTCCTCCTCTCCTCATTTCATATGCAGTCAGTATGCCATGAAGTTGCACCATAGTAAGAGTTTGAAGATCCTGTTTTTCTTCAAGAGCAGAGACTTTTGATTCAAATTTTTCCGTTAGCGATCTTAAGATTTTCTCAACCAAAGTAGATTCCGTGATTGTTTCTCCCAGATTTCTCATACGATTTACAACATCATCAAGACGTAAAAAGAAACTGGCAATACTTTCATCACTATGCATTTTTAAATTTTCATATTCAATTCTGAGAGTTTGAAGTTTTTCACTTTTTACCTTTTCATCACCTTCATAACTTAGAATGATTTTGTCCCATATTTCCTTTGCTATATTCAACTGCATGACTTTGACAAATTCAGATTCAGTTAGACTTCCGGTTAGAGCATTGACCGCCTTTGCATTTGATTCATAGTCCTTCCTTTCAGTTGGATCTATTGGTATAGCAGCTGGATATTGATATCATTGTTCAACAATGGCCCATATATCTGCTCCCATAGACTGAAGATAGGATCTCATCCTTATTTTCCAGAAGATTAAATTACTTCCATTGAAGAGTGGAGGCTTGATAGATGTTGTTCCCTCTTGATTGCTCATCTTGCTTGATCTTCCTTCTAGCGGTTAAGCCTTTTCAAAAGGACCTGCTCTGATACCAATTGTTGGGAAAAATACTGAGAGGGGGGGGGGGGGTGAATCAGTATTTAGTGCAGACAATAAAAATTTGATATTTCTTTCTTAAAACCCATACGCTACTTTCCTAAAACCAACTCGCGTATATACACGGATATCCTTTATAGAACTCGCGTATATACAGTGATCTAATTATGCATTTAGTTCTTGACTTAGATCATTGCATTACTCATTCAACAGATGTTTGGAAAATAGTAAACAGGTGCAGAAAGAACAGAACAATCATCACACATAAGCAACACACATGAACTCCAGGATTTTTAGGTGGAAACCCAATTCGGGAGAAAACCACCGCTGTCGTCGTCTCAGTCTTCAATCTTTATTATTAAGAAAACTTCTTACAACATGTACTGGCGTAGACTCATACCAGCACGCAGGCACCCATCTGCAAAAGGCTACAACCTTCTCTTGTTTACCAGCCTCTCCTGGAAGGGAGAAACAACCCCCTGCTCTTGTTTACCAGCCTCACCTGGAAGGGAGCTACTACCCCCTGATATTAGCACCAGCCTCTACTAGCAGAAAGCTTCTACTTTCAGACTGAAGGCTTCAACCCTCAGATCCACTGCAAACCACATTTCATCAATTTTCAAACTAGATCAAATAGCTTCAACACAATTCTTCACTTATCAACAAACATCCTTTTTCATTCCATCAAACAGAACAGTGAAACCACTGTATCCTGAATATCATAGATAGCCCAAACTTCAGAATAGATGTGCAGAAACTCAATCAACTTTGAGCAACCATTAGTTCAGATACCATATGCGCTTTTCTTTAAACATACCCGCGTATATACGCGCTTTTAATGAAGCGAACCCGTGTATATATTTGTGCACCTTTTCAAAAAAACCCTAACAACCCATACATTCCTTTGTTTAAATAGATCCGCGTATACACGCACCTTCCATGAAACGAACCTGCGTATAGATCTATAAAAGATAAACTTTGCAGAACAGACCAGATCTATGAACTTACCCAAATTTCTTCAACTTCTCCAACAGATTTGCGCCAGGACTTCATTACCTCTTTTCAGATCATCCTAGAGATTCATCATTTCCAGATCTAAAGATTTTGAACCTTCATCAAATTCATAGGTGCATCAAAGATTCATATCTATCGATTAAGAACAGAGTTCATCCATACAGATTAACTTCAGAGTGAAGTATTCATTAAAACCCAGACATCTTGCACACTCCTTACACAATGAAATTCTTCTTCTTAAATAGATTTAGCCTTTGTCAATACCATGAGCCAAAACCACTTCACTTCCGATGGTATTCCTGGGCGAAATCAATCAGAAAATTAGGCGCTCAATACAATGGGTCAATACCATGGTAAAGTCCCCTAGTTTTATAATTTTAGAGGAAAATTAGGCATACGCGACTTGGCATGATCTTTTCCGCGTGCATACGCGACTTCCCCTAAACAAACCCGCGTATGATTTGTGACATACCTTGTTTAACATTCTTCTTTCACATACTGGAGATTGTTTCTCTTGCAACTTCTGTACTGATTGTAGATACATCAGATTTACATCATTAACAAGTTCATCAAGTACAACTTCATCAGATAGGTTTCCATCAAGGACAACACTCTACATCATATTTCCAATCATCTCATTTCATCAATTAAGTTGCCATCAAGGACAACACATGCCAGTAGAAAAAATAAGAGCCAAATGGGGCAAAGGGTTGAGGTTTCTCAACCATCTGGGTCTACTATGATGGAAAAGGTTCCCTCAAAATAGCCATAGTTCCCTAGGTGCTGTTGAGAAATATAACTACCTTGGCCCATCGAGGATAGTCCTTGGTGTAGTGCTCTTCATCACAAATCAAACAAGGGTACTTTGGCTTATGCTATGAACCATCATCAACTGGAGGTTTAGACAAATCTTGTTTCAGGGTATCATATTTGGCCTTATCTTCACCTTTCTTTTTCCCCTTGGAAGTCTTATCTGCTGGATTGGCCTGAATAGCATTGACTTCTGTAGTTTTACCAGAATTGAGGGTAGGCTGAGAAGTAGTATCATTGGAAGGATTATACTTTTTCTTCCCAAGGTTCGAAGGAGATGACTTTCGAGAAGTCAAAGATACGTAAACAATGATACCGTCGACGAATGGCATGGTCAGTGCTTTAGAAGTTCCAGTTTGAGGAGCATCAGGCAAGATATCATACAACGTGCCAGACTGGGAGTACATAAGATCAAAGTACTAGGCATGAGCAATGGTCTGGTCTTAGGTTACACATGCCCCCATAGCTATGACTTTAGCAATTTGATTGAAAAAAAAGGTAGTGAACCAATCAGTTATAAGTTGATCAGGAATATCAAACTTGATCAAGTGACGATGATGCCTCCATTCATGAATATGATCCGAGATATGAGTAGCTCAGTATTGTTTCAAGGATGTGAGGAGGTGTGTCCCAGTCTCATAACGAATTGGTAACTGAAATGTGTAAGAAATGCCAAGGCAAAAGAGTTGAAATCTTGAAAGGTTCCATGAGATAATTCAATGTACCACTTTGCAATAACACCAATGAGAGTTCATTGGAAAAGACATATTCGAATGGAATATTAAACCCAAGAGCTAGAGGAACAACACAAGTGTTAGGTCATAACATGTGCTTGGGGGTATTCTCCATACTTTCCCTCAAACTTAGGACAATCACCAAGAATCTCGGTTGGAACTGGAGGCCAATATGGGTTATGAAGAATCGGATCATTCGTTAACTTTGACACATTTGGCAGTTCCAACGTAGTGAGAAATGGAAATTGAGGACTAAAAGGCATCAGGGGTATTTGATAAGGAACTGTGTTAGAATTCCACCCAGTTTGTGAGAAATTATACCCCTATATATTTTGTCCCGGAGGATTCTGAACATAGGGGTTATGAGCCTAATAGCTCTTCCCATACTGGGGTTGAGGACCAAGATACTCATTTTTAGCATACCATTGAGGTCCTAGTTGAGCAACATATGGATTTTATTGTAGAATGTAAGCATTTCCTTGAGGTGGATTATACACCATTTGCGATCGATTTTGAGGGTAATAAGTGAAACCTTGGGGCACACTATATACCGCCTCATATTGACCTTGAGGAGGGTAATTAGCACATTGAGGTTGACCAGGTGGACCCTGCTAAGTAGGATGAATAAGTTGAACTGACTGTTGTGCTGGTTGAATAGGTTGAACCGGCTCCTGAGCAAGATGAGCAGGTTGAATTGACTGATGAGCGAGTTGAGCAAGTGAATCAGATGTTGAGGCTGGGAAATCTGTCCTTGCTGAGTAGGTTATCCTAGATACTAAAGGCCACTGAGTTGCCCTTGTGGAAGGGGCTAACCCGATGGTTGAAATGTACCATGTTTTCCATGATAACCAAGTTTACCCGGAGCAGGACCATAGGGTTGTCCTTGTTGCACAACGTTTTGGCCTTGCTGAACATAAGGCTGCTACTGTTGCACAAAAGGTTGTCCCTGTGCTGGGTACATTTCCCCCCCAGAAACGTAAGACGCTCATCGCTGATATTGGTATTGAGGTTGATGAGAAGGACCATAGGGTTTCTGGACCGAAGGTTGACGTTATAAGGGCTATCCTTGCGGACCATATGGTTGTCCCTACTAGATCAAAGGTTTTCCATGCAAGGGTTGTCCTTGTAGACCTCAGGGTTGTCCTTGTATTACCATCCCTTTATGGGGGACAATCTGATAAGAATCAGCTGGAGGTAGATAAACAACCTGATTAGGATTGATAGGAGGCAAATAAACGGGTTTACCATAGACATCATAGTGATGCAAAGGATTGACCGGAGCTTGGGGCTGCTAATAACCCTGACAGTTCTGCTGCTGAGTAGCCAAAAGATAATATTCAAATGTAAGGCTGGTAGGAATAACATAGGAAGTCGTAGCCACACTATAAGTAGCCATGGCCTCTGTTTTGGATCATTATATCTGCATATCCTTTTTTATGTCAAGTTTTGAAATTTTGGAAAAAGAAAATGTTTTTTTTGAAAAAATATTCCTAAGGATCCGAAATATGCTATAGTATAAGGTTTTATAGTTTAGTATAGGAAAAAGACGAAGAAAGAATACATTGTATTTCCATTTTAAATTTCGATTTGTGGAGCGGCTGACTTTAGACTGTTATATTTTTATTAATAATAAAGTTCGAGCAACTTCCGGAGCGGAAGTCGCGATCACGCGCAGAAGCTTTTGGATAAGCAACAACGGGGGGTCAACTTGCTCGTCGGTTATCAAAACCCGACCCCCCGCAGTTGACTGGTCAGATCTACGAAAATTATTGATCAACGGCTCTGATTGATTGCGGGGGGTATGGGTTGGAGGTCTCCGCCATACTCACAGACCCCCCGCATTACGTCATCCATTGAAGTGTCAAACAGTTGGCAAATAGTTGTCATTCACCATGCGTGTCATCCCACGTCACCCTTGCATTGATTGCGGTCTCCGTTGTTTATAAGTCGGGTTTTCCGTTCCGTCGTGGTTCATTTGTGATTGTTGCCCAGTTTTAAAACCCCGTCCCGCCACCTTCGCACCAAACTGTTTTCGAAATTCTTGTCAGCTATGGCCAAACGAGCATCCTTGTCTGGTCTGTCCACTCTGAACCCTCTCCTAGATAGTGAGAAAGACGTCCGTGATACTTCCTCATCTGTAAATCATCCTCTCATGCATTACCAAGTGACCTTGAACACCGACCAGTCGCCTGTGTTTTCCGCTATGCAGAGTTCTGGAGTGTTGTCCGCCTGTATTCCTAAGACCCATGTTTTTCCTGAATTCATTTCCTGGTTGGTTTCGTCCATGTATCCCGGTAAATGTTATGTCATGAACTCCCAGGGAGAAAGTGTTTTGCAGGTTTCAGCTCAATTAATGCGTCAGGCATTATGCTTCCCGGAGAATGATTCTCCTTTGCAATTCTCAGAAGATTCGCTGGTTCAATACTTCGAGGAGCTCTCAATTGAGGAATTTAACCGCTGCATGTCATTTTTGGTATCGAATCCGGAGAAGACCCAGTTTGGATCGGGAAAGTTTGGTTTGGATGCTTTTAATGTTCAATACAGGTCAGTTATCAGCTGTATTATGGAGATTCTGGGGAGAGAAGATGATTGCGAAGTTGACAAAGCAGCTCTGGGGATGTTTACTCTCATGATGAAACCAGGAGTGGTGTTAGATATTCCGTCCTTTTGGCAAGAAGTGGTGAATTCTCAGTTGCTTTCTTTCCCACTAACAGGTTATTTTAGATTCCCCTCATTAATAGTTTACCTGTTTTTATACCAGAATGTGGAAGAATTCATGGGTATTGGTTTGAACATAATGGATAGCAACAAGAATAAGCAGTCAGTTCTACTTTGGACTGATTTGATCAGAAGAGAAGAGAATGAAGCTGGTTTATTTGAATTTGTGGAACACTTTATGACCACCGCTTATAAAATTCTCAATGGAACTCGGCCTCCCTGTTTCTTGCCAAACGCCCAGGAGTTCTTGCAATTAGGACCTAATTGTAGATATGGAGACTGGTTTGTTTTTTAGGACTATTCTGAAATAAGGCTATATGGAGTCGGTGTTGAGCCTTATAGGCTTCCAACATTTGTTCCCATGACATTGTTTGCTTTGGAATTTATAAGGCAAAGTCTCAATGTGGATCAAATTCATTTTCTTCCAATGAAGAAGGGGTTAATGTACAAGCTGCCCATGAGTGTAGGTCCTTTTGTCGTTAACACAAGGCAAGCTTATGAGGAGGTGTCAAGGATGTTGGAAGAAACAGAGACGCATATATACATTTTTGTGACATAATCTTTAATGTCTTGAGCACGGATTCTTGTACACAGCCAAGAATTGTTTCTCAAGGAACAACAGCCTCCACAGCGTGAGGTTGTGATTTGTATGGGTCGGAATTGAGAGGCCATGTGGGATTAAGAAAGATAGACCTACGAGTGTCAAAATATCGTAACAACTAATGTGTAATAACCTGTGCAGACGAAGCGACAGAAATGGTAGGTCAGACCGGGACATATGTAACAACAGCTGATGAAATAGGTGTCAAAGATGACATTCCTAATGAAGGAAGGATCTAGCTCCTCAAAGGAGTCAATGTAATGGATTTTACTATGGACGCAATGCCATAAATAATATGACTCAAAGTTCGATAACTGGGTGGAAGTGACACCGATTCAGGGGAAGATTTACTAGAAACACGTGGAAGGTCATCTAGGAAAAGATGATATTCCCCTGTAGAAGAAGGAATTTCTTCACTGCTGGAAGGAATCAAAGAATCCATGTCTGACGAATCCATAAGATCTTCGAAAATATGACGAGGACTAGCAGGTAATGCAGCAGCTAAAATTGGTGATCTCGAAATAAGAGGAGTTAATTCTTCCTCACTCCCAAAACCAGACAAAGCACCCTAAGGAGGCCAATTGAACTCAACTGACTCTTCAGGAGGAGATAGAGTAGCGAGAGGTTGAACACTAGGGAGAATAGGCTGCACAAGCTCAACAGACCTAGTGGACTGAGGGTTTTTGAAAGAAACGTTAGGAAAAGAACTACCACTAGGAGGTAGTGAAGAAGACGATGAAACTAGTGGTTCTGCCACTGTGAGAATATTTCAACACAGGAAGGAAAATGAGATGGCCAATTCAAGGATTCAATATCAAAGTCTAAGGAAGTAAAAAAACAAGCCAAGTAAACAAAAATTTAATGGGCATATGATGCTGGGTAATTAATTTTATGACATTGAAAATGGGCTTGTTGTTTCATGTTTTAAGAGTCGAGAAACAGACAAAAGATGACTCTAGTCACTTTCAATTTTAAGCGAGCATGAAAGGACAAGTGCTTGATGATCTCTTCTCTTTTTAAGGAGTCACGAAAATATCGAAATGACTACTTAGGTAATCTAGGCAAGAGGGTGTACCAAGTTTTCGTGAACTTCCATATACACCTTGGTGATCAAATGAAAGAGAAATGACCAAGGACTTAACTTATGTGTAGGTAGTCTCCCAGAATGTTGTGTTAGGTGTATCACTATTACAGGGTGACAGGCTCGGCTTCCTATGGATAAAGGATTTGAACTTATGAGGGTCCCCCTTTATATACGCGACGGTACGGGGAGCACAAGTTTGTACTAGTACTGTCTAAATTCAGATGGCGAACGAAAACTATTAGGTTTAATGACGCTAGAACATGTGAATAGCCTAGACTGCTAAAAATTTTTGCGTTAGGTTCCAATGCTTCCTTAGGTTAATTGAAGAAATTTTATAGTTGATCTTGAATTAATGTTTTAGTTTCAAGGCCCTACCGAATTTGATCTCAAACTTCGTAAATGCAAGCTACATGGAAAAGAACACCATTTTCTATTTCATGGATGCCAAGTAAGAAAAGGATAGAGAACTTTTAGAAAGAAACAATCAATGAAATCATACGAAGAAGTCCCCTAATGCGTCTAATACAACCTAAATGAAAAACAAAAAAGACTTTGCTATTTCATCAAGCACTACTTATGCAAAATAAATTTTCATTTTTGATGCAAACCAAAGAATGCAATTTTTTGTTTTTATATATTCATGAATGAAGCACACAATGCACTAATTACATTAAAAACAAAATAGACACTATTTTTGAGTACTGTGAATGTAGAGATCCAAATTGAAGGATTTAAAAGCATAAAAACACAAATGCACTCAAACCAATGATGCACTCTTTCAAACAAAGAGAGAGCTCTCAAAATGACCCAAACGAGCAATTTGATCTATGCTCAAAGTGATGAGAAGGAGAATCAAATTTAAAATTGAAGTGACTATTGAACAAACCAAAAAATCGAAGGATGAAGAAAGAATAAAGAAACCGATTAGGGAATAAAATTGACAAAGATAAAAAAGACTTGAACTTCAATCAAAAGTCTCAGTGAGCGAAAGACACCTAGAACCCTAGAGATTTGAACTACACCGCTGAGATAATAGACAAATAGCTGAGAAGAGCAAGTCTAAAGCAGTAAAAACAACTCCAAAAAGACCAATTGCAAATCAAGAAACAATCCAGAGTCAAGCAAAACTAACCAAAAACTCACCAAAAGGGTTAAAACAAATCCTATAGGATTTGGCACAACTATGAGGTGGTAATCCATGTGAAACAGTGGTTGGTGCTACTATAACAAAAGAAACAAGCACCAATTGGTGTGAATGTTCAAGGAAAACTCGTGCCAAGAAAGATAAGTATGGGAGGAGGGAAGAAACAGTGAGCAGAGGTCAATGTTGACACTTTGGAGTTGAACAGGAGAATTCTAGACAATCAAATGAGTCAAAAAATATAGATAATCAAGAAAATGACCAAATTCCACTTGAGAAGGAAAATTCCTAAAATGAAATGAAACGACAAACTCACACTGATCCCCAGTGGAGTCGCCAATTTATTGGGAAGGTAAATCGTCTCTGCAAATAGAGACGATACCTCTAGCCCTATAGTGGGTCTAGCAACAAAGGGACAAGCTAAAGTGTAGGTTCCTAATTAATGAATGAAAAGTATGGGGTAGATTGACCTACTTGGAGTCCAACACTGTCGTCTCTATAGTGGTGGTGGCCTCTTCATCTCTATCTCGACAGGTCAGAATCCTTTTGCAATAGTGTTGGGATACCTGCAGGAAGATCAGCAAACAAGAGCAGCATACAAGACAATGATCTCATTCATAATCAACTAACTGTTCAAGGAAGGTTAAGCATATTGCATCAAATAAATCATATTAAAACAAGTCTATGGGAACCAGAGAATAGTCATGTATGTATATAAATAGAAGAAAGAGTTACAACCGAAGCCTTAACGTCACACCCTCCTTCAGCGGGATTTAGTCAAAGCGCATATCGAAGGATCGTCGAGGAATTCGGACGAGATGAGGACACAAGCCTAAGCTCTCTCGAGAAAGGTCTCTTTCTTTGTTCTATCCATCTAGCGAAATGTTCAGGAATTCTCTTCGGCCTTTCAACTATAATTTTTCAGCTAGTGCATCAATGGGAGATAGCTTTATTTATAGAGGGAGAGGAGGAGGTTGGGATCCCTACAATGGTGGAAGGGAGGCCTTATCCCTTGGGAGGTTTTCCCAAAAGGTGGAAACAAGATGCCAAAGGAGGGGGTCCCTGGTTATTTAGTCGAAACACTCAAGTTGACTCACCCATGAAGTTGTTAGGATAGAAACATTGCCTCTATATTTAAAAACCATTCCATAAATAGGTTGGCACGTGTATCTGTCTACGACACAACACCAATGGTCGTGGAGCCTAGTGTTAATCTTCCTCACTAGTGCAAGGGCATAATGGTATACAAGTGCCAAGGCAAAAACATGTGTTTCTAATGATCTGCTCAGGGAATTGTCAACAAAAGGAATGTTTTCCTCATGGTAAGGGATGCAATGATGGTATTTTCAATGCATGGAACTTATTATTAGTCACAAGAATGATCCTCCAATGTGCGAGATGGGGATTGCAGGGACAGTGACAAAATGTTATGTAACAAAGGTTAGTTAAACTGGTTTTAACTATTGTAGGAACTAGTGAGAAGTCTTGGAGTGAGGTGTAGCTTTAGTGTTCAATGAATTAATTGTTAAATCAACTAATAATTAACCCATGCATGCATAAAATTCGAGTTACCCACATGATATCAAAGTTCAAGGGAAGTGTACTATCAGTTTTACAATTATCAAAGTTGTACAAGTGGTGCATGAAGTCAGAGAAGGGCCTATATGGATTGTGCGGTTGAGGACGGGGATTTTTCTAATTATTAGGGGGACAATTCCTTGAGCAATAGAAAAAGTAAACAGGATATTCGAAGGCAGGAAAATTGGCTAAGTTTTGGCTAGAGTTAGATTTTCACGAAGTGATATAGATTATACTTGTGCAGAGGTTTCTCAGTCTTGAGAAAACATTGTATTTATTATCCATTTTATAACTAATGAAATACATATATGAAGGTTTTCAAAGCATGGAAAATTTTAGGGGCTAATATTCGTAGGTGGGCTAATTTTCCATGGTTTTTCAAAAAAAAAGATTCGCCAATTTCCATTTTTTTATAGAAATGATTCGCCCAAATTTTACAATATAAAATTATTTTACGTTAAAAATCGCCAATATTATATAGAAAAAATATATAATATTATTATAAATTTGAATAATTTTACAAATACATCAATAAACATTTTATAGTTTCCATATTAGGGACTAGTGAGATTCGCCAATTTTTTAAACATCAAGATAATTTTCCATTCTTAAAATTATCCCTGTTTCAAAGCCTAAATATATCCTCGTGCATGCATCTTAAATATTTATGCATGTCTTTTATATAGCTTCTCAATTATGAATTTCTTTTTGCATATGACTAGAGTAGATTTGAGTCTTATGTTTCAGAACATTACATGAGCAGTATTGAATATAAAATTAAATTATACATGGTATCCAAGCTAGATTCATAGTAGATAAGAGAATTTGAAGTTCTCTTTCCAGGAGGTTCAAATTTCAAGACCAGTATTATAGGTTTTCTCCAGGACTGAGTAGATGACTTCCACCAGACTGAGGCTCGAGTATGCTTTGGAAGGGACCTCAAATTTTATGGCATGGAAGATTTTCATCGAGGAAATATTAGATGAAAATGGGATGCTAGATTACATCATGAAAAATGTAATAAAACCCCCAACATCTAATGTCCATGATCTCTCTCAGTGGAGGAAGGATGCAGCTAAATCAAGGAGAATCATATTGGAGGGTGATCAAGATCATATTATCTTCAATCTCAATTGGAAAGAAATTGTGTTTGCAATGTGGAAAAAATGGATAGATTTGTTTGATAACAATAGTAACCACAAGAAAATGACACTCAAGGACAAGATTTGAAGCATGAATATTCCAAACAATGAATCAATTCCATAGTATCTGAGCAAGTTTAGACATTCCCATGATGAAATTGGTAGGTTTGGTATGACTGCCCCTGAAGAGGATTTGGTATCTCTATCTCTATTGGGTCTTCCCAAGAGCTAGAAGAGTTATCAAGATCCCACGAATTGTATTACATAAAATACCAAGCTATGAGTGGTTATGGTTCGATAAAGTACTAAGGAAAAGGAACAAACACAATAATTAATCCAAGGTTTAGGATGAGGAGAACGATGCCTTGTATGGAAAGGAAAAGAAATGGAAAGGGAAGAAATTCCATTCCAAAGTAGAATTTGGTCAAGTGGGCAAGAAGAAAGACTTATTGAAAATAAGGTGCTTTCATTGTCATGACCTTTGACAATATGCCACAAATTGTCCACATAATAAGGCCAACAATAAGCCCTCAAGAAGAGAGGAATTTGAATATCTAGATTCACAATTTGAGTTGTATTTCATGCTCATTTCATGCATGGTGACATCGGTGATGGGTATTTTGGTATCTAGATAGTGTAGTCTCATTCCATATGATGGGAAGCAATGAATTTTTTAGTGACTTGGAGGAGAAGGACCTATAGATCCAAATTGATTTGGGATATTATGGAAGGTATAGCGTGACCTGTATCGATACAGTTACATGTCAGAACTATTTTGTCTCCCATCTCAAATTAAAATATGTCATGTATGTTTCAGATCTTAATAAATATTTGGTTTCAGTTGCTATGTTCGAATATTGTTGCTACGATGTGATATTTAGAAAACAGAAGGATTTCCATTGAGACATCACCACAGGACAGGTGAAGTAGATCGGGGTTGAAGTGAAGAATCGATACAAATTGTATGTAGAAAACTATGCAACATTGAGCAAGAAATTAGACAAGGTATACAGTTAAGACATCGGTGAATTATGGCATATGAGACTTTTTCATTTTCACTGTGGAACGTTGAACATCATGCAAAATATTTATACAGGACTTCCCAAAGGTGAACTAGAGCTGTCAGATACATGCAAAGAATGTACATTCAGCAAGTACACCAAAGCAACCTTTCATGATAAGGACAGTAGAGCGCAACCAATCCTTGAAAGAATTCACTCGGATGTGTGTGGACCTTTGTCGACAGTGTCCATGACCAAGAAAAAGTATTATGTTATATTTGAAAATAATTTCTCATCTAAGTGTTGGATTTTCTTTACACAGAAGAAAGACTAAAAAATGTCCAAATTTGTTGAATTTAATTTTTTTTTTGAGAAATAAACTCACACGAAAGTGAAGGCTCTTAAGAGTGATAATAATTGAGAATATGTGTCGAATAAGTTTAATAAATTCTATGCAAATTAAGGAATTCGATAGGATTTAATAGCACCCCATAACCCACAAAAGAATGGAGCGGCCATGTTGTATGACCATAGCCTACCTTTTCAATTGTGTGTTGAAGCATACAACACAACAGGTTATGCGCAAAATAAGAGTCCTCATCAGATTATGAGAATGAGTACATTAGAAGAATATTTTTCAAGCAAGAAACTGGATGTGTCACACTTCAAGATATTTGGTTCAACAGTTTACTCTCATGTTTTCAAGGATGTAGGGAAAGCTATAGAACCAACAACATAGTTGGGAATATTCTTGGGGTACACTGATACACCTCATAACTACCGGGTGTACCTATCATCTCACAGGATGATAGTTGTTCGTAAATATGTGAATTTTGATGAAGAGAAGGCACTAAGGTGTTCCCTTTAGAGGGACCTCAGTTGCATGCAGATGAGGATATTTTGGATACAAAGAAATAAACTCAAGATGTTATGGAGAAGCCACAAATAGAGGAGTGGAGAGTGGAGGTAGCCACTCATGTAAATACATCTAGATAAGTAAGGAAGCTCACCAGGAAAGCTAAAAAATTATTGAATGATGTTATAGATAACATAAGAGCACCCACATCACAATATAGGTAGAGGAGGTCATTGGATTGATACACTAGGTACATGGATCTCATGAGTGAGCTAGTTGAGACATAACTATCCTGATTTGAGGAAGTGGTGAAAAATCTAGTGTGGTTTGATGGCATGGTAGAGGAATATGATTCCATAGTCATAAATAGTTTTTGGGAAGTGGTACCAAGACTAGAGAATAAGTGAGTGGAAGGTTCAAGGTGGATCTACAAGGTGAATCAAGAAACAAATAGAAGCATCGAGAAACACAAGGCCATATTTGTGGGCAAGGGATTCTCTCAAGTGGAAGTAATTGATTACAAGGATACCTTTGCTCCAATAGCAAGGTAGTCTTCTAATAGATCAATTCTAAGACTTGCAATGCAGATGGGATGTAAAATACATCATATGGATGTGAAAACATCATTCCTCAATCGAGTGATTGAGGAGGAGGTGTACATTGAACAACTGGAAGGATCTGAGACCTTTGACAAAGATTCACATGTTTGTAGAGTCAACTGAACATTGTATGGATTGAAGTAAGCACCGTATGCTTTGTACACTAGGATCGATAGCTATTTCATGAGGTTGGGCTTCACCAAAAGTGAAGCAGATGCAAAATTTACGTATTTTTGTTAAAGGTAAATATTTTATTGTAGTATTATATGTGGATGATTTGATTTTAACTAGTAATGAGAAGTTGATAAAATATTGTAAAGAGGATATTCCAATAGAATTTGAGATGAAGGACATTGAACGCATGAATTATTTCCACTTTTCTTAAGTATGGCAAGGAGATGGGCATATATTTGTCTCTCGGGGAAAGTATACCAATAAGATACTGAAAAAATTCTGCATGGAAAGTAGTGAACCTATGGACACTCCTCTAACATGAAGTTGGAGGAAAGAGGATTCCACTTTAGGTGAGGAGGTTTAGGCCCCTATTTAGAGACAACTTCTCAGTTTACTTACGTACTTGGTGGAAACATGACTAGACACATGTTACGCAGATAACGTGCTTAGTAAGGAAATGTTTAAGACAACCAAACTGTATTAGAGAGTGACCAAACATGTGTTGAGATACGACATATGCACTACTCAGTATGGTATTTGATATAGACAAACAAAAGGAGTGAAGATTCAAGGATTTACAAATGAATATTGGGTGGGAAGTCTATTAGATCAGAAGAGAACTTCATGAGTATTATTTGGTATTGGGTGAGAAATAGTGTCTTGGTACAATAGGAAGAAGAAATTATTTCACTCAGTTCAACAGAGGCAAAGTACATGGCTTCGAGTAAAGCATCTTGTGAAGACATCTGGATGAGGAAGATTCTTATTGGGTTATTTAATTAGATGATGGTTCTGACTGTGATTTACTGTGAAAATTAGAGTTGTATCAAAGTCTTTGAAAATCCATTTTTTCATCATCAATCCAAGCGTATCGACATCTGGTATCACCATCTACGAGATTGTGTGTAGAAGATGATTATTTTTTTGGAATACATTCAAACAAAGGAACAAGATGAATATGTTTTTACACAGGCTTTTTCAAGAGGAAATTTTGAGTTCCATAGAGGAAGGATGGGGGTATCTCATCATTCATTTTTTATTGAGAGAGAGTGTTTAAAAGTTGGAGCAAGAAAATTGTGATTTAATTTTCCCCTGAATTAAATTAGGAGAAAATATAAATTTCATAACACGAGACAACTTGAATGAGTTAACTCAGTTGTTATCACTCAATTAGCTTATTTAATTTAGTTTGTGGGCTTGACATGAGTTTTGTAAAGTGATTCCTAAATTTTAGGAGCCTATGTTGAGTTTAATTTGAGTTTTAACAATTTAATTTAATTAAATTGAGTTAAGGTTGGTTAAACTAGTTAAATTGTTAGAGGAACTACTGGCAGGTCCATCAGTGGGGTGCAACTTCATTTTTCAATGAGTGAAATGATCCATAAGCTAATAATTAACTTATGCATGTATGAAATTTTAGTTACCTAGTTGATATTGGACTTCAAGGAAAGTGCACTATCAGTTGTATAATTATCCAAGTTATACAAGCATTGCATGCAATCGGAGAAGGGCCTATAGGGATTGCACAGTTTAATATGGGGATTTCCATAATTAATAGGAGACTAATTTCTTGAGAAACATCGCAAGGAAAGGGAGAATGGCAGGCTTGAAAATTGGCTAAGTGTTGGCTAGAGTCAATTTGTGAGTCAGTGAAATAGTTTATACTTGTGCAGAGGTTGCTCAGGATTAATCAAGCATTATAGTTCTCCTCTATTTTTTGAGTAATGCAATATATATAGGAAGCGATTTGGAGTAGTTTCATTCCCCTATATATATCACTGGGTATGTCTGTTAAACCATGTCACATACTTTTCATATAACTTCTCAACCGTGAATTTATTTTCGCAAATGAGTAGATTAGATTTGAGTCTTATGTTTATGAACATTACATGAGCAGTATTGGTTCTACAATTAATTTCTAGAGAGAGAGAGAGAGAGAGATCCATGTTAACCACAAATATATCAAGCACTAAGAAGGATCAACATGATGTGAAATTTTTTTTCAAGCTTTTCATTTTCAAAGAGGTTTACATTCTACCATATTGAGTCGCTCATACGCTTTCTAGATTTGTGGTTAATATGAACATCAATTAGATTCAATTTAGGATAAATTATTTAAATTATTGTTTCATTTTTTGTGCCAAGAGGTGCACTACCATCCAATATAGGGGAGATGTCATAATACTCCTAAATGCCTGTAAGCATTTAAATGTTGAATCAATAAAAAATATTTCAAAAATCATATATCTCAATATTAGGTTTATAATTTCGTATGATGGTTATTTTCATCACATGTATTAATATAAGTAAATAAATATATAATCATATAAAGAAATATATTTTCCTAGAGTTACTAACCACCATAATTTAAGCAAGTGTTTGCATAAATATAGGTAGAATTGATATGTATTTAAGCATACATGCTAAAAGTCACCATCCATTATTATTTATGCATTTATAAGAAAAAAATCAATAAAAGTAAAAATTTAATGATTGATTCATTTAACATATTATCTATATATATATATATATAAAATAAAACAATAATTATTGATTATGTATTATTTTATATGATTAATGTACAAATAAATAATGATTCATACCTATTAATATATATTAAGGCTTACATTATATAATGATTATTTTATAACTATTATCACATAATAATTATTTAAGGTATTATGATAATAGGTTTAATATAAGCTAGATATTTTATTTATTGGAAATAAATTTCAAAGTGATAGAAAAAGTGGTGAAGTCGAGGATTCATTTGGAAATTTTTATTCAATTTTCCCTTATTGTAATTTGAGAGATGGCTATAGGTTTGTATCTGAATAATATAAATAATTTTAATATAACATTGGCTTTAATACTAATATTAAATGTTTAATATTAATATATTTTTATATTAATATTATTAATGTTAATAACTTTAGATTAATATAATATTATGTTTAACATTGTATAATATATATTAATGCATTATGATACAAAGCTTAAATAGAATACAATGTAATTGTATGATTTTACAAAATATTAATATTATAATACGATATTATTATTTTTTTCTTTTCTAGGAAAAAATATAGTAATGTTATTTATATAAAATAATTTACATCTATATCTACAGATAGAATTCCAAAACTATTGTAGTCCAAAATGGATGCCCAAATATCACCAACTATTCATTTTTATACAAAAGTGGATCTTATTTTGACATATAATTTTTTTTTTTAATTTCTTCCATTTCTATACATTGTGACATCATATAAAAAATGAAGCTAAAATTATTGATATATCTTACTTTGATCATTTCCATATCTTCACAAGATGTTCTACGATGTGCCCTGCCTTTCTTTTATCAAGCTTGTCACTTCCCTCGTCCATTTTTATTTCACTCTTTTAGAGGGGATAAGTGCAATGGTTCATGTCCCTGTAGATGTGATGAAATGTGATATGAATGAAGTGCATACTATTTGTAAAAATTATCTCATATATAGGAAGTAATGTCTATTCCCTGAATTGGGGTGTGCCATTTATCTATTTTATAACATATTTGGAGTATCCACAAATATGAATGTTGGAGATTTTGTAATTCTTAGAATGATGTTCAAAGTAAATATTTTTGCATAAGTGTTTGTGTTTGTACCTATATCTCCATAGAAAGAGAAGAAATATAAACTGTTTATGAATATTTGGCCATCAATTCTTCATTTCAACAGGGTACCTTGAGAAAATTCATCAAAGAATGGGCAATTTTCTTGTATTTATGATCGCAGTTTTAGTGTTGGAAAGTGATGGTTTTTTTTTTTGTGCGAGGGAGGAATTACTCCCTACATACTAAGATTTTTAAGAAAAACATTAACAAGAGAATGTGGCTGGTCTTAAAAAATAACATGATTATGTTCTAGTCATCTTCTTTTATTACATTATATTAAAATATTATAGCGTTAAACATAATATTATAATGTCTAAAAATAAAATATTATATAATATTTAACATATAATATATAATATTATATAATATTGAACACTATTAATCATAGAAACAAAATAAGTAGGTATTTCACAAAAAATAAAAGAAGGTATATTTAGAAATCCATAAAGTCTAAAAAAAAATACTAAAAATTATTATGATTTCACTAAATTAAAGGGGTAAAGGCATATGTAAGGTCTTCACTTGAGTTTTGACTATTTTGGAATTCATATTATTCTTTTTTTATCGAAATAGATGCATTTATTTCAATGTAGATGTTGATATATGATATTATTTGATTACTTTCAGTTGGTGCATTGATTCCAATGTATTAATTAATTTTCAATCTGATATAACTAGGTGAATGGTGTGCATTTATTTAAAAGTAATTATATTATAATATATGCACATAGTAATTATTAACAATGTGCATTAATTTATGCGTTAAAGTTGCTGAAAATTGTAACTAGGCTCAGTCTTCATAATGACATATAATTGTGGCTTTTGTAAATGATGTAATAACAATATTATTGTGAGCGTTGCTTCATGGGTTTCATGAGAAAGTGATTTTTGTTTTAGATGGATCTCATTGAGAGCCTTAGTATTCTTCATTTAAAGTCAAAGAGTTAATGTAATATAATAATATATCTTCTTAAGCATGTGTCAATGTATATGAGTCTATTAAAATTTCAAAATAACACTACAATGACAAGCACAATCCTCCTCTTCCTATGTTGGATTCAAAAACAAATAAAGGAACTCATGCCAACTCATAATGGAGACACATCAGTGCACATGGCACATGTTGTATTATATAAGAGACTGGGCACTATATATACTTATCTAGGATCACCACAAAAGTGAAGTTTTGTTCAGATTCTCTCTGAGTTTTTCAGGAGGAAATCATAGTTCAGATGACCACAGGTTTGGTGGTACAATAGTACAAGGTCTCGAACAATAAAAAAATGTCTCTCTTTTTCTTTTTGATAACACTCAGTGATATGAATATGCTTGGTAATATCATATATGATTCTTAATGCTATAATGGTGTGCAGACCTATGATAATGAGCTGGTACTTGGTGCTAAAATGAAGTTATATTGGTGTTGTGGTGGCATGATGCTTTGTTTCAAAGAAGGTCAAGGAACCACAGTTTGGTGGTATATATAGAGGCCATAGTTTAGTGATGTATCATTGTGTTTTGATGCTTCTACAATGGTCATAATTTGATGACCTTATATTGACATGTCTTGGTGTGATATACAGTACCATGGAGAGATGATCTCATTGAAATTAATATCGAAGAGGAATATGAAAGCATAAGAGGGCTCAGTGTGTCTTCGTATTGGAATGGCTACTCGGTCAAGGGTCACGGTCAAGGTATTCTTGAATTAGTAGCTCTATAAGAATTATTGATGTGGGTTTTCCTCTCAAAGAGTGAGAGGTTTTTACCCTGGCTCATACCCTACATGTTGTGTCTCTTGTGTATTTATGTTCATGCATTGGTTACTTTTTAATGAAGAAGATATATAACAACATAATAAGAAGAAGATACTAATCGAAAGAAGAAAAAAATCATTCACAAACAGTCACCAATGAAGAGAAATCACCTAATGCTAATGCCCTAAATTTCTCAACTTGGTATTAGATTTATGGTGCTAAATTCAAAGGAATGGCATCTAATCAAAGATACACTCAAGGATCAAGTTTCATGGAAGGCATCAAAGAAAAGATATGGATATACATTGAATAAGAAAGACTATTTCATGAGGATGTCTTGGGATGATTTATAAAATAGTTGTAGCTAGAATTCCACTCTAACAAGGTAGATCAAATGACTTTAAAAATTAAGATCACAACATCTTGGTGAAATTCAAAACTCTGGAATGAATTACGATCTACAATCACTCACTATGAAGTAGTTGAAGTATCTTAAATTCTATAAGGAATCTCCCTTCTCATCATTGAAGAAGATCATTCAAAGAAGCATCAATCACTGTCAATAAAAGGAAGTTGGATCTAAATATGTTGTCACCATGAAAGGAGAAATCTCGTTTATTAAAGAAAGGATTTTTCATTTGGAAGAATATCATCCAAAATGAGCACGAATCCATATTCTTTAACAACCATCAAAGTGATGAAGTTGAATATTTCATATTCAGGTGTCTGTTAAGTATCTTTTATTATATAATAAAATTTGGTAAAATGACTTCATGTTTTCAAGGATATCTATAAGCTGGTTTAAATTCCTTGCATAGAAAAGAGAGGATAGACATAGCCCTTAAAGAAAGTGAAGTAATTGAACACATAAGTGAAAAATTTCTCCTCTCAATACATGGAAATGGATTCTTATTGTTAGGTACCTACATTACTAGTGTAGCCTCCTTATTGTTACTTTTGTACCCCTGTAACCCCCATATTGTTATAATTGTGCCCTTACATTATTATAGTTAGGTGAGATAGGATTATATTGTGACCCCATGAAATCCTATATATAGAAGGAGTTTTTTTCATTTCTATCATCCAATAATTATTCATTTATGTAATGTAAAGGAGGTTTCCCATCGAAGTGGCTAAATTATAAGGTGTTGATCTCTCTTTTATTCTATTTTTGGTGCTCGTTTCACAACATTTTCTGGGGTTTTGCTGCTCCAAACAAGTCATCGTGGAATTTTCGCTTTAAATTTTTTATAAAAAGGTTCAAAAGATGAATTTTTTTAGTACATGAAGCTGAAATCCTGAGGAAATTCATGTAAAAATTTCAGATCTTGGTTCACAACAAGTTCGAAGATATGATCTGTGGAAGTAAGGGTTTTTGCAGGCTCTTCAATTTCATCAAAACAGTCTGATTGTGGGAAAATCATCATAACTCTCTCTCTCTCTCTAAGCATCAGATTGGAATTTTATAAATATTGGATGAAAGTACATGGAATTTTGTTTTCCGTGTATCAATTTCAGAGCCAAAGGATGAAACAGTGACACATTGCACGTCGTCCAAGTTCGTTGTACTGAACTAGCCCATCATTAGGTCATTATGGTATATTGGGTATAACTTGTTATTTAAGAATCCAAATAAGGTTAGACCTGTGGCATTGCAAAGAAGATGCATAGGGCTATTACAGGACCGAATTTCAAATATTGAAGATCCAAAATCATAGGGATAACTCAATTTCAATACCGAGCTCCTCAAAAGAAAGAAAAAGGTGTGTATTTGTTTTCAAATCGAATAAGTCTTGTTTGGAAAATTAGTTTGAAGTGATTCCAAGGGAATATGGAAGCCCAGATATCAATGCTCGGTTTTAAAATTCCCCCTAAAAATAATTCAATACCCATTAAGCCTTCAAAATACCTTACTATGACTCATGAAGATGAAGAAGTGCAACATGATATATCAAAATTACAAGAGAAGGTGCACCAAATTTCGCTCTCACAAAGAGCAACAAAAAATGAAATGAAAGTTTTGAAGAAATATGTGGAAGCTAATATGGATGGTTTGAATAACGGCATGGAAGCTAACATGGATGATTTAAAGAAAGGTGTGGAAGATAATATGGATGGTTGAAGAATGGCATGGAAAACATGGAAAAAAAAATATGAAAACATGAACAATGATGAAAAAGCATACATGGAAGGCTTGAAAAATTTAATAGAAGACATGATTACTAATGGTGAAAATATAGTAGAGGAAACTCATGATGAGAGAAAAATAAATGTTAATCATGAATTCATAAACTCAAATGTTGCATGGAATACCCAACATATTCCAAAGAAGGATATGAGTAAGTTTGAAGGAAAGGATCCCGTAACATGGATAATACAGATGGATAAATGATTTGATCTAAATAATGTGCAAAACGCACAAAAGGTACGCATTGCAACTTTATACTTAGAACAAAATACATTGGTATGGTATCGATGGATTTGTTGTCATAAAAAAATTGTCACTTGGTCAATTTATACAGAGGAAATGATAGCACATTATGAGGATACAAAGAGAGACACCTTCTTTAGCCAATTGATAAATTTCAAAAAAAGGGTTCAATGGTGGAGCACATCAAGGACTTCCAAAAATTTAATATAAGGGTAAATGATATCTAGAGGAAAAAAATATTGAAGTCTTCATGGGGACTTCAAAGGATAACACCCAACATGAGGTTCATGTTTGGGATCCTGATCCATTGGAGAAGGCATTTAGGTTGGCAAGAAAGATTGAATGTAAAATTATGGCGAAAAGGAAGCCTACCACTCACATATATATAGATGGAAGTGTTGCTACTACTAGAATTCCACAACCTACAAGTTTTACACCACAAAAGTTGGAAGAAAAAAGAGCAAAAGGGATTTTCTACAATTGTGATAGAAAATACACTAAATTTCATAAGTGTGTTGAGAAGAAATTACTTTACAGATATTTTAAAGAGGAGGAATAAAATGAACAAGAAACATCAAAAGAAGAGCATATACAATAGGAACCAACCCTATAGAGAGAAGAAATGAGTCCGACCATATCGTGTAATGAATTGGAAAGAATTACCACTCCTCAAACTCTCAAGATAGAAGGACATATGAAGAATAAAAAGGTAATAGTGTTGATTGATTTAGGTATTCCAGTTAATTTTTTGCGTTGTAAGGTAACAAAGGAATATAATTTCTTCCTATAACTAGCACCAGAAGGTCAAGTGATGGTTGCAAATGGAGGAACTATAAATTTATCTGGAAAATGGAATAATATCAAGCTAACCATAGTGGAATATGTGTTGAATATTCCAATGCTTTCCATTCCAATGGGAGGTGTTGATGTTGTACTAGGAGTACAATGGTCATAATCTTTGGGAATGGTAGCTTTTAATTTTCAAGAATTTTTCTTGAAATTTTGATCGGAAGGAAAGGAAGTCGAATTACGAGGTATCAAAGGGAATATGGGACAAATAATAATCTATAATGTCATGAAAAAGCTTCTTAAGAAATAAAAACAAGGCATAATTGCACAATTATCCTCACTAGAAGTTTCAACATCAAAATCATCTATTTCTCTAGATATCCAAAAAGTCTTGGAAAATCACTCCAACATGTTTGAAACTCCCAAAGGACTCCCACCTATTCGTGATCATGATCAATCTATTCACTTAATTCGAGGATGTGTTCCCCGAAAAATCAAGCGTTACATATATTTGTATGTCCAAGGGAGTGAAATTGAACGTATGATTGCAAGAATGTAGAGGTTGGTATAATTCAACCTTGTCCAAGTTCTTCACATGCTCAAGTAGTATTGGTGCACAAGAACGATGAAACATGGTCCATATGTCCATATTATAGGGAGCTCGATAAGCTCACTATTAAAGATAAATTTCCCATTCATATGATTGATGAATTATAAGATGAATTACATGGAGAGATTAATTTTACCAAGTTGGATCTTCATTTGTGATATCATCAAATTAGAATGAAGACTAAAGATATTTCGAAAACAACATTTCGAAATCATGAGTTTTTTGTCATGCGTTTTGGCCTTCCCAATGCACCTTCTACATTTCAAATTTTGATGAATTAAATTTTCAAACACTTCCTTAGAGATTTTTTATTAGTATTTTTTGATGATATAGTAATCTACAACAGGTCTTGGAAGCATCATGTTCAACATGTTCACAGGGTACTCAAACTATCGGAGGAGAAACAATTATAGGGAAAAGTGTTTGAATGCTTCTTTGGAGAAAAAGAGCTAGAATATCTTGAGCATATTGTATCTCACGAGGATGTTAAGGTAGGCCCTAAAAAAATTAAAGCCATTAAGGAATGGAAATTCCCCACAACCATAAAGCACTTGCGACGATTTCTCAGGTTAGCATGGTATTATTGCAAGTTTGTCAAGAATTATGGGAGAATAGTAGCACCTCTCTTAGGTCCCTATATTACTAGTATAGTCCCTTATTTTTTGTTGGTGTAATCCCCTTATTGTTATTGTTGTACCCCTATAACCCAAATATTGTTATTATTATGCCCTTACATTATTATTGTTAGGTCGGCTAGGATTATATTGTCACCCTATGGACTCGTATATATAGAAGGAGGTTTTTTATTTTCTATCATCCAAGAATTGTTCATTTATGTAATGCAAAGGATGTTTCCCCCTCTAAGTGACTTATTTATAAGTCATTGATCTCTATTTTCTTCTATTTTTGGAGCTGGTTTCATAGCATTTGGAATGAGAGCTTTGGATTCTAGGGTTTCTCTGCTCCAAATGGGCCATCATGAAATTTTCTTCATAATTTTTTTCTACAAAGTTTTTGAACTTGAAATTTGTATCACGTGAAGCCGAAATCCAGAGAAACTACATGTAAAAATTTTATATATTGGTTCACAATATTTGCGGAGATATGGTCTGTGGATGATAGGGTTTTTTTAGGCTCCCGAATTTTATCTCAAAGAGCTGACCGTGGGAAAATCGTCACAACTCTCACTTTGAGAATTGGATTTGGATTTTTTAAACATTGGCTGAAATGATACAAAATATAGTTTCTTATGTATCAATTTTAGAGCCAAAGGAGGAAACAGTGACATGAGGCATGCCGTACAAATTTGCACTACTGAACGAGTCCATAATTAGGTCATTTTGGGAGATTGGGAATAAATTTTTCTTCAAGCATCCAAAGAAGGTAATACCTAAGCCATTGGAAAGAATATTCAAAGTGCTACTAAAAGACTAAATTTTAGATATTGAAGATCTAAAATCAAATAAATAATTCATTTTCAATATCGAGCTCCTCAAAAGAAAGAAAAACGTGTGTATTTTTTTTAAATTTCCAAAGTATTGTTTGAAAAATTAAGTTTGAAGTATTCCAAGGGAATATTGAAGGATAGATATCAGTATTGGGTTCTAAAATTGCACCATAAAATAATTCAGCACCCATTAATCCTTGAGAAGGCTCTACTATGAACCATGAATAGGAAGAAGCGCAACATGACATATCAAAATTAGAAGAGAATGTGCACCATATTTCACTCTTGCAAAGAGCAACAAAAAATTAAATGAATGTTTTGAAGAAAGGCATGGAAGCTAAGATGGATATTTTGAAGAAAGGCATGGAAGCTAAGATTGATAATTTGAAGAATGGCATGGAAGCTAACATGGATGGCATGGAAGCTGGCATGGAAGCTAAGATAGATGTCATGGAAGCTAAGATCGATGAAAAAATGAAATATAGCATGGAAGAAATGAATAATGATCTAAAAGCAGACATGGAAGGCTTGATGACAAGGTTGAGACAAGAAATTATTCCAAATGGAGGAAATATAGTAGAGGAAAATCATGATGAGAACAAAATAAATTTTAATCATGATTTCATAAACTCTAATGTTGGATTGAAGACCAACCATATTCCAAAGATCAATATGAGGAAGCTTGATGGAAAGGATCCCGTAACATGGATACTATAGATGGAGCAGTATTTTTATCTCAATAATGTTCAAAACACACAAAAGGCATGCATTGCACCTTTATATTTAGAAAAAAATACAATTTTATGGTATCAATGGCTTTGCTACCGTAAAAAATTGTCACTTGGTCAAATTTTGTGGAGGAAATGATAGCACATTATGAGGATACAAAGAAAAACAACTTATTTAGCCAATTGATAAATTTCAAAAAAAAGGGTTTAGTGGTGTAGCACATTGAGGACTTAGAAAAATTGAATATAAGGGTAACTAATATTCTAGAGGAACACAGGATTGATGTCTTCATACAGAATTTAAATGATAAAATCCAACACGAGGTTCGAGTTTGGGAACCTGATTCATTGGAGAAGGCATTCAAGTTGGATAAAAAATCGAATGTAAAATTATGGCGACAAGGAAGGCTACCACTCACCTATATAAATATGGAAGTGTCTCTACTCCTATAATTCCACAACTTACAAGGTTGAATCCGCAACAATTAGAAGAAAAAACAGAAAAAGGGCTTTTCTACAGTTATGGTAGAAAATACACTAAAGGTCATAAGTGTGCTGAGAAGAAATTACTTTACATATATTGTGAATGTAATGTCCCCAGTTTCTCTACTTTTATTAAACAGTTGAACTATCCTAAAGGGTAAAGTGGACCCCAAACGAAAACAATTATTCTAGACTTATTTTATTATTTTAGTTTAATAAAATAAAAATGGAATTAATTTTGCGAAGACTAGATTATGATTAGAGATCAGGAATCCAAATCCATGACAATGGATAAGGTTCATAAGACTTTCCTAGTTCTCCAAAAATTCTTGGAGAAAATAAATTAAACATTGAATTTTATATTGGAGATAAAAATTTAAAAGGCTACCCTAATAAAGAGGAAAGTTACTGGGAAGACGTGGAATAAAACTAGAAAGAGGAAAAGCTAGTTTTAAAGTACTTTTGTGGAAGAAACAAAAGGAAAGCCTAGGCAAAATGGAAAACATCATCTTGATTAAATCTACGCAGTTAAGGAAACAAGCACATGGTAAAGAAAGCTTAAATAAGAAAATTCTAGGTAGACAAGAGGTTGTCTATTGTTAGAAGATTTGATCTCAGCTTGCGGGGAGTTGTGGAGAAAGAGCTCATAGGTTGGGTGGAAACTAGTCTACCTTAAATGGTATGCACCAGTTAATTTATTTTAATATAGAATTTTTTAATTATTATTATTATGTTGAAGTAAATTGGTAGTAAGATACTTGACTAAATACACTCAAGAGTAGATGTTGTATATGTACGAAATGTTAAAAATACTAAGTGCAGTGAACTGGTAGGTTTGTACATTTAACAGAGTAGCCTATAATAAATATAGCCTTTCTTTGTATGGTTTTACAGACAATAATCTAAAGAGTACCAACTCTCAGAATTTCTAGACCTTGATGAAAGTTGAAATCTAAGGTTTGGTGAACTCTCAGAATTTATTTTCAATAATATGACTTTCTTAGCATTATTTTAAAAATCAGAAAATTCTATAAAAAAATAGTACATAATGAAAATAAAAACGTATGAAAGTCAATGTGAATTTAGAATATTCAAGTAAATTATATGCTATGGAAGAAGAGGATAATTTAATACTATAACTGAGACATAATAGATAACGACAGTAATAGTTTTCAAGGAGGAACTCATAAATTATTACTATAACTAAAATACAAATTCTAAGAGAAGTATTACATCTGAATTATAAACATAACATCATTAAAGGAGAAAATAGTTTGTTAAATATATTACAGAGTTATGTAAATTTAAGGATATAAATCCATATATTTACAGAGTCCAGTTCAACCTTCGTATAAATAAATTATCCAGATTGGGAAACTCTATCCCATATATAATAAACTATACAATCTCTCTGGAATTTGTGCAGAGATAGCATATCGGAAATCCCCAAGTCAGTTACTAGACCAACCTGAAGAGGAAAATTCCACAGTTATGATTGAATATCAAAGGCTATCATCAATATGAAAACTAAGTAAGATGTAAAGAGAACTTGCACAGGATAGAAAACAATGAATTAGTCCTGAGTATGAATATAACCATAAATGAAAATAATACATTTTAAACCCATAAGGATAAATAATTACGTTAATTACAGAGCTGGAAGATTCAACCTATCATAACAGGATAAAAATTAATTATTACTAGGAATGACGTAAGGTACATCCTATGTAGAAAGACAATTAATTTAATTCTAGAAACTTCTTACCTTAAAATTCCTGATTTGTAACGAGAGGAAATGGACTTGTAAGGAAGGATAATTCCTATACCAATTGGAAAGAATTAAAGGGATTAATATTTCAGTGAAACAAATTTAAAATAAAACCAATAGAAAAACTTATCTAAGAAGAGGTTTAAACTGTAAGTACCATAATACAAAATTTTGATCATTACAAAGGCTATATGATTTTGAATTAAAATGTACAACATATCCCTATGATAATGTTGGATGAGAAATCGAAACTTCTAATTATAGCATAATACCCAATTTAGTATTATGGAAAATGGGAATACGTTTTTCGAAGAACATTTTAAACACTACCATAGAAATTGAAAATGGAAACTAAATGAATCCATAAGCCTGCGGAAGTCTCAGTAAAGCCCGAGCTGAGGTAGGATGGTCATGACAAAAATGGATAAGTATAAGTGAGAAAGAATATAATAAAGAAGAGCATATTACCTATAGGAGAGGGTGATTCCGTAAATGGAATACCGTGGGGATTGAAACGGAAATATGTGGAGCATCTCATGATTTCATTTACCTGCAGACCACATAGAAATCATGTCATAAATACATGTGAATTAAAACGAAAGTTGAAATTTCTTTACTCCACTCAAACAAATCAATATTCCAATATTACGTCAAAAACAACTACAGAAAGAGAAAAATGTATTGAGAAATTGTAGTATACACACTGAGTGTTCCAGTGGATGATGGCCTTACTGGTTGAAGTTACGTTTTCACAAATGACATTGAACCAGAAATCCACAAAGAGGAACGAATTGATCTAAGGGATACACTCATCTCTGCAATATTAGGAAAGTCAAGAAAACCCCTTTATAGCATAACGTAAACTACCTATGTAAGTAAAGGAAACAAATTGAATAACTATGAGGTTGTAGACCAGAATATATAATACATTAAATCACAACGATGACCTCTAGACCCACAATTTAAACCCACAACGTGGAAAATTAAAAACTGGGTAAAGAAGAAGTATTACATGAGAAAGCTTACAAGATGCCCGACCTCATTCACTAATTCATGGATAGAGTTCTCACCTCACCATATCGTGAAAATGCAAATCATTACAGATCCGAGAAGTAAATGGAGTGAAAGACATGAAAAACAACTGCATAGTAGAGACAAAAGGGTCGAAAGGATAAACACTCTAACCTAAACGATTAAATGAAACTCTAAAACCATTTCCGAGAAGATCCTCATTATCCAGGCGGAATAAATATAACGCAGGGGAACTTTCCACATAGCTGAAAGGTCTATCACCAATTAAGGAGCCAACAGATGAGCCATGTGCCTATGTACTATAATTAAATGCAACAAGATCCCAAGGAAAGTCTGATTCAAATCATTGGTGTACATCCATACGGAGATAGGAAGGTATTAAATGAATATTAATTACCACATCTATGGAATATTTGATAACACGGTTAATTTTGGTGATGTGGTAATGCCTACAACGATTTTACATATGTTAATGCAACGTAAGAGTTCATATCATATAGATTCGATATGAAAAAGTGTAAAGGAACCCTTCAAGTACACCTGCAAAGGTAAGTGGCCACTTGATTGAGTTTAAAGTAATTAACATGATACCAATCTAAATGTAAAGTCAATGGCAAGGCTCATAGGTAATTCTACTATGGGTCAAAGAGTTAAATGAAATATTCACTGAAGTTAAGATAGAGCCTTCGTAAGGTTAATGTAAAGGGGTAAAGTCTATGTGGCAATTAATATCCCGTAGAACAAGGCCACTAAAAATTTAAGTTCTCTTATGACAAATTATATATATTTCAGAAAGTAGAGATTGGTCATAAATTTTAATTAAAATTTTAGTCAATGTCTATATGGTTGGGGGGAAATAGACTCAAAATATATATAAGTAGTTAACAAGGAAAAAGAATTGGTTAGTAATAGTTAAGTGTGGGATTTAACTATTACTCTACAAATCTCCGTGTAACATAAAATGGGATTGGTTCGTAGACCTAGAGTCTCATTGAAATTTTAGAATTGGAATTTTAGTCCCAAAGAGTATATCTTCAAATTATGAAATATTAAAAGTACAACAATGTAAAATGTTGACAGATGATATTCATGAGA
This sequence comes from Pinus albicaulis, assembly GCA_034641835.2. Taxonomy (NCBI): domain Eukaryota; kingdom Viridiplantae; phylum Streptophyta; class Pinopsida; order Pinales; family Pinaceae; genus Pinus; species Pinus albicaulis. The sequence continues at coordinate 676,985,349 of CM076575.1, forward strand.
ATGTGACAAACCATGGTAAGGATATTATATGTGAATAGTAGAAATTCCATAAATAGCCTTTTTTTTTGGTTGAAATGGAGATGTTACAAATGGTATCAGAGCCCATGTTAAAACACTAGGCTTGAATGTGTGCTCACACCAGATAATCAAAATCCAAAAATCTTGGTTGTTGTAAATTGTTTTGTTAACATAAATTTTCACTAATGTTTACTTTTATGTACAGTGACCTGGTGCAGAACCATACAGCTGCAAACCATGAGTGAAGGGGATGAGTTGTATGTGGATCTAGGTGGTGAAGAAAATTCATCAGATCCTAATGCTCCATTGTTGACGATGATGCATCAGATGCAAAGAGAAATGATGCAACTGAAAAACCACAATGAAAGATTATCGCTAGCCAATGAAGAGAAAGAAAGGTTAATCAGAGAATTGACCTCTAGGAATAGTCATGAAGGTGGAGCTTCTGGTAAAAAGAGATGAGAAACTGAAAATCACTCACAAGAGTCTGAGGTGGATGAAGCCTTTGGAAATTAGTCTAGAAGGAAAAAGGAATTGCAAAGAGAATTATGGAAAATCAAGCCTCCCTCCTATGATGGAGAGAAGGAAGAATATGCAAAATCTTGGCTTCTAAACATGGTAAAGTACTTCCAATTTTATGAGTATGGAATTAACTTGAAAGCAAGGTTGGTTATTTACCAATTACAAGGAAAAGTCACCTTGTGGTGGGAGGAAACTAAAATGGTGCATGTGATAGATGAGAAAAATGTCACATGGGAAGATTTATAAATTAGATTTAAAAATAGATATCTGAATGAACGATATTATGATGATAAATACAAAGAGTTTCATGAGCTTAGGTTGGGACATCTTACCATTGGTGAGTTTATGACCAAATTTACCTACCTACTATCTACAAGGAGAGGATACAATTTGATAATCCCAAGACAATGGATGAATTTTTGCGCAAGGCAAGACTGTATTATTAGAAATTCAAACACATAAATGAATAAGCGAAAAACTAGCAGAACAAAGAAAAGGGAAACTCTAGTGGAAAAAGAAAAAATTCCCCGTGCTTAAAGAATTTTGAAAGAAATCACCAAAGGTATAAGTATACAAAAATTGGAGAAACTCACCCAGCCCAATCACAAATAGATCTAAACAAATATATGGAAAGAGTAAAAGAGAGGGAACTCTAAAATTTAGGGAACCTCTAAAGTGTTGGGGTTATGGAGAACCTTATCTTCTAAGAGGTTGTCCACACAAAACCATTTAGAACATGCAAGTGTTGAGAGAGGCCACTACAATAAACTATGTGGCAAGAAACATACCTAGAATCAATGTTGCCCTGGAAGATCATCAAGCTGAACACCAATCCACCATGGTCGAAATGGAAGGTATGATTGTTGAACAACCTATTTCTGGTTTGGTAGATCCATGTGAGACTTTAAGTTATATAAGTCCTCAAATTGTGGAAAAATGAAAATTGAAGTCAGAAAAATTTTAGCAAGCATTGTTAGTTCAGTTAGCTACAGGAACAAAAAGAAAAGTGACCCATAAATTTTCAAAGATTGGTGTAAATTTAAATGGGTATGAAACTAAAATGAATTTTAATATTTTACCTCTAGGTTCCTATGATGTGTTGGTAGGAATGGATTGGTTAGAAAAATAGAAAGACATAATAAATTGTTTACATAAAACAATACACTATATTGATGGTGAGGTAAAGCTGGTGATAGTGAAAGGGAAACCCAAACCTATATCATGGAAACAAATTTCAACACTTCCGTTGAAAAGGAAAACAAAAAAAGTTTGTCAAGTGTATTTTGTACATGTGGAAGAAATGGGACAGCAAACTGAAAAAGAACAGGTAGAAAACTTACTAGTTATCCAAGAGTTTAAGGATGTGTTTCTAGATGAAATTCATCATTTACTCCCTAAAAGAGAAATTGATATATCAATTGAGTTAATACTAGGAGCTATACTAGTCTCTAGAGCCCCATACATAATGAGTACCCAAGAATCGTTAGAGTTAAAACCATAACTACAAGATTTTTTAGACAAATTCTATATCAAACCGAGTGTATCCCCATGGGGAGCACCAGTACTATTTGTCAAAAAGAAATATTGTACATGCAAAATGTGTATATACTACCAACAACTGAATAAACTAACAATCAAGAATAGATATGCTCTACCCAGGATAGATGATCTATTTTATCAAGTGAGAGGGGCCACAATTTTTTCAAAAATTGATTTAATGGCAGGTTATCATCAACTGAGAATTAAATATGAAGGCATAAATAAAACTAAATTTAGAACAAGATACAAACACTATGAGTTTGTAGTCCTACCTTTTGGGTTGACTAATGCACGTGCTACCTTTGTGTGCTTAATGAACAGTGTCTTAAGTAAATATTTGGACAAATTTATTCTAGTACTTATTGATCACATTTTGATTTATTCGAAGAATGAAGATGAACATAAAGAACATCTCAAAATTGTCTTACAAACACATAGAGAACATAATTTGTATACTAAAATTAGAAAATATGAATTTTATAAGGATAAAATTAGTACTTGGGCCATATAATTTAAGAAAAAGGATTAGTAGTGGACCTAGAAAAGATACAAGCTATAATGCATTGGCCTGTACCTATTGATGTTTCCTCTATAATTTCTTTAATGGGAATTGCAGGATATTATAGGATATTTGTAGAAATATTTTCAGCCTTAGCATACCCTATCACATCTCTAGAGAAGAAAGGAGTGAAGTTTGGGTGGACCAAAAAATGTCAACATAGTTTTGAATACTTAAAACTTAAACTCACAACTGCTCCAATTCTAAAGACTGGAGATCCAAATCAAGAATTTTTAGTGTGTGTATAGAAGGATTAGGAGGAGCGTTATTGCAAGAAAACTCAGTTATAGCATACGAGTCTAGGAAATTAAAGGAACATGAATAGAATTATAGTGTGTATGACTTAGAGTTAGTGGTTGTAATACATTCTTTGAAGATGTGGAGACATTATGTGTTAGGAAAAAAAATTAAATTAATGACAGATTACAGAAGTTTGAAGTAATTTTTCACACAACCTGATTTAAATGCTAGACAAGCTTGGTGGTTGTCCTTCCTTAGTGAATTTGACATGGACATCAAACATATCAAGGGGAGGAAAGATAAAATTACAAATTATTTAAGTAGAAATTCTTGTGAAAGTGTGAATAGTGTTGGGAGTAGTGAAAACTTTGATATTGAAGGAATGATCTAAGAATTAATGAGACAAGACCCAAACTATGAAAAACTCCAATAGAAATTCTAGAAATAAGAGATGGTGGGGTATACTCAAAACTAGAAGGGACTGACTTGTTATAAAGATAGGTTATACATCTCCAATGTGAACTCATTAAAAAGAGAAATTCTAGATGAGTATAAAAAAGGACCCTATGTAGGACATCAATGGTATTACAAATTAATTTCACCTTTAAGAAAGTACATGTTCTGGCTAGGTATGAAAAAGGATGTGGCTAATTATTTAGCTAGATGTTTCGAGTATCAATAGGTAACGGTAGAGCATCAACATCCAGTAGGATCGTTGAACCCTTTACACATCCAAGAATGGAAGTGGCAGATAGTGTCCATAGAATTGTTAACTGGATTGCCAAGAACTAAATACCAAGATGACTTTATCATGGTAGTAGTTGACACATTGACAAAAAATACACACTTCTTATGAGTACAATATAATTTTGGTACAACTCAAGTAGCTAATATATTTATGAAAGAGATTGTAAAGTTGCATGGTATTCCTAAAATAATCATATCAGACAGAGATCCAAAGTTTACTGCAACTTTTTGGAAGACTCTGTTTGGGGGAATGGGTACCAAATTGAATTTTAGTACCGCATACCATCCCAAAACCAAGGGGAAAACTGAAAGAACAAACCATATTTTAGAAGAAATTTTGAGAATGTATGTGACGGGTAGACGAACAAAGTGGGAATACTTTCTACATTTACTAGAGTGTGACTAAAACAATAGTTACCAAGCCTCAATCAAGATGAGTCCTTTCGAAGCATTATCTGGAAGAAAGTGTCATACACCTCTAAGTTGGATTCAAACACATGATAAGTTAATACTTGGACATGATGCATTACAGGAAATGGAAAGGACAGTAAAGAAAGTTCAGGAAAATATCAAGAGAGCACAATACAAACATAAAAGCTATGCATATAAAAAGAGAATTAATAGAGAATTCAATGTGGGTGATCATTTATACCTAATGATTAAGCCCAAAAAGAGTACTTTGTACATTGGTAGTTGTGAAAAACTAGCGTGACACTACTATGGACCTTTTGAAGTGCTTGAAAGAGTGGAACCAACATCATACAAGTTAGCTTTTCCTAGTCACATTAAGGTTCATGATATTTTTCATGTTTCATTACTAAAAAAGTATGTAGAAGATTCTACTCATGATATTGATTGGAATGTGATATAGGTGGAACCAGAAGGGGAATTTCTTCCAGAGCCACTTCACATCTTGACACAGGAAGAAATTGAGCTCCAAAATAGAACAGTGGCTAGGGTGAAAATGCAGTGACGACAATTTTCACCCAAAGAAGCTACTTGGGAGAGAGAGGAAGATATGAAGCTAAAATACCCATCACTGTTTGAAAAGTGAATTTTATATTTTTGTCTTGGCAATAGCGAGGATGGTGCTTTGTTTTAGAAGGGGAATATGTAATGTCCCTAGTTTCTTTGATTTTATTAGAGAGTTGAACCATCATAAAGGCTAAAGTGGACCCAAAGGAAAACAATTATTGTGGACTTATTTTATTATTTTAACTTAATAAAATAATAATGGAATTAATTGTGAAAATACTAGATTATGACTAGAGATCAGGAATCCAAGTACATGAGGATGGATAAGGTTCATACGACTTTCTGAGTTCTCCAAAAATCCTTGGAGAAAATTAACTAAATATTGAATTTTATATTGGAGATAAAAATATAAATGGCTACCTCAGTACAGAGGAAAGTTACTGGGAAGAGGTGGAATAAAACTAGAAAGAGGAAAAGCTAGTTTTAAAGTAATTTTGTGGAAGAAACAAAAGGTAAGACTAGGCAAAAAGGAAAACAAAATCCTGATTTACTGGATGCAGTTAAGGAAACAATATGATGGGAAAGGACGCTTAAATAATCAAATTATGGGTAGACAAGAGGTTGTCTACTGTTGGAAGATTTCATCTATGCTCGGGGGGAGCTTTGGAGAAAGAGCTCATATGTTGGATGGGAACTAGTCTAACCTAATTGTTATGCACGAGTTAATTCATTTTAATTTAGAATTTTATTATTATTATTAGGATTATGGTGAAGTAAATTAGTATTAAGGGACTTGACTAAATCTGTTCAAGAGTAGATGTTGTATATGCACAAAATGTTAAAAATATAAAGTGGAGTGAACTAGTAGGTCTGTACATTTAACAGAGTAGTCTATCATAAATATAGCATTTCTCTGTATGGTTGTATAGACAATAATATGAAGAGTAACAACTCTTAGAATGTCTAAACCTTGATGAGGTTCTAAATCTAAGGTTAGGTGAACTCTCAGAATTTATTTTGGATAATATGATTGTCTTAGCATTATTTTATAAATCAGAAAATTCTATGAAAAAACTAGTACAGAATGAAAACAAAAGTGTATGACAATAAATTTGAATTTAGAATATTCAAGTAAATTATATGTTGTGGCAGAACGGAATAATGTAATGCTAGCACTAAGACATAACAGACAGTGATAATAATAATTTTCAAGGAGGAACTCATAAATTATTAATAGAACTAAAATACAAATTTTAAGAAAAACATTACATATGAATTACAAACATAACTTCATTAAAGGAGAAAGGAGTCAGAAAGTTTAAATATGAGGTTTGGTGAACTCTCAGTATTTATTTTAAATAATATGACTTTCTTAGCATTATTTTAAAAATCTAAAAATTCTGTAAAAAACTAGTACATAATGAAAATAAAAATGTATGACAATCAATGTGAATTTATAATATTCAAGTAAATTATATGCTATGGTAGAACATGATAATTTAATACTGGAACTGGGACATAACAGATAGTGATAGTAATAATTTTCAAGGAGGAACTCATGAATTATTACTAGAACTGAAATAAAAATTTTAAGAGAAGTATTACATCTGAATTACAAACATAACATCATTAAAGGAGAAAACATTTTGTTAAATATATTATAGAGTCATGTAAATTTAATGATATAAATCCATATATTTACATAGTCCAATTCAACCTTGGTATAACTAGACTATACAAATTGGGAAACTTTGTCCCATATATAATAAACTGTACAATCTCTCTGGAGATTATGCAGAGATAGGATATCAGAAATCCCCAAGTCAGTTACTGGACCAACCTGAAGAGGAAAATTCCATAGTTATGATTGAATATGAAAGGCTATCAGCAGTATGCAAACCAAGTAAAATGTAAAGAGAACCTGAATAGGATAGAAAACAATGAATTATTTCTGAGTATGAATATAGCCATAAAAGAAATAATAAATTTTAAACCCAGAAGGATAAATAGCCTTAATTACAGAGATGGAAGATTCAACTTGTAATAACAGAAGAAAAATTAATTATTACCAGGAATGACGTCAAGTAAATCCTATGTATAAAGACAATTAAATTAATTCCAGAAACTTCTTACCTTAAAATTCCTAATTTGTAACAAGAGAAAATGGACCTATAAGTAATGATAATTCCTGTACCAATTACAAAGAATTAAAGGGATTAATATTTCAGTGAAAAAAATTTAAAATAATACCAATAGAAAAACTTATCTAAGAAGAGGTTTAAACTGTAAGTAATAGAAAACAAAATTTCAATCATTATAAAGGCTATACGATTTTGAATCAAAAGCTACAATATATCCCTATGAGAATGTTGGATGAGAAATCGAAACTTCTAAGTATAGCATAATACCCGATTTAGTATTCTAGAAAATGGGAATTTTTTTTCCGAATAACATTTTAAATGCTACCATAGAAATTGAAAAAGGCAACTAAATGAATCCATAAACCTATGGAAGTCTCCGTAAAGCTCGAGCCGAGGTAGGACGGTCATAACGAAGATGTATAAGTGTAATAGAGAAAGAATATAATAAAGAAGAACATATTACCTATAGGAGAGGGTGATTCTGTAAAGGGAATACACTAGAGATTGAAATGGAAATACGTAGAGCATCTCACAATTTCATGCACCTATAGACCACATAGAAATCGTATCATAAATACACATGAATTAAAAAAAAAAAGTTGAATTTTTTTTACTACACTCAAACAAATCTATATTCCAATATTAACTCATAAACAACCAGAGAAGGAGAAAAACGTATTGAGAAATTGTAGTATACATAGTGAGCATTCCAATGCATGATGGCCTTACTGGTTGAAGTTGCATTTTCACAAACGACGTCAAACCAGAACTCCATAGAGAGGAACGAATTGAGCTAAGTGATATAATCATCTCTGAAATAATGGCCAAGTCAAGAAAACCCATTTAGAGCATAACGTAAACTACCTATGTAAGTAAAGGAAACAAATGGAATAACTATGAGGCTGTAGACTAGAATATATAAATACATTAAATCACAATGATGACCTCTATACCTACAAATTAAACCCACAGTATGGAAAATTAAAAACTAGGTAAAGAAGAAGTATTACCTGAGCAAGCTTACAAGATGGCCGAGCTCGTTCACTGAGTCATGGATGGAGTTCTCACCTCACCATATTGTGAAAATTCAAATCATTACAGATCCGAGAAGTAAATGGAGTGACAAACATGCAAGAAAAATGCATAGTAGAGACAGAAGGGTCGAAAGGATAGACACTTTAACCTGAACAATTTAATGAAACCCTAAAACCATTTCCAATAAAATCCTCATTGTCCAGGTGGAATAAATATAACGAGGAGAACTTTCGATGTAGATGAAAGGTATATCACTAATTAGGGAGCCAACAGATGAGCCATGTGCCTATGTAATGTAATTAAATGCAACAAGATCGTGAGGAAAGTCTGATTCGGATCACTGGTGTACATCCATATGGAGATAGGAAGGTATTAAATGAATATTAATTACCACATCGATGGAATATTTGATAATGTGGTTAATTTGGGTGATGTGGTAATGCCTACAACGACTTTACATATGTTAACACAACATAAGAGTTCATAACATATAGATTCAATATGAAAAAGTGTAAAGGAACCCTTCAAGTAGACCTTCAAAGGTAAGTGGCCAAATGATTGAGTTTAAAATAATTAACATGAGACCAATCTAAATTTAAAATTGATGGCAAGGCTCATAGGTAATTCTACTATGGGTCAAAGAGTTAAATGAAATATTCACTGAAGTTAATATAGAGCCTTCATAAGGTTAATGTAAAGGGGTAAAGTCTATGTGGTAATTAATATCCCTTAGAATGAGGCCACTAAAAAGGTAACTTCTCTTATGACAAATTGTATATATTTTAGAAAGTACAGATTGGTCATAACTTTTAATTAAAATTTTAGTCAATCTCTATATGGTTGGGGGGGAATAAACTCAAAATATATAGAAGTAGTTAACCAGGAAAAAGAATTGGTTAGTAATATTTAAGTGTGGAATTTAACTATTACTCTACAAATTTCTATCTAAAATAAAATGGGATTGGTTCCTAGACCTAGAGTCTCATTGAAATTGTAGAATTGTAATTTTATTCCCAAAGAGTATATGTTCAAATCATCAAAGATTAAAAGTACAACAACGTAAAATATTCACAGATGATGTTCGTCAGAATGTGATGAACCATGCTAAAGCTATTGTATGTGAATAGTAGAAATTCCATAAATAGCTTTTTTTTTTGTTGAAATAGAGATGTTACAAATGGTATCAGAGCACAAGTTAAAACACTGGGCCAGAATGTGTGCTCACACCAGAGAATCAAAATACAAAAATTTTGGTTGTTGTAAATTGTTTTGTTAGCATAAGTTTTCAATAATGTTTACTTTTATGTACAGTGACTTGGTACAGAACCATATAGCTGCAAACCATGAGTGAAGGGGATGAGATGTATGTGGATATGGGTGGTGAAGAAAATCCATCTGATCCTAATGCTCCACTATTGACCACGATGAATTAGATGTAAAGAGAAATGATGCAACTAAAAAACCACAATCAAATATTATCGTTAGCCAACGAAGAGAAATAAAGGTTAATAAGATAATTTACCTCTAGAAATAGTCACAAAGGTGGAGGTTCTGGTAAAAAGAGAAGAGGAACTGAAAATCACCCAGAAGAGTTTGATCAGGATGAAGACTTTAGAAAGTAGTCTAGAAGGAAAAAGGAACTGCAAGGAGAATTCCGAAATATCAAGCCTCCCTCCTATGATGGAGAGAACAAGGAAGATGCATAAGCTTGGCTTCTAAACATGTTAAAGTACATCCAATTTTATGAGTATGTAATTAACTTGAAAGCAAGGTTGGCTATTTTCCAATTACATTGAAAAACCACCTTGTGGTGGGAGGAAACTAAATTGGTGCATGTGATAGATGTGAAAACTATCACATGGGAAGATTTCCAAATTAGATTTAAAAATAGATATCTGAATGAATGATATTATGATGATAAAGACAAAGAGTTTCATGAGCTTAGTATGGGACAGGTTACCATTCATGAGTTTATTACAAAATTTACCAATCTTCTTTGCTATGTACCTTATACAAAGGAAGAGAAGGAAAAGGTACAACCATTTTAAAACTGCATACCTACTATCTACTAGGAGAGGATAGAATTTGATAATCCCAAGACAATGGATGAATTTTTGCGCAAGGCAAGACTATGTTATCTGCAATTCAAAGGCATAAATGAATAAGCAAAAAATTGGTAGAACAAATAAAAGGGTGACTCTAGTGGAAAAATAACAAAATTTGCATGCTTAAAGAACTTTGGGAGAAATCACCAAAGGAATAAGTTTGCAAAAATTGGAGAATATCACCTAGCCCAATAAAAAAAAGATCTAAACAAATAGATGGAAACAATAAAAGAGAGGGAACCGTAAAAGTGAGGGAACCTCTAAAGTGTTGGGGTTGTGGAAAACCTCATCTGCTAAGAGATTATCCACACAGAACCATTCAGAACATGCACGTGTTGAGAGAGGCCACTACAGTAAATTATGTGGCAAGAAACATCCCTAGAATCAGTGCTGCCCTGGAAGATCATCAAGCTGAACACCAATCCACCAAGGCCAAAATGGAAGGTATGATTGTTGAACAACCTGTTTCTATTTTGATAGATCTAGGTGAGACTCTAAGTTATATAAGTTCTCAAATTGTGGAAAAGTGAAAATTGAAGTCAAAAAAAAATTCAGCAAGCATGGTTAGTTCAGTTAGCTACATGAAAAAAAAGAAAAGTGACCCATACATTTTAAAATATTGGCGTAAATTTAAATGGGCATGAAACTGAAATGAATTTGAATATTTTACCTCTAACTTCCTATGATGTGTTGGTAGGAATGGACTAGTTAGAAAAATAGAAAGACATAATAAATTGTTTACATAAAACAATGCACTGTGTAGATGGTTAGGTAAAAACAATGATAGTGAAAGGGAAACCCAAACGTATATCATTGAGATAAATTTCAGTACTTCAGTTGAGAAGGACAACAAGAAAAGGCTGGCAAGTGTATGTTGTACATGTGAAAGAAATGGGACAGCAAACTGAAAAATAACTAGTATAAAACTTACCAGTCATCCAAGAGTTTAAGGATGTGTTTCCAGATGAAATTCCTCATTTACCCCAGAAAAATGAAATTTCATTATAATTTGAATTAATACCAGGAGCTATGCTAGTCTCTAGAGCCCCATATAGAATGAGTACCCAAAATTGTTAGAATTAAAACTACAACTACAAGAGTTTTTGGACAAAGGCTATATCAGACCGAGTGTATCCCCATGGAGAGCACCGGTATTATTTGTCAAAAAGAAAGATGGTAGATACAGAATGTGTATAGACTACCAACAACTGAATAAACCGATAATCAAGAATAGATATACTCTACTAAGGATAGATGATCTACTTTATCAAGTGAGAGGGGCCACAGTTTTTTCAAAAATTGATTTAAGGACAAGTTATTATCAACTGAGAATTAAATATGAAGACATAAGTAAAACTAAATTTAGAAAAATATATAGACACTATGATTTTGTAGTCCTACCTTTTGGTCTGACTAATGCACCTGCTACTTTTATATGCTTAATAAACAGTGTCTTAAGTAAATATTTGGACAAATTTGTTCTAGTGTTTATTGATCACATTCTGATATATTCTAGGAATGAAGATGAGCATAAATAACATCTCAAAATTGTCTTACAAACACTCAAAGAACATAAGTTGTATGCTAAACTTAGCAAATGCACATTTTATAAGGATAAAATTTAGTACTTGGGCCATATAATTTAAGAAAAACAATTAGCAGTGGACCCAGAAAAGATACAAATTGTAATGGATTGGCTTGTACCTATTGATGTTTCCTCTATAATATATTTCATGGGAATTTCAGGATATTATAGGAGATTTGTAGAAATATTTTCATCCTTAGCATACCCTATCACGTCTCTAGAGAAGAAAGGAGTGAAGTTGGAGTGGACCGAAAAATGTGAACATAGTTTTGAATAGTTAAAACTTAAACTCACAACTGCTCCAATTCTAAAGATTGAAGTTCCAAATCAAGAATTTGTAGTGTGTATAGATGCTTTTGAAGAGGGATTAGGAGGAGTGTTATTGCAAGAAAACTCAGTCATAACATACGAGTCTAGGAAATTGAAGGAACATGAATAGATTTGTAGTGTGTATGACTTAGAGTTAGCGGGTGTAATACATTCTTTGAATATGTGGAGACACTATGTGTTAGGAAAAAAGTTTAAATTAATGACAGATCACATGTATTTGAAGTATTTTTTCACACAACTTGATTTAAATTCTAGAAAAGCTAGGTGGTCGTCCTTCCTTAGTGAATTTGACATGGAAATCAAACATATCAAGGGGAAGGAAAATAAAATTACAGATGCTTTAAGTAGAAATGCTTGTGAAAGTGTGAATAGTGTTGGGAGTAGTGAAAACTTTGATATTGAAGAAATTATCCAAGAATTAATAAGACAAGGCCCAAACTATGAAAAACTCCAATAGAAATTGCAGAAACAGGAGATGGTGCAGTACACTCAAAACCAGAAGGGACTGATTTGTTAGAAAGACAGATTATACATCCCCAATGTGAACTCATTAAAAAGAGAAATTCTAGATGAGTATCATAAAATACTCTATGCAAGACATGAAGGTTATGAGAAATTAATTTCACCCTTAAAAAAGTACATGTTCTAGCCAAGTATGAAAAAGGATCTAGCTAATTATTTAGCTAGATGTTTGGAGTATCAATAGGTAAAGGTAGAGCATCAACATCCATTAGGATCATTGAACCCTTTACGCATCCTAGAATGGAAGTGGCAGATAATATCCACAGACTTTATAATTGGATTTCCAAGAATGAAATGCCAACATGACTCGATCATGGTAGTAGTTGACACATTGACAAAAACTACACACTTCTTACGAGTACAATCTACTTTTGGTAAAACTCAAGTAGCTAATATATTTATGAAAGAGATTGTAAAGTTTCATGGTATTCCTAAAATGATCATATCAGACAGAGATCCAAAGTTTACTGCAGCTTTTTGGAAGACTTTGTTTGGGGGAATGGATACCAAATTGAATTTTAGTATCGCATACCATCACCAAACTGATGGAAAAACTGAAAGAAGAAAGAAGGTTTTAGAAGAAATGTTGAGAATGTATGTCATGGGCGGACCAAGAAAGTGCAAAGACTTTCTACATTTAGTATATTTTGACTAAAATAATAGTTACCAAGCCTCAATCAAGATGAGTCCTTTTGAAGCATTATATGGAAAAAAGTGCCATACACCACTAAGTTGGATTCAACTAAAGGATAAGTTAATACTTGGACCTGATGCATTGCAGGAAATGGAAAGGATGGTAAAGAAAACTCAAAAAAATATCAAGAAAGCAAAAGACAGACATAAAAGATATGCAAATAAAAAGAGAATTAATAGAGAATTCAATGTGGGTGATCATATATACCTGACGATTAAGCCTAAAAAGAGTACTTTGTACACTGGTAGATGTGAAAAACGAGCACCACACTATTGTGAAACTTTTGAAGTGCTTGAAAGAGTGGAACCAACAATATACAGATTAGATTTTCCTAGTCACATTAAGGTTCATGATGTTTTTCATGTTCAATTATTAAAAAAGTATGTACATGATCCTACTCATGATATTGATTGGAATGTGATACAAGTGGAACCAAAAGGGGAATTCCTTCCAAAGCCACTTAACATCTTGGCGCAGGAAGAAATTGAGCTCCAAAATGGAACAATGGCTGCGGTGAAAGTGCAGTGAAGGAAATTTTCACCCAAAGAAGCTACTAGGGAGCGAGAGGAAGATATGAAGCGAACATACCCATCACTGTTTGAAAAGTGAATTTTATATTTTTTTCTTGGCAACAATGAAGATGGTGCTTTATTTTAGAAGGGGAATATGTAGTGTCCCAAGTTTGTCTGCTTTTACTAGATAGTTGAATTGTCATAAATGCTAAAGTGGACCCAAAGGAAAACAATTATTGTAGAATTATTTTATTATTTTAATTTAATAAAATAATAATGGAATTAATTGTGCAAAGACTAGATTATGATTAGAGATCAGGAATCCAAGTACATGAGGATAGATAAGGTTCATACGACTTTCTCAGTACTTCAAAAATACTTGGAGAAAATAAATTAAATATTGAATTTTAGATTGGAGATAAAAATATATATGGCTACCCTAGTAAAGAGGAAAGTTACTGGGAAGAGGTGGAATAAAACTAGAAAGAGGAAAAGCTAGTTTTAAAGTACTTTTGTGGAAGAAACAAAAGTAAAGCCTAGGAAAAAAGGAAAACAACATCCTAATTAACTAGATGTAGTTAAGGAAACAAGTTGATGGGAAAGAAAGCTTAAATAATCAAATTATGGGTAGAGAAGAGGTTGTTTACTATTGGAAGATTTGATCTATACTTGGGGGGAGTTGTGGAGAAAGAGCTCATACGTTGGGTGGAAACTAGTCTACCCTAATTGGTATGCACCAATTAATTAATTTTAATTTAGAATTTTATTATTATTATTATTATTATTATTATAGTGAAGTAAATTAGTAGTAAGGGACTTGACTAAATCTGTTCAAGGGTAGAATTTGCATATGCACGAAATGTTAAAAATACAAAGTGGAGTGAACTAGTAGGTCTGTACATTTAATAGAGTAGTCTATAATAAATATATCATTTCTCTGTATGGTTGTACAGACAATAATCTGAAGAGTACTAACTCTTAGAATGTCTAAACATTGATGAAGTTCTAAATCTAAGGTTATATGAACTCTCAGAATTTATTTTGGATAATATAATTGTCTTAGCATTATTTTACAAGTCAGAAAATTCTATGAAAAAACTAGTACATTATGAAGACAAAAACGTATGACATTTGAATTTAGAATATTCAAGTAAATTATACGTTGTGGTAGAATGGAATAATGTAATTCTAGAACTGAGACATAACAGACAATGACAATAATAATTTTCAAGGAGGAACTCATAAATTATTAATAGAACTAAAATACAAATTTTAAGAAAAGTATGACATCTGAATTACAAACATAACTTCATTAAAGGAGAAAGGAGTCTGTTTTGTAAATTTAAGGATATAAATGGATATATTTACATAGTAACCTTGGTATAACTAAATTATACAAATTGGGAAACTCTGTCCAACATATAATAAACTGTACAATCTCTCTGGAAATTATGGAGAGATAACATATCAGAAATCCCCAAGTGGGTTACTGGACCAACCTGAAGAGGAAAAGTCCATAGTTATGATTGAATAGGAAAGGATATCAACAGTATGCAAACCAAGTAAGATGTAAAGAGTACCTGCATAGGATAGAAAACAATGAATTAGTTTTGAGTATGAATATAACCATAAAAGGAAATAATAGATTTTAAACCCAGAAGAATAAAGAATTACCTTAATTACAGAGATGGAATATTCAACCTATAATAACAGAAGGAAATTTCATTATTATCGAGAATGACGTTGTTGGGCTGTGAATACGACCACTTTTTTAAAACACTTATTTCATCCATTTTTACTCTTCTTTATCATGTCATTTATTATAATTTATCATATAAATCCATTTTTTAATGATTTATGCTCTTATGGATGAATATTATCTCTTCTCCTTTATTTTTAATAAATTGATTATTATTATGCATAATTTTATCAATGATGGTTTATTAATATATTTTCTAACATCACTCACCATTTTAGCCTCCAATATATTTTCCAAATTGTAGATTTGATCTCCAAATCATCATCAAATATTTCAACTCAGAAATTCGTTGGAATAAGAAGTGATAGTTTTATGGTTGAGATTCTGGGTAAATGGAGAAGAATCCAGAAAATCCGGAACATGGGTTTTGTCCAGAATGGACCAGGTCAACTTTAATGAAGGACGTTTTGCCTAAATTCGGCATGTATTGAGAGAAACAAAAGGTTCTTTAAGCACAATTTTCTCATATTTGCTGTTGCGGCCATCCTCCAAATTATCTCAGTCGCAAATCCAAATTTGACTTTCTCTTGTTGAATGATGGATGGAAATATATTTTCTTGTTGATAAATTGGTTAGGAAAAATCCAATATTGTTATGAGAAATCATATTTACTATTTAATTTCTCCTCTTTGTGATTATAAAAGGAGAGCATGTATTATGTATTGAAGAACAAAGGATGGGAGATGGAGAGATTTCTTGTTGTAATTACACAATTCCTCATCGACTCCATTGATTAAAAAAAGATCGACCATTTGTAAAAAAATTTATGCATGATTAATACAGGAACTTGTTGCCGTTTAATTTCTTAGTTTTGCAGTAGCCCAGTGGCGTTTCACCGATGGTTGAGGGCCCGACCCTGGTGGATCGATCCACTGTTTGTATTTCTACTCTTTTAATTACTGTCGTGTCATAATTGTGATTGGTTTTATTACATTTGTAAAGTTAACTAAGTTTCTTTTGAATTGTTTATTGCTATGTTGCGTTAATGAATTGCATTGCTGTTCCATTTCAACAAGAATCTTAATTTTGGTATTATTCATCTTGTCATTACTTATGAAGATTTGCTATTCAATATTTATTTCATTTGTTATTCTGTTGGATTGCTTAATAATGTTTTTTGTCGACAAGGTTTAGTGTTTAACAGAATTTGCTATTCGATTTCTTTAAGTTCATATTTGCTGTTTAGACTCATTAGTTAGTATTTGGTGTTCAATTCCAGAGCCCTGATCATTTCCCATTCATTAGCTTCAGATTGCAGAAAGATTGTTTATTTACATTGTTAAAGTTTTTTGTTTATGCACATAGCCATTCAATTACATATTGCTATTCATTTCTAATTATTGCTTTTAAAAAGAGTTCTTCTTTGTTTATTTCAACGACAGTTAGTTCAATTTCGATTTCCCTTTGATTTCTTTAAAGGAGGATCATCAACTGTACAGGACACTGGTTATTGCTTCCACATTCCCAGATTGATTGTTTTGTTTCAGTTTGATTTCAACTGCATCAATTTCTAGAGGAATGAGTTATTGCTACTATATCCTGAATTGATGTTTGTTGAGTGAATATTTGAATTTCAGAGTATTTGAGTTTATATTAGATTTCTTTTCCAAGCATCTACTTACTCTTGCATTTAGAACACTGTACTACATATTTAAGAGCATTACTCTTGGATAAATTGCTGCCTCAGACTGAGTACACTCTTGAAACAAAAATTCATTCCTGGTTTGATAATTAATGTGAGATAAATAGACATTAAAAAGACACCTTTTATACCTCAAAATTTTGGCACCATTTCCAGGGAGTGTGTATGCCATTTAGAAAGAGTGATGCATATTTAATTTTTCTGCTTGGGAAGAATTGGGTATTAAAGATGAAAGGTAAGAACCTGTGCACCGAGGAAGGAACAAACTTGTTCACTGACCCGCTTCACAGCAGAATTGAGTGAAAGCTTAAGATAGAATTTTTGAAAAAAAATCTTGTAATTCCACTTGAGCGGTGACGTAAGCACAACCCATTTCACTAACCAATTGACAGGAACATTGGAAGGAGGATCCTAGAAGAAACACATGAAGAACATCTTCTATTATGGTAAGAAATGGCTCACATTGCAAATTTTGAATTCCCTATCAAGGATCTAGGAGGAGTGACACAAATGCACATAATTCCCCCATTTCCTCTACCAAATTTTCATGGTTTGACAAATTAAGATCTAGATACATTCTTATTTGAGTTTGAAATACATTGTAGAGGATATGATTATTATACTAATGATGAAAGATTGAAAGTGTTTCCTCTTACTCTAAAAGGAGCAGCTCTTCGATTCATGATCCTAGGTGGGAAATACATCCAAACATGGGAGGACATGAAGAACATATTCTTGAAGAAGTACCAAGACTACTGCAAATCCAATGAAGATATTTTCAGTATGATACAAGGGGAAGAGCTGGAAGAGGTTTTGATGGACAAAAATTGAATATTTTTAAAAACTATTTCCATCCTAAGTAGCCCTTGATGTCTACTTTCCAACCCAATTTGAATCACTCCATTTGTATTTGAAACGAAAAAGTTAGAACCAAAATATTGACAGGGTGTCTAGTAGGCAGCTCAAGAATAGAGTTGGGACAGTTATTTTTTGGAGACCTAAATGCCTATATTTTTAAAATTTGTTTCTATGGTAGATTCCTCAGTAAATTTAGTTTACAACGTAATTTGAATCACTCAATTTTGATATTGTATGAGTAATTTGTGACCAAAATATTGACTACCTTTCATAAATTAGCACTCTTGAAACTCTGTTTTCTCGGCTGTTCACTAGCGTATTTGACCCATCAATTCTTCTTGTCTTCAAAAAATGTTTCTATTGGAGATAAATATATGAATATAATTTAATCTCCAATTTTAATTGGTTCAATCTGCCATTAAATGAAAAATTTATGCTTGAAATATCAACTGTTGGTCTAAGCTGGAAAATCGAAAATGACTCTATTATGCAGGTTCTTCTAAGCATATTTGACATATCATAGCATTGAATTTTTAAAGCCTGTTTCTATTGGAGATAAAATATTGAATTAGCTCTCATTTGGCTTTGGAATCATTCAAATCCAAAGAAAAACAAAGAAGTTATGATTGAAACACTGCAG
This sequence comes from Pinus albicaulis, assembly GCA_034641835.2. Classification (NCBI taxonomy): domain Eukaryota; kingdom Viridiplantae; phylum Streptophyta; class Pinopsida; order Pinales; family Pinaceae; genus Pinus; species Pinus albicaulis. The sequence goes on from CM076575.1 coordinate 677,003,772, forward strand.
GTTAGCATGATTGGCCACTGCTCTCCCGCGGGTAATAAATTAATTTTACTTTGTCCATGGATTTTTTCTACAGAGTAACTAATTGTTAGTTTTTTGCATAGTACTTGGATGAGGGGAGCCCAATCACCTCTATTTCTCCATGATTTAATGTTTTATTGCAGGTATACACTCGTTTTTTGCAGGTCTTAGCAGAACAAAGAAGGTCAATTTATGGACGAGCGATTCTTGAAAGAACTTTTAGTAAAACAAGGGAATTTCATCCATTTCATTACCTAATGGATTCATAATAAAATAAATGAAGAATTTGTTTCCATTTTAAGATTCATGCCACTACTGACAAATTTTTTTTCAAAAAAGATCATTTTTTTGCATTAACAGATTGATATTCCCCTAGGAAATAGCATCATAGCTGTTGTAACTTAATAAAGTGTTGTTTCTTTTCTGATTTCTTTTATGTTTTGTATTTTAGGTGTTGATCCCTCCAAATTTTAGTTTTCGCTCCATTTTCAATTTAACAAAAGGACCCCACCATGCAAGTTTCAGTTACAGAAAGTAATTCTTTAGCAGCACCAATTCTGTAAAAAAAAATATTTTTTCTTGAAACCTGTACATAAAGTTTGTTTTCTTTTACTTTGCTTGTTTTTTATATAGAATTTTATTTCTTGAACCATTCTTACTTTGCTTGCTACAAATTTTTGTTGTTCCTTTCCAAAGGAACAACACTTTTGTTGTTCCTTTCGAAAGGAACAACAGTATTGTTGTGAGTGTTTTTGTTGTTTCTTTCCAAAGGAACAACACTTTTGTTGTTCCTTTCGAAAGGAACAACAGTACTGTTGTGAGCATTTTTGTTGTTCCTTTCCAAAGGAACAACAATTTTCACCGTTTATTTTTGTTGTTCCTTTCCAAAGGAACAACATTTATGCTAATAAATTTTGTTGTTCGTTCCGAAAGGAACAATAGTTTGGCAAAAAAAATTTGGTGTTCCTTTCGAAAGGAACAACATTTTCCTAGATTATTTTTGTTGTTCCTTTCCAAAATAACAACACTTTTTAAATGCATTTTTCTTGTTTTTCAACAACATTTCTAGGACTTTTGTGAATTTTTCATGACTCTTTGAAAGACAAACATACAATTTATGCAAGGATACACAAATTAGAGGTTACTGGAATTAACTAATCAAGAGAAATTGTCATTTTTAAGAAATTGTTTTGTAGTGATAAGAAAAATGAAAAGACACAACCATCTATATCACTTTGTTGTCTTTATTTTCACTAAAATTAATATGATCGGTTATCTTTATCATGTTGGTTCTTCCCTAAATCATCATAACTCTCTTTGATTTTTATTTATTGAATAAGAATAAGGGCATACTTTCTCTATTGAGATGTTCAGACTTCTTCCACCATCCCTACTCTTAAGGAGTGTCGAGACATCATCTATACATAAATAGGGAAGTGCTACATGAAAAAAAGAAAAGAAAAAATCTCTATATGATTATTAACAATTCTATGATATGGCCTATGGAGGATAGGGGGTCTCATCAAGAGCCAGCCTACCATGATCATAAGGGAGCAGTGAAGTGGCATTCCCATTATGGCCACCACACCAGGGATATGATCCAATGGACAACTCAAAAAAATAAAAATTCCTTGGAATAGGAGGTCTCATCACAAGCCGGCCTGCCCACCTTTCACTCCTTCCTGGTGAATGGCATTGTGATTCATCTTGTTCCCAAGCTAGCACAATGGCCTCCATCATGAAATCACACAAAAATTCCCTAAGCATAAATAAAGGATAATGGTTCCAAGGGTGAGAAAGCAACTTTGTCAAGGTTATAGACACCCGTGGGCAACAGAGCTCTGCTGATGGTATTGAAGTCATATTCTTCACAAATCAATGGTAATGATAAACCCTTTTTTATATCTTTATCTAATATCAAATGAGAGTATGCTCCTAAACCCTTTTTTTCGGAACCTCTTATGCATGAAATTTATTTATAAATCGATCATAATTTTTTATGCGGATAATGACCGCATAAGTATTTTTTTTCACAACTGTCCTTTTCCCTTATTTTTGAATCATTAAATGAACATTTCCATATCTACTCACGATTTCAAGATATGCATTGATTTCAGTAATGCGATAATTTTTTGATCATATCATAAGTATATATGCCTTTCCATGTTATACAATTGTTGTGCTGTACGCTGCTCTTCTATTCTGAATTTGCCACAATATTGATACTGCATTTCTACAGAATTTTTGCTGATTGAACTTTTGGCATACATCTTATCTGTTGCTCTTCAAAATTAACATTGTGGATTCAAGAAAATTTCATACAGAATCATGATTTTTTATAGGAGAGCAACAATTATGGGGGGAATTCTATTCGCAATACGACTACACTATTGCAACTAACAACAAAGGCTCACGAATGTGTACAATTCTTTAGACTTGATGTGCTTGCATGGCTTTCACCTTTTGCATCACTTTCAGTATCTGCTCAGCCAACATCAGCTTCAACAAAGGCCAGTCCCTACATGTCCTTCCACATTTTTTCGGAGGTAACACTTGAGGTAAAATAGCATAATTTTCTGATGTATTATGAATTTAGGAGAATTTCATGAAAATCCATTGAGCATTATTTATCATTATCCATTCCACATCTTTACCACTTCCAATTTTTCAGAGACATCTCATCTTTCAGTTTGGGGGAGTGTTGTTTTCCTTCATTTCTTTCTTATGACCATTTCAATAATCTTCTTTATCATCCATTGATATTCTTATTCATTCTTAGCACCTCCATTATTCTATGTTGCTTTACACCAAGCATCGATTTCAACAGATTGTAGCAACCACCTCTGTTTGTTTTCTACCATCACATGAGGACATGCTCATTCTTCAGTTTTAGGGGGGGGGGGGGGGGGGGAATTGCATCATGGATGTTTTCTACTCTCTTTCTCGTTTAAAGCATACAATTTCATTTTTATACAGTGCGTAAATTGATTTGCATATATATTTAAAACTATGGACTGAATTCTTATGCTTTCTGGATAACAAAGAGGTATCATTAAAATACACAAACCCAGATAATTTCACGCTAAATTAGTTCATAAAATTTCGAAAATTATGCACTATCACCTACAACCATTTTGTTTATATCTCATTATCCGTGCATCAAAACGATCTAATTTTTGAGAAAATGATTAATGAAGGTTGTTGTTACTTATGTCACATTTTTATGCAACTTCATATACATATAGTTGAACGTCAACTGTAAAAATTGTTAAGCCTTAATCAAAATTGCTAAAATTGAATATTCATTATTTGAGGAAGAATTCATTTGTTCCATCCATTTCATGAGTTGGGATGAACAAATTTTCTTTGCTTGGTTAACACATGGGTTTTGGGTTGCATGAGGACATGCAATATATTCAGTTCTAGGTTGCATGAGAACATGCAATATATCCAGTTTGGGGGTATGTTGGGCCGTGAATACGACCACTTTTTAACACTTATTTCATCCATTTTTACTCTTCTTTATCATGTCATTTATTATAATTTATCATATATATCCATTTTATAATGATTTATGCTCTTATGGATGAATATTATTTCTTCTCCTTTATTTTTAATAAATTGATTATTATTATGCATAATTTTATCAATGATGGTTTGTTAATATATTTTGTAACATCACTCACCATTTTAGCCTCCAAGATATTTGCCAAATTGTAGATTTGATCTCCAAATCATCATCAAATATTCCAACCCAGAAATTCGCTGGAATAAGAAGTGGCAGTTTTGCGGTTGATATTCTCAGCAAATGGAGAAGAATCTAGAAAATCCAGAACATGGGTTTTGTCCAAAACGGACCAGATTAACTTTATTGAAGAACATTTTTTCCAAATTCATCCTGTATTGAGAGAAATGCAAGGTTATTTGAGCATGATTTTCTCAGATTTGTTGTTGTAGCTGTCCTCCAAATTATCTCAGCTGCAAATCCAAATTCGACTTGCTCTTGTTGAATGATGGATGGAAATATATTTTCTTGTTGATAAATTGGTTAGGAATAATCTAATATTGTTATGAGAGATCATATTTACTATTTAATCTCTCCTCTTTGTGATTATAAAAGGAGAGCATGTATTATGTATTGAAGAATGAAGGATGGGAGATGGAGATTTCCTATTGTAATTACACAATTCCTCATTGACTCTCATTGATTAAACAGAGATCGGCCATTTGTAAATGTTGTTATGCATGATTAGTACAAGAACGCATTGTAATTTAATTTCTTAGTTTTGCAGTATCCCAACAACGTTTCACCAGTGGTTGAGGGCCCCACCCCAGTGGATCGATCTGTTGTTTCTATTTCTACTATTTTAATTACCGTTGTGTGATAATTGTGATTGGTTTTATTACATTTGTAAATTTAATTAAGTTGCTTTTGAATTGTTTATTGTGATGTTGCGTTAATGAATTGCATTGTTGTTCCATTTCAACAATAATCTTAATTTTGGTATTATTCATCTTGTTATTGCTTATGAAGATTTGTTGTTCAATATTTATATCATTTGTTATTCTGTTGGATTGCTTAATAACGTTTTTTGTTGACAAGGTTTGGTGTTTAACAGAATTTGCTATTCGATTTCTTTATGTTAGGTCCCTATATTACTAGTATAGTCCCTTATTATTGTTAGTGTAACCCCCTTATTTTTATTATTGTACCCTTGTAACCCTCATTTCATTATTATTATTCCCTTAAATTATTATTGTTAGGTCGGCTAGGATTACATTGTGGCCCACTAGGATTACATTATGGCCCCATGGACTCCTATATATAGAAAGGAGGTTTTGTAAATTGTATCATCCAACATTTGTTCATTTATGTAATGTATTGGAGGTTTCCCCCTTGAAGTGGCTTATTTATAAGGCGTTGATATCTCTTTTCTTCTATTTTTGGAGCTGGTTACACAACATTTGGTATCAGAGCTTTGGATTCTAGGGTTTCACTGCTCCAAACAGGTCATCATGGCATTTTCGTTATAAATTTTTTCTACGAAGTTTCAGAAGTTGAAATGTTTAGGGTACGAAGCTGAAATCCTTAGAAATATTTTCTAAAAATTTGAGAGCTTGGTTCGCAATATTTTTAGAGATATCATCTGTGGAAGTTAGGTAATTTTTCAAGCTCCTAAACAGGTCATCGTGGAATTTTCGCTATAAATTTTTTTCTACGAAGGGTTAGAATCTGAAATTTATATGGTGCGAAGCGGAAATCCTAAGGAAATTCGTCGAAAAATTTCAGAGATTGGTTCACAATATTTTTTGAGATACGATCTGTGGAAGGTAGTGTTTTTTCAGGCTCCTGAATTTCATCTCAAAGAGGTGATCGTCGAAACATTTCAATAACTCTCTCTCTGGGCAGTGGATTTGAGTGTCGTAAAATGTGGTCACAAGTACACGGACTTTAGTTTCTTGGATATCAATTTCAGAGACAAAGGACGAAACAGTGACACGTGGCAAGTCCTACAAGTTTGCTCTACTGAACCAGTCCAAAATTAGGTCATTGTGGGAGATTGGACACAAATTTGTCTTGGGGAATTCAAATTAGATCAGATCTGTGACATTTGAAAGAAGCTTTAGAGGGATACTACAGGGCTAAAGTTTAGATATTTAAGATTTTCAATTACAGAGATATTTCAATTTCAATATCGAGCTCCTCAAAGCAAGTAAAAGGTGTGTATTTTTTTCTAAATTGCATAAGTCTTGTTTGAAGAATCAAGTTGAATTGATTCCAAGGGAATATTGTAGAATAGGTATCAATATTGGATTCTAAAATGGTGCCTAAAAAGAATTCAGCACCCATTAAGCCTTTAGAAGGCTCTACTATGACTCATGAAGATGAAGAATTGCAACATGATCTATCAAAAATACAAGAGCAAGTGCAACAAATTTCACTCTCGCAAAGAGCAACAAAAAATGAAATAGAAGTTTTGAAGAAAGGTGTGGAAGTGAAGATGGACAGTTTGAAGAAAGGCATGGAAGCTAAGATGGACGGCGTGGAAGTGAAGATGGAGGGTTTGAAGAAAGGCATGGAAGCTAAGATGGATGGCGTGGAATCTAAGATGGATGGCATGGAAGCTGGCATTGAAGCTAAGATGGATGATCTAAAATCAAACATCGAAGATTTGACAAAGTTGAAACAAAAAATGTTTCCTAATGGTGAAAAGATAGTAGAATAACCTCATGATGAGAACAAAATAAATGTTAATCATGATTTCATAAACTTTAATGTTGGCGGGAAGAACCACCATATTCCAAAAATGGATATGAGGAAGTTTGATGGAAAGGATCCTGTAACATGGATACTATAGATGGAGAAATATTTTGATCTCCATAATGTGCAAAACACACAAAAGGTACACATTGCAACTTTGCATTTAGAACAAAATACATTTGTATGGTATCGATGGCTTTGCTCCCGTAAAAAAATTGTCACTTGGTCAATTTTTACGGAGGAAATGATAGCACATTATGAGGATACAAAGAGAAACACCTTCTTTAGCCAATTGATAAATCTCAAACAAAAAGGTTTAGTGGGGCAGCACATTGAGGACTTCCAAAAATTGAATATAAGGGTAACTAACATTCCAGAGGAACACAGGATTGATCTCTTCTTAGGTACTCTAAAGGATAACATCCAACATGAAGTTCGTGTTTTGGAACCTGATTCATTGGAGAAGGCATTCAGGTTGGCAAGAAAAGTTGAATGTAAAATTATGGCGACAAGGAAGCCCACCACTCAATTCTATAAAGAAGGAAGTGTTGCTACGCCTAGATTTCCACAACCTACAAGGTTGACACCACAAAAATTGGAAGAAAAAAAGAGCAAAATGGCTTTGCTACAGTTGTGATAGCAAATACACTAAAGGTCATAAGTGTGCTGAGAAGAAATTATTTTACATAGATTGTGAAGAGGAAAATGAACAAGAAGAGGATATACACCAGGAACCAGCCCTAGAAGAGGAAGAAATGAATCCGACCATATCGTGTAATGCACTGGCAGGAATTAACACTCCTCAAACTCTCAAGATAGAAGGAAAAATAAAGAAGAAAAAGGTAATAGTGTTGATTGATTCAGGTAGCACCCATAATTTTATTCATTATAAGGTAGCCAAGGAATTAAATTGTTTCCTATACCCAGCACCAGAATGTCAAGTGATGGTTGCAAATGGAGGAACTATAAATTGCTCTGGAAAATGCCATAATATCAAGCTAACCATGGGGGAATATGTGTTGACTAGTCCAATACTTTCCATTCCTATGGGAGGTGCTGATGTTGTACTAGGAGTACAATGGTTACAATCTTTGGGGACGGTAGCTTTTAATTTTCAAGAACTTTTCTTGAAATTTTTTTCAGAAGGAAAGGAAGTCGAATTACGGGGTATTGAAGGGAATACGGGAAGGATAATAAGCTCTAATGTCATGACAAAGCTTCTAAAGAAAGAACAATGAGGCGTAATTGCACAATTATGCTCACTAGAAATTCCAACATCAAAATCATCTATTTCTGCAGATCTCCAACAAGTCTTGGACAATCATTCCAAGGTGTTTGAAACTCCCAAAGGACTCCCACTTATTCATGATCATGATCATGCTATTCATTTGATTCCAGGAAGTGTTCCTCCAAACATCAGGCCTTATAGATATCCTTACTTCCAAAAGAGCGAAATTGAACGTATGATTGCAGAAATGTTAGAGGCGGGTATAATTCAACCTAGTCAAAGTTCTTTCTCTGCTCCTGTAGTATTGGTACACAAGAAGGATAGATCATGGTGAATGTGTCCGGATTATAGGGAGCTCAATAAGCTCACCATTAAAGATAAATTTCCCATTCCTGTGATTGATGAATTATTGGATGAATTACATGGAGCAATTTATTTTACCAAGTTGGATCTTCATTCGGGATATCATCAAATTAGAATGAAGACTGAAGATATTCCAAAAACAACATTTCGAACTCATGAGGGTCATTATGAATTTTTGGTCATGCCTTTTGGCCTTACCAATGCACCTTCTACATTTCAAGTGTTGATGAATTCCATTTTCAAACCCTTCCTTAGAAAATTTGTGCTAGTATTTTTTGATGATATACTAATCTACAGCAGGTCTTGGAAGTATCATGTTGAACATGTTGATAGGGTGCTCAAACTATTGCAGGAGAAACAATTATATGCAAAAACATCCAAATTTTTCTTTGGAGTACAAGAGGTGGAATATCTGGGTCATATTATATCTCACGAGGGTGTTAAAGTAGACCCTAACAAAATTAAAGCAATTAAGGAATGGAAAGTCCCCAAGATAATAAAGCAGTTGCGAGGATTTCTCGGTTTAACAAGCTATTATCGCAAGTTTGTTAATAATTATGGGAGAATAGCAGCACCTCTAACAACATTATTGAAGAAAGATGCATTTTCATGGACTCCTGAAGCAACTAAGGCCTTTGAACATCTTAAAGAGCCAATGTGCCTAGCATCGGTCTTAGCTACGCCAGACTTCACAAAAACCTTTATTGTGGAATGTGATGCCTCAGGAAATGGAATTAGTGCAGTTTTAATGCAGGAAGGAAGACCCATTGCTTTTGAAAGTCATCCAATCAAAGGAAAGTATTTACAGAAACCTATTTATGAGAAGGAAATGTTAGCAATGCTGCATGCACTAAAGAAATGGCGAACTTACCTAATGGGAAGACACTTCAAGGTAAAAACTGATCATGATAGTCTTAAACACTTTTTGGAACAAACACTATCTTCAGAAGAGCAGCAAAAATGGGTCACAAAGATGTTGGGTTATGACTTTGAAATAATCTACAAAAAAGGAAAGCTTAATGTTGTTGCAGATGCACTCTCAAGAAAAGATGAAGAGGTGGAAGCATTGCTTTGTGCCATTTCTATTATCCAACCAGATTGGATAACTGAAGCAAGAGATGAATGGAAGAAGGACAAAGATGTATGGACACTCATTTAAAAGTTGCAGCAAGATCCTAGTACATCTGATACATTTAGTTGGAAAAATGATTCCTTATGGTACAAAGATCGCTTATATCTTTGTAAGAATTCCCAACTGAAACAAAAGATTCTTTTGGAATTGCATACTTCTCCTTTAGGAGGACACTCAGGATTTTTAAAAACTTACCACAGGGTGAAGAAAGATTTTTTTTGGGATGGCCTTAAATCTGATATTCAAAAGTTTGTGGCGGAATGTTTGGTTTTCCAGCAGAATAAAGTGGAGACAATTAAGACCCCGGGACTTCTACAACCTTTATCCATTCCAAGTCAACATTGGGAGGAGATTTCAATGGATTTTTGTTGGCAATATGATGCAGAGTGTTGTCCTTGATGGCAACCCACTGAATGAAGATGAAGACATGCGACTGTTGACATGTGTTTTCCTTGATGGAAATTCACCTGATGAAGTTATTATTGACTTGATGGACTTGGTAAATGATGTTTTTTAGCAATATGATGTTGAGTGTTGTCCTTGAAAGGTTGTTAGCAATATGATGTTGAGTGCTGTCCTTGAAAGGCAACCCACTTGATGAAGATAATGGCAACTTACTGGATGAAGTTGTGCTTGATAGAATATGTCTTGATGAACTAAATTTGATGTATCTACAGTGAGTACAGAAGGAAATGAAGAAAGGAATTCAGCATGTGATAGATCTATGATAAAAAGAGTATGTCTCTAGGCATACACGGATTTGCCTAAGGGAAGTCGCGTATGCACGCGGAAAAGAACGTTCCAAGTCGCGTATGGGCAAAAGCGCTCATAAAGTGCAAAACCAGGGGTAACTACCATGGTATTGACCCATTGTATTGGGTAATGATTCGTCTAAATGACCCCGTCCAGGAATACCATCAGAATTAATATTGTTTTGGCTCATGGTATTGAACAAGGGGCCCGTGGTATTAAAAAAGGATAAACCTATATAAGGAGAAGAAATTCATTGTGCAAATCCTGAGTGTGGGTGCAAGATGTCTGAGCTTGAATAAATACTTCTCTTTGAAGTAGATCTGAATGGAAAGGGTTATAATTGAATGATAGATCTGAATGCATGATGCACCAAAGAAGAAAATGATGAAGAAGGGAATCTAGATCTGAAATATACTTGTATTTGCTAGATCTGTTTAGGGGATGATTAGATCTGAGAAGAGGCGAACATCTGTCTGAAGTAAAGGGTAAAATCTGAGTAATGTATCTGTTCTGAAGAATTGCAATGCCCTAAATGTCTGAAGAACCATACGCTAGTTCGCCGCATAAGAAGCGCGTATATACGCGGCTTTGCTGAAGAGAGAGCGCGTATGCGCAGTGAAATCAGCTCTGTAATTTTTATAGAAGTATACGTGGGTTTATGTGATTGGAAGCGCGTATATACGCGGTATCAGTGAAAGGAAAGCGCATATGGAAACTAGGGTTTGCTGAAGCAAGGGGTATGAAATGTATGATATGTTCTGCTATGTTACTGCTATCTGTGAATGATGTATTCTACAGTTCTGTGTTGTCTGAATTGATAATTTTCAGTTTGATGTATGATTGAGCTTAAATGTATGGAGTGGGTCTAGTCTGAAAATATGATGAAATGTGGCCTGCAAGTGGTGTCCTAAAGGAAGCTTTGGATCCGGTGTGAAAATTGATGAAACGTGGTCTGTAGAGGTGCTGAGGTTGTAGCCGGTCGGGGGTGGTAGCTCCCTTCAGTGGTGGTAAACGGAAGCCGAGGGTCGTAGCTCCCTTCAGTGAGGCTGGTAAACGCGAAGCTTGAAGCCTTGGTCGTAGCTCCCTAAATTGCGCAATTGGTAAACGAACGCAGGTGGGTGCCTGCGTGATGGTAGGAGGCTGCACCAGCACATATGTTGTAAGATGTTTTCTCTATAATAAAATATTGAAGGATGAGCAACTGCAGCGGTGGTTTTCTCCCGACTTGGGTTTCCACCTAAAATCCTGGTCTTCATGTGTGATGCTTATGTGTGATGGTTTATTCTGTTCTTACTGCACTTGTTTACTGTTTATAGAACATCTAATGAATGAATGATGGAATGATATAAGTGAAGGATCAATGGAATAATTAATTCTCTGTGTACACGCGAGTTTTATGAAGGATATCTGCGTACATACGCTAGTTGGCTTCATCAAAGTAGCGGATGGGTTTTAGAGCATGAAAAAGTAAAAAGTTTTGAATATGCAGTAAATACTGATTCAACCCCCCCCCCCCCCCCCCTCTCAGTATTTTTCCCAACAATTTTATCATAGGTTTACCAAAGTCAAAAGGCAAGAATGTCATCATGGTGGTAGTTGATAGACTTACCAATTATGCACACTTTTGTGCATTATCTCATCCATTTAAAGCAAGTACAGTTGCTACTACATTTATGGACAAAATTCAAACGCTACATGGAAGCCCAAGGGTTATTGTGAGCGACAGAGATCCCATTTTTACTGGAAATTTTTGGACGGAGTTATTTTCTTGTTTGGGTACTCAATTAGCTCATAGCTCATCTTATCATCCTCAATCAGATGGTCAAACTGAGATAGTAAATAAATGTTTGGAAGGATATCTTCGTTGTTTTGTATTTGATAAACAAACACAATGGGTCAAGTGGTTACCTCTCACCGAATGGTGGTATAACACTTCCTTCCATACTGCAGCAAAAATGACCCCATTTATGGCACTTTATGGATATCATCCACCATCCATCACATCATATTTAAGAGAAAATTCGAAGGTTCAAGCAGTGGAAGATCACATCGAGCATCAGCAAGAAGTTCTCCAACTCTTAAAGGATAACCCGAATTTGGCACAAAATCGAATGAAACAACAGGCAGATCAACATCGCAGCGAGAGAAGTTTTGATGTAGGAGATTGGGTATTTTTACGGCTACAACCATACAAACAAATGTCTTTCAAGCAAGCTAAGAAGGATAATAAATTATCACCAAAGTACTATGGTCCTTACAAGGTGTTGCAAAAGATTGGTTCTATGGCATACAAATTGGAGCTTCCTACTTCTTCGTGAGTACATCCAGTTTTCCATGTTTCATGCTTAAAGAAGGTTATAGGTGAAAATCTTCCAGTTCAAACAATATTGCCAGAACTTGATGAGGAAGGAAAAATCATATTGGAACTTGAAGCAGTCACGGAAACAAGAACTCGACAGCTACGGAATCGATCAATTTCAGAGTATCTCATCAAGTGGAAGAACTTACCCACTGAAGATTCTACATGGGAGTATGAGAATTTTATACAGAAGCACCCGGAGCTACTCAAGCGTTGAGGACAACACTTTTTTGAAGGAGAGGGGCATGTTAGGTCCCTATATCACTAGTATAGTTCCTTATTATTGTTAGTGTAACCCCCTTATTGTTATTATTGTACCCTTGTAACCCCCATTTTGTTATTATTGTGCTTTTAAATTATTATTGTTAGGTCGGCTAGGATTACATTGTGGCCCACTAGGATTACATTATGGCCCCATGGACTCCTATATATAGAAAGGAGGTTTTGTAAATTGTATCATCCAAGATTTGTTCATTTATGTAATGTATTGGAGGTTGCCCCCTCGAAGTGGCTTATTTCTAAGGCGTTGATATCTCTTTTCTTCTATTTTTGGAGCTGGTTAGACAACACTTTAAGTTAAGATTTGCTATTTGGACTCATTAGTTAGTATTTTTTGTTCAATTCCAGAGTGCTGATCATTTTCGATTCATTAGCTTTAGATTGCAGAAAGATTGTTTATTTACATTGTTACAGTTTTCCGTTTATGCACATAGCCATTCAGTTACAGATTGTTGTTCATTTCTAATTCTTGCTTTTAAAAAGTGTTGTTCTTTGTTTACTTTCAACAACAGTTAGTTCAATTTTTATTTCTCTTTGATTGCTTTAAAGAAGGATCATCAACTGTAGAGAACACTGGTTATTTCTTCCACGTTCTGAGATTGATTGTTTTGTTTCGGTTTGATTTCAATTGCATCAATTTCTAGAGGAATGAGTTGTTGCTACTGTATCCTCGATTGATGTTTGCTGAGTGAATATTTTGATTTCAAAGCATTTGAGTTTATGTTAGATTTATTTTCCAAGAATTTATTTACTCTTGAATTTAGAACATTGTACTACATATTGAAGAGCATTACTCTTGGATAAATTGCTACCTCAGACTGAGTACACTCTTGAAAAAAAAATTCGTTCCTGGATTGATAATTAATGTGAGATAAATAGCCATTAAAAAAAGACACCTTTTATACCTCAATAGACGTAAGGTACATCCTAATTAGAATGACTATTAATTTAATTCTAGAAACTTCTTACCTTAAAATTATTAATTTGTAACGAGAGGAAATGGACCTGTAAGGAATGATAATTCCTATACTAATAGCAAAGAATTAAAGGGATTAGTATTTCAGTGAAATGAATTTAAAATAAAATCAATATAAAATATTATATAAGAAGAGGTTTAAACTGTAAGTACCAGAATAAAAAATTTCTATCATTACACACACCAATGGTTGGCTGGGAATGGTTTCTTGTATTTGAATTTCTGAGGAATTGGGATCAACCAAGGACGACTCTCGATCGATCGTTGAATAAAATAGTGGAGGAATCAAAGAATTTTTTTTGTAACCAACAAGAAGGCAAGATGCAGAAACAATAGGGTTGTCCAACACTCTCTTGGCTTCATCCATATATGGACAAAGGTGAATGGAATGATGCCCTTCACACAACCTACAGGGAGTCGTAATCTTACCGAGTTTCTTATGAGTCTTATTATTGCTAGTCAAAGATGTGCCACCAATATGACTTCCAAAAGCCAAAGGAAATGGCGGATGGCCATCAGACCATGCGTCAAGTACCTTGAGAATTCTAGGCTAGTAGATGGTCACCTTTTCACAACATGCAAGGGAATTTGAATTTCCAAGGAAGGTTGGATGGTTTATTAATGGAGGGTGTCTAAGGCACAATAGCTGCAGAGCTGGCTTCTCTCTTATCTAACTTCTTATTCTTCATCTTATTCTTCTTCTTCTTACCCACCTGGTTACTAGAATCCACACTTTCACCAGGAAAATTAGAAGAAGATGACAAAGAAATAAGCGAATAAGGGGAGAGACCCACCTTAGAATCAACACAATGTTGTTCAGGTGGAGGGGATGGTTGTATACTGGGCAGAATGCTCAAGACCACAGAGGTCAAGAACAACCAAACATGCAACCAGACAGTTAACCCAGGCACAAAAAATGTTTCCATATAAGGAGCACCAACATTCCCAAAAGCAGGAAAAGGACCAGGATTCTCTTTGGAAGGGATTCCTTGGTTGGTAAACCCCGGAAAAGATTCCATTGGAAATAACCTTAAAACAAAATAATAAGGAAGTTAAATTTAACCAGGAATATTTCGTGGGTATTTAATTTTTAAGACATTGAAACAAAACTCTGATGTTTCATATTTTAAGAGTCAAGAACCAGGTAAAAGGTGACTCTATCACTTTCAATTTTAAACGAGCATGAAAGGAAAAGTGCTCGACAATCTCTTCTCTTTTTAGTGGGTCACGAAAAGATCAAAATGAATACTTTGGTATGTTAAGCAAGAGGGTATACCAGGTTTCCCTGAACTTCCATATACACCTTGGTGATCAAATGAAAAGGAAATGACCAAGGACTTGACGTACTTTCAGGTAGTCTCCCCGAATGCTGTGTTCAGTGTATCATGGTTATAAGGCAGCAGAATTGTCTTCTTATGGATAAAAGGATTGCAACCTAGAGGGGTCTCCTATTATATACTCAACGGTACGGGGAGCACAAGTCCGTAGTAGCGTTGTATAAACCCAGATGGCGAACAAAAGCTACTAGGTTTTAAGACGCTGGAACACGTATCTACCCTAGACCACTAAATGTGAGTGTTAATTTTCAATGTTTCCTTAGGTTAATTAAATGAATTTTAAAGTTGATCTTGGATTATGTTTTAGTTTTAAGGCCCTATCTAATTTGGATCTCAAAATTCCTAAATGAAAGCTATATGCAAATGAACATCATTTCTGATTCAATGAATGCTAGTTACGAGAAGGATAGATATCTTTCAAACAAAAGAAAACAGTGAAAGTATGTGAAGAAATCCACTAATGCATCTAACAAAATCAAAACGAAAATGAAACTCTTTCCCAGACAATTAGTCGCTAGTTATGCAAAAAAACATTTCACTTTTGATGCAAATAAAAAATGAATATTTTTTTTTTTTATTTCAATGAAAATAAGTACATGATGAACTAATTATATGAAAAAATGAAACCAAAGACTAGGTTAAGTGTTATGTAGGAATCTAAATTCAATGAATCAATAAAATGAAAAACAAACACAAGAAAGCACTAAAACTAATGTCACAATCTTTCAAACCAAGAGAATGCTTTCAAAACAACCCAAAACAAGTAATGTAATCTATGATTGGAGCAATAAGGAGAATAATCAATTGAGAAATAGAATGACTCTACAACCAAATAAATCAATCAAAAAAGATCAAGAAAACTAAGTGTAATCGATCCAAAATTGAGAGTCATAATAATCAAAATGACTTGGTTCCCACACAGAAGGCTCAGTGTACGAAACCCTTAGAAACCCTAAGGATTCGATTCACACTGATAAGTAGATGGAAAAACGACTGAGAAAAGCAAGTTGATGGTAGTGAAAATAGTCCCAAAGGAATATTTACACATAAAAAACAACCTAGAAGCAAGCACAATTGGCCAAAAGACTCTTTAAAGAGGTAAAACCAAATCCTATAGGAGTTGGTGTGACTGCAAGGTTGTAATCCGTGCCATACAGGGGTTAGCGCAACTACAAAAAGAGCAACATGCACCAATCGACGCGATTGTTCAGAGGAAAAATGTAAAAAGCCATATAACTATGGGAAAAAGAGGAAAAACCAAAACCTAATGAGAAGAGGTCAATCTTAACACTCTGGAGCTAAACAGAGGATGAATACTAAGCAAGAAAACCAGGAAAGGTAGATAAGTAAATCAATGGTTGAAGCTAAGCCAACAAGATGAAAATGAAAAACTCGCACTGATCCCAGTCGAGTTGCCAATTTGTTATGTAGGTAAATCCTCTCTGCAGACAGAGACAATCCCTCTAGCCCTAGAGTGGGTCTAGAAACAAAGAGACATGCAAGAGTGTTGACTTCTAATTATTGAATTAAAAGAGGACATGGTGGATCAACCTACCTGGAGTCCAATGGTGTCGTCGTTGTTGTAGTGGTGGTGGCCTCTCGCTCCTACCTTGACATGTCACGATCCTTTCGCAGTCATGCTCGGATACTTGAACATACAACAAAAACAAGAACAACATACAACATAATAATTTCACTCATAACTACTAGCCAGTAAAATAGGGATAAGCTTATTGCATTAAACATCTAACATAATACAAAATGGGAACCAAACAATAGTCACGTGTATGTATTTATGGAAGGAAGATTTACAACCAATGCTTTGACGTCGCAGTCTCCTCCAACGGGGTTCAGTCGGAGCACGTCTCAGATGCTTGTCAAGGAATTCAGATGGGATAAAGGCATGGACTCAATCTCTCTCAAAAGACATGGAATCAAGCTCTCTCAATGTAATTCCTTCTTATTCTATCTCTCCAATATGTTTAATTCTTGAAGTTTAGTTCTTCAGCTATTCAGCTAGTTTGTGCAAAGATATATAGCTTCTTTTTATAGAGGAAAAGGAGGAGGTTGGGATCCCTACAAAAGTGGGAGGAAGGCCTATCCTTTAGGGAGTTCCTATAAGAGGTGGAAACCATAAATTGAAGGAAGGAGTCTGTGGTTTTTCAGTTCAACCCCTCCCATTGACTCATCCTCGAGGAGGTTGGAGTGGAATATCCACCTCTATTTAAAAAAAAACATTCCATAAACAACTTGGCGCGAGTGGAAAACTAGGACATAGCGCCATCTGGGGCAGGGCCCAGTGTTAATCTTCCTCTTCGGCATGAGCGCATAACTGACTACCCATGCGAAGGCAAAAACGAGGGTATTTTATTCTCTGCTCAGGGAATTGTCAGCAAAAGGAATATTACTCTCATGTAAAGGGATACAGTAATGGTCTTTGCAAGGCATGACACTGCGTATTGATCATGGAAATGACCCTCCAATGGGCCAGATGGGGATTGCAGGGACAGTGACAAAATGTTGTGTAACACTATCGTTTAATGTAACTGCATCTCTGTATGAATGTATACCAATCCTCTGTATGTAAATTTTCCTTGGAATCTATTTTTATTTAATTTACCGTACATCATTCACATGGTTCATCCGTCATTTGATTGAACCTTCCACTCCATAGGAGTTTCTCCAAGATTAGATTTCATACACTTGGACGATGACAATCTATTCGTGATTATAGTTTAGGGTTTCATTAAATAGTTTAGTTTTTTCTTCGGACCTTCTTTTAATTCCATGTTCTTTGCTGAGAAATTTCATTTTGGCTTTGCAACTAATTTTCTTTTCATCTACAAGAGGTTTCTGTCTATTACATCGATATGAAGCTCATGAGTTTCCTCACTAACGTAGGTAATACAACTCTCTCATTTTAGTTTATTTGGTGTGTTCTACACTTAACTTATAGTTTGCTGGTTCGCCAGTCTCTGTGATTTTTTTTAAAGTTACATTACTTATTCCACGTTTTCCCCTAACTCTTTTATTGGCCTTTTCAAGTATTTTAGAGATGAGTTCATCTCTTAGCTCATGGTGCTCCTGTCCGCGATGTTTTGGTTCTAGGTTTCTTGTCGATCTACAAATTCAATTGGTAAATTATTTATGGCCATGACACAGTTAATGTTTTCTGTGTACACTCAATTTTCCAATACATTTACTCCTTTCTTAGTCATTGCTGAAAGAAGATTGAATTTCTGGCTTATTTGTTAGTAGTCAAAACAATTTCAATTAGTATTTTAATCTTATGGATTTATGATACGATTTTTGTGTCATCTGTAGGTGGATGGAACCGTGGGATTCTTCACTTATCTGTCATGTTAATTTTCACTTTCACTCCTACCTTTACGTTCTAGCCATGCTCCCTCAGTTCGACTTTACCAAGACCTCTACAGGGTTAAGGATTGATTTAATTGCCTTTAACAATTTCTGTGTTAGCGTTCTAAAATACTATTTGTAAAATGAATTGGCATTAACATAATACGAAGTTGGGTATTATTCTACCCTTAGAAATTTCGATTTCTCTTCCGACATCCTTGTAGAGATATGATTTCTCTTCCAACCTTCTCATAGAGATATGTTGTATCATTTTGTTGATAATCATATAGCCTGTATAATTATAATAATTTTTTATTCTGTTTTTTAAAGTTTAAACCCTTTCTTAAGTAGGTATTGTTATTTCTTATATTTTGATTTATTTTACTGACATAACTAATACCTTTATTCCTTTTTAATTTGTAAAGGAATCCTCATTCCTTACATGTTCAATTTCTCTTGTTACTCCTCTGAGATTTTAAGGTAAGAATTTTCTTTAGTTAAATTAATTACTTCCGACTTAGGATGTACCTCACATCCTTCCCTGTAATAACTAAATTTTTTCTTGTTATTGTACATTGGATTTTCCTTCTCTATTATTAAGTTAATTATCCCTTATCCTTTTGATGTTGAATTTTAAATTTATTTCTTCCAATTTTATCTTTATAATCATCCTCCAGAATTAATTTATTTATGTTTATTATGTGCAGGTACTCCCTACATCATACTTGGTTTGAATATTTCTGATAGCAGTTTCCTATCCAGTCATAATGGTGGACTTTTCCTTTTCAGGTTGGTCGAGTAACCCATTTGGGGATTTCTGTTATGCTATCTCTGCATAGTTCCACAGAGCTTATACATTTTATTATATATGGGAAATAGTTTCCAAATTTTTATAATTAATCTTACATAAATGAATTGGAATTTATATCTATGTGGATTTATATCCTCGCATTTACAAACTCTGCAATATATTTAATACTTTCCAGGTGTAATACTTTTCCTAGATCCTCTCGTTTCATTCTAATAATAATTTCTGAGTTCCTCCTAGAAATTATTTCTATTTGTATGTCTTTGTTAGAGTATTACAATATTCATTTTTTCTTATAGTAGGAAACTTACTTTAATGCTCTAAATTTACATTGACTGTCATACATATTTTTTGTCATTTTGTACTATTTTATTCATAGAATTTCATGATTTGTAAAATAATGTTAAGACACTCATATGATTCAAAATAAATTTTGAGAATTCACCTAACCTCAGATTTAAACCTTCATCGGGGTTGAGACATTCTAAGAGTTGGTAATCTTCAAAATACTGTGTGTACAACAATAAGTATTAATGCTATATTTATTATAGACTACTTTGTTAAATGTACAGACCTACTAGTTCACTGCAACTTAGTACTTTTAACATCATTTTCATATACAACACATACTCCTGAACAGATCTAGTCAAATAATTTACCACTAATTCACTTCACAATAATAATAATAATAATAAAATTCTAAGTCAAAATGAATTAACTGGAACATACCAATTAAGGTAGACTAGTTTCCACCCAACCTATGAGCTCTTTCTCCATAGTAACCCCCAAGCAGAGATCAAATCTTCCAGCAGTAGATAACCTCTTGTCTACCCAAAATTTCCTTATTTAAGCATGCTTTCCCATTATCATGTTTCCGTGTCCGGTTAATCAGGATGTTGTTTTCCTTTTGGCCTAGGATTTCATTTTGTTTCTGCCACAAAATTAATTTAAAACTAGATTTTACTCTTTCTATTTTAATTCCACCTCTTCCGAGTAACTTTCCTCTTTACTGGGGTATCTTTTTAGATTTCTATTTGCAATCTAAAATTCAATATTTAATTTTTTTTTCTCCATGTATTTTTGGAGAGCTGAGAAACTCTTATGAACCTTACCAATCCTCATGGATTTGGATTCCTGATCTCTAATCTTAATCTAGTCTTTTCATAATTAATTTCCATTTTCATTTTATTAAATTAAAATAATAAAATAACTCCACATAATTATTTTCATTTTTGGTCCACTCTATCCTTTAGGATGGTTCTACTATATAATAAAAGCAAAGAAACTGGGGACATTACATATTCCCCCTCTAAAATAAAACATCGTCCTCAGTGTTGCAAAGACAAAAAATATATATATGAAATTCACTTGTCAAACAGTGATGGATATTTTTCCTTCATACCTTCCTCTCGCTCCCAAGTAGCTTCTTCGAGTGAAAAGTACCTCTAGTGCACTTTTCCCCTGGCCATTGTTCTGTTACAGAGCTTGATTTATTCCCATGCGAGGATGCGAAGTGGTTGTGAAAGGAATTGCCCTTCTCGTTCCACCTGTATCATATTCCAATCAATAACATGTATAGGATCATGTAAATATTTTTTTAATAATGAAACACAAAAAAAATCGTGAAGCTTAATGTGAATAGGTAAATCCAACTTCTATGCTACTGGTCCCACTCTTTCCAGAGCTTTAAAAGGTCCACAATAGCGTGGTGCTAGTTTTGCACAACTACCTATGTACAAGGTACACTTTTTGGGTTTCATCATCAAGTAGACGTGATCACCCACATTGAATTATCTATGAGTTCTTCTTTTATCTACATAGATTTTGTGCATCTCTTATGGTGTCTTCATATTTTTCTAAATTTTCTTTACAGTCCTTTCCATTTCCTACAATGCATCAACTCCAAGTATTAACTTATCATCTCGTTGAGTCCAAGTTAGAGGTGTATGGCACTTTATGCCATATAATGTTTCAAAATGAATCATCTTGATTGAGGCAGTAACAATTATTGTAGGCAAACTCTACCAAATGTAGAAAGTCTTCCCACTTTGTTGGTTTATCTATCACATATATTCTCAACATGTCTTCTAAAATAAAGTTTGTTCTTTCAGTTTTCCCATTGGTTTGGGCATGGTATGTGGCACTAAAGCTCAATCTGGTACCCATTCCCCCAAACAGAGTCTTCTAAAATGCTAAAGTAAACTTTGCGTCTCTGTCTGATATGATCATTTTAGGAATACGATGCAACATTACAATCTCTTTCATAAATACATTAGCTACTTGAGTTGTACCAAAGGTATATTGTATTGGTAAGGAGTGTGTGGTTTTTGTCAATGTTTCAACTACTACCATGGTAGAATCATGTTGGTATTTAGTTCTTGGTAATCCAGTTATAAATTCTATGTAAGGTATCTCCCACTTCCATTCTGGGATGGGTAAAGGATTCAAAAATCCTACTGGATGTTGATTCTCCACCTTTACCTACTAACACTCCAAACATCTAGCTAAATAATTAGCTATGTCCTTTTTATACCTGTCCATAATTTCTGATACCATCGATGTCATGCATAGGTTATTTTATGATACTCATCTAGAATTTCACTTTTTAATAAGTTCACATTTGGGATGTATAATCTATTTTTGTAACAAATCGGTCCCTTCTAGTTTTAAGCATGCCCCACTATCTCACTTTTCTGCAATTTTTCTTGGATTTTTCATAGTTTGGGTCCTGTCTTATTGCTTCTTGCATCAACCCTTCAACCTCAAAGTTTGTATTGCTCCAAACGCTATTCAAACTTTGACAAGCATTCCTACTTAAAGCATCCGCAATATTATTTTCCTTCCCTTGATATGCTTGATCTCCATGTCAAACTCACTAATAAAGGACAACCATCTATCTTGTCTAGCATTTAAATTAGGTTGTGTGAAAAAATACTTCAAAATGATGTGATCTGTCATTAATACAAACCTTTTTCTTAACAGATAATGTATCCACATCTTCAAAGCATGTATTACAATAGCTAAATCTAAATCATACACACTATAATTATATTCATGTTTCTTTAATTTTCTTGACTGATATGCTATGATTGAATTTTCTTGCAGATATACTCCTCCTAATCCCTCTCCACAAGCATTTGTACATACTAAAAATTCTTGATTTGGATCATAAATCTTTAGAATGGGTGCAGTTGTGAGTTTAAGTTTTAACTGTTCAAAAATATGTTGAAATTTTTCTGTCCACTCAAATTTCACTCCTTTCCTTTGTACAAATGTGATAGGATATGCTAAGGCTGAAAATATTTCTACAAAACTTCTATAATATCCTGGAATTCCCATGAAATGTATTATAGAGGAAACATCAGTAGGTATAGCCTAATCCATTATAGCTTGTATCTTTTTTGGGTCCACTGCTAATCCTTTTTCTGAAGTTATATGGCCTAAGTATTGAATTTTATCCTTATAAAATTCACATTTCCTAAATTTAGCATACGACTTATGTTCTATGAGCATTTAAAAGAAAATTATGAGATGTTATTTATGTTTAGCTTCATTCTTATAATATATAAAAATTTCATCAATAAATACTAGAACAAATTTGTCCAGATATTTACTTAACACATTGTTCATTAGGCACATAAAGGTATTAGGTGCATTAGTCAACCCAAAAGGTATAACTATAGACTCATAGTGTATGTATCTTGTTCTGAATGCAGTTTTACTTATGTCTTCATCTTTAATTCCCAGTTGATGATAGATCGTCCTTAAATCAATTTTTTAAAAGAGTGTGGCTCCTCTCACTTGATCAAATATATCATCTATCCTCAGTAGAAAATATCTATTTTTTATTGTCATTTTATTCAGTTAGTGGTAGTCTGTATACATTATGAATGTACCATATTTATTTTTTGACAAAAAGTATCGGTGCTCCCCATGGGGATACACTTGGTCATATATAGCCTCTGTCCAACAACTCTTATAGCTACAATTTTAACTCTAACAATTTTCGGGCAACTCTATCAATTCTGGGTGTAGCTCCTGCTATTAACTCAATTGAGAAATCAATTTCTCTTTTAGGGGCTAAATGAGGAGTTTCATCTAGAAAACCATCCTTAAATTGTTGGATGTGATCCATGTGGATATTGGTGGCCACCCACCTATTCCACTTGGGGCCCCACCATTGTCTCTTTCAGTTTTTTAGTTTTAGCACAACTTACTATTTTTAGTAGTTTTTCGGGTCCTGAACTTCTAGAGATGTTTTGAGGCCCTAAATGACATTTTTTAGGAAAACTGGGAGAAACATGGGTCCATGCACTGATGTTTCTCACATCAAAATTTGTAGTCCTCAGATAGCTCTTTCTAACAAGGTATGGTATACGTCAAACGGAGATCGTATTCGAAAGTTATGTCCCTGGGAAGCTGAAACACCAATTTACCCAAATAGGGCCCATAGTTTTGGTGCTTCATCTCCTAGGGTTAGGGTTTGTATGTTTAGGATTTCCCATTGTTTCTAAATAAAAAGAAGGCCCTCGAGCCTCATTGTAAGACAGTTCAGAGGCATGTAGCCACCACATCTCTTCTCATAAATAAGATACCAATGCCCTAGCTAGTTTATTTCCATTTTGTGTGTAATAAAATTTCAGTTATTTGATATTAATGAAATGATGTGTTATTTCCACTGCATATTTGTATTTATTCTTATATGTGTATTATGTTGCATTTTTGCATAAATATGGATTAGTGGTATCATAGCCGTCTTCTTTTTC
Organism: Pinus albicaulis; assembly: GCA_034641835.2. Classification (NCBI taxonomy): domain Eukaryota; kingdom Viridiplantae; phylum Streptophyta; class Pinopsida; order Pinales; family Pinaceae; genus Pinus; species Pinus albicaulis. Next base: position 677,027,413 of record CM076575.1, read on the forward strand.
TCAATCCTTCTTTGCATGTCCCAAACAAGGCTGGGGTATAAGGAGTTAGGGCTTGATCTGGTTGAACCTTTCCAAGATCAGCCTTGCAAACCCCGATGTCCTCACATGGGAGATGAAAAGAAAGATTAGGGAGCAGGAGATCCTATCAAAATATTTCTCGAGGAAGCCCTCGAAAATCAAAGGAATGTGATGGTGGATAAATTTGCTCAAATCCTTCAACGATTGCCCACTGGTGGCCTCTGCATCAAACAACCACTTTGGAGGCGCGAATCTCTTTAAGGTGCAAGTAAACTTTGAAATTCACATATTTGAGGGTCAAATAGATGTAGATGTCATAGATAGATGGTTGAATATATTAGAAGTATGTTTCTCGGTTCATGAATTTTTTGACTAGGAGAAGATTATTTTTTCACTCCTCAAAGCTACCCCCCATATCAAGGACTGATGGGAAACCTACTGTGAGAAAAAGGATGAGACATAACCCTCAATGTTCTTATCCATGCCCACTTGGAATTCTTTCTGAGACACCATCAAGGAATAATACTATCCCGTGGGGAGGTACGATGACAAGTACATAAAATGGACCACGTTGCGGCAACAAATGGATGAAGATGTGTATGAGATGACAAATCTATTTGATACCATATGCACAAAGCTGGGTATCAAAGATTCGAAGAAAAATTTGGTGCTAAAATATCGTAGTTGTCTGCATAAATACATTTAGGAGGAAATGGAGTTCCTCAACATCTCCTCACTTGGTACTTCATACCGGTATGCTGCCAAGATTGAGTAGAAACTCAAACAGAAGAAGCGAGACTTTTTATCTATGAATCAAAAGCAAGGGAAAGGTGCTCCAAAAATATACAACAAAGGACAAAGCCAAGGCATTGCAACACAAGGCAACCTGTCAAACCCAAAAGAAAATAACAACACCGTGAAGCTGAAGAAGGACACGGGAAAGTGGTGTGAGTTCCATAAAAGCTCCACTCACAACACAACTGAGTGTCGGGCCAAGTAGTCACTGGTGGCCGAGATGAGTGATTTTGATGGCTGGTCATACCTTTTGGGTTGACGAATGCTCCTAAAACCTTCATGAGGTTGATAGACGACATCTTGCGGCCATTCACCAACTTATTTGTAGTAGTGTACTTGGATGACATTCGAATGTTTAGCCAGACTTGGGAAGAGCACCTCCACCATAGCCAAAAAGTCCTCCAAACACTGCAACAACACATGTTGTGTGCCAATTTGGAGAAATTCACTTTTAGCATTACCCAGGTTCAATATCCGGGATACATTATTGATGAAAGGGGGGTTTATGTGGATCCAACCGAGACCTGAGTCATTTGAGATTGGCCATCCCAAACCACTCTAAAAAATATTTGCAACTTTTTGGGTCTTGCTAATTTCTACTGCAGGTTCATGTTGAGATTCTCTCATATCACTTGGCCCTTGAGTCAAGTCACCAAGGGAGGAGCGAAAGCACAATTCTTCTGGTCAGAATCTGAACAAAAGGCGTTCATAGAATTGAAACATTGTCTTTGTTCTGCCCCAGTGCTCACATTACCAGACTTCCAACAACCATTTGAGATTGAGACATATGCCTTTGACTATGTTATTGGAGTAGTTATTACTCAACAGGGGCATCCACTGGCATATCAGAGTGAGACATTGTCTGACACAGTTCGCAAGTATCCCACTTATTACAAAGAAATGTATTTCGAAGTCCAGGCTTGTCGAAAATGGAAGCATTACATTTTGGGGAAGGAAACAATCATTCACACAGACCACCAACCCCTAAAATTCATACAAACAGAAGGGAAGTTGCAGAATGATCGCCATTAGAATTGGTCGACATATCTGCAATAGTTTCATTTAAACATGAAGTACAAGAAGGGTAGCACCAATAATGTTGCAGAATGCCTCATGTGCCCACTGATCATGGCACTAACCACCATTCTCAAATATTGTGGGCACAAGACTTCTGATTGGCTGCTTCTCTAAAAGAGAAATAAAAAATTTAGCCACACATATAAGGCACCCTTAGAGGGTATGCAAGTTCCTGATTTTCACCTCTAAGATGCACTGTTATGTCACCTGGGACACATTTGTGTTCCTTCAAGCGAGCCTGCCAAGATGATATCGGAAGCATACTATAGTCGAGTCGCTGGGAATTTCAGGGTCAAGAAAATAGTAGCAATACTGCAAAAATATTACTATTGGCCAAACCTTCAACAAGATGTCAAGAAGTACATCAGATCATGCACTACTTGCATCATTGCCAAATAGACTATCAAGAAGCAAGGCCTATATACTCCACTACCTACCCATATTCGACCTTGGGAATCCATCTCCATGGATTACATGTCCGACCTTCCTTCTACTAAGCATGGGAATGAATATGCTTTCATGGTCATTGACAGATTCTTGAAGATGGCCATTAATTCGGCCTCCAAGAAGAATATCACAACGAAAGCCACTACTAAAATCTTATTTGAACAAGTGTGGGTGAAGTTTTGGATCCCACAGTCTATCATATCAGATCGAGACAACAGGCTCCTCAGCACATTTTTGTCCAGCCTTTGGTCAATGTTGGACACCAAGCTCACCAAGTTGACAACTTTCCATCCCCAAACTGATAGCCAGACAAAGGTCGTCAATAGCATGATTGTACACATTATGCGCATGTACAATTCAAAGCATCCACACACACGGAATGAGAGCCTCCCTTATGTACAACACAGTTATAACTAGGCTCTCCATAGCTCAGCCAGCCACAGCCCCTTTAAAGTGGGCTTGAGATTTTAGCCACTATGTCACATTGACAAAGCCATCCCATTTGTGGCTACTTAGGCCGATTCGGCTCATGTCCATTCTCAAGCTGAAAAAGCAAACAAATTCATCAAGCGTATTCATCACATCCGCCAAAAGGTTCATGAAATATTGGACAGAGCCAATGCCAAGTATAAGCAACGACATGATCAAGATCAGGTTCCACACAACTTCTACGTGGGCAAAAAAGTGTGGCTATATTTGTAGGAGGAGTGCCTCACTGGACCCCACCGCAAGATTTGGCTACTTCGATGTTTCCCATTTTAGCACACAACTAAATGGAATATTAAAGTTTTTCTTTTATCACCTAGCAGCTAAATAAATGGGTAAGGAAGCCCATGTTTATTAGAAACATGAATAAAATCCCTCAAATATGGAAAGGGATATTCATAAGAGCTGGATTTCACACCCTTATGTGTGAAAGAGGACAATTGCATGGAGACAAGGTCAAGTTTTACCAAGTCAACAAGGCTGGTAGAGGAGGTGGAGAACACTTTTATAGATAGTGCAGTATGAATGGGAAGAGGATTATTTGGTGGAGGAAACCATAATGAGTGGGACCCATGGAGAGAAGGCTTTCACTTGTTTAAAAGGAGGGCAAGGCAAGCATTGTTATTCATGATTTGGATTATTGATTTCATTGTCTATTCAGACTTTGTGCATTCTACTGTTGTTTAGCAGAGTTGCAGTGCTACTTAACACAATGATCTACTACTTAGGAATCCTTATCCTTTCTTGAGAGGCCTCTTGAAGGAGTTGTAATGATTTCCCTCACATCTAGACTTGAGGCCAAGCATCCTTCTTCAGCTACATTGTTATTTCTGAAGCAGAATAATGTTTTGTTGCAAGGTGTTGCAGTAAGGGTTCAGAACACCACTTCCATCACTTGTTTTTCAGAGGAGGAGGCTCTCTTTCCTTTGAGAGATCAATTTGGGAGCCTTTGGAGTTTATTTCAGATCTTGGCAATGGGCCAACTAATTACCTTGTCCCTACAACACAGTTTCATTCAGTGACTGTCGTATTTATAGTGAGCATTTGCAGTGGGGATTTTCCAGATTGTTTGGAGGGTGAGATCTTCAGTGATAGGATCAGCCTTTCTCTTGAAATATCCATTGGAGTAGATATTTTCATCAGTTGCATCATATTCAGCCTTCTCCATTCATTTCCAGTTCTTGAGTTGCAGCTGCTACCCTGCAACTCTAGCATTTTGCAGCTTTGCATATTTCAGCCAATCCTTCCATGATTGTCTTGAGGTAGTGATTGGGAGCATAGTTCTTATCTCCCAATATTGTACGAGCCATGTATATGCATATCTATGATGTTTTACACTTCCTATAGCAGTGCTCCATCCATGACTACGCAGTTCTTGTTCATAGACACTCTGCCATGTAGCAGTATTTCACTTTTAGCATGTGCATTGATGGGAGGCTTGTTTACCTTGATCCTTTGAGTTGTAATGCTATTATTTTCTGTTGATTCATAATGAAATGGCTCTATGGTTTCCATACATTTTGGTATGATTTTTATTCACTGCTATTTCCTGTTTATGTTTATGTATTGTTGGATCTCCGCATTTGGAATATGTTAAGATATTCCCGATGGTGTAGAATTTCCCTATTTTGGGATATTACAGTGGTATTAAATCATAATCTTGGCTCAGCCTATGTATCTCAGCCATGATGATATCAAGAAAAGAGAAGATGAAGACTCCATTCTATGGAGGAAGGAATGAAGATAGACTCACACAGCATCTTCGAAGATCTATACAGAGCATTCATGAAGATTTCAAGAAGGTAAGAAGGGAAATGTGTACAGAATCTCCAAGAGGGTTTGAAACTGAGTCGAACTCTAGATTTTCTTATGGGGAGTGTGAGCATGTAGCTACACCCTATGATGTACAGCGCAGTCACATGGCCAATTTTTCCATAAGAGAAACAAAAGGAGTGCCAAAGAGGGGAACTCTTAGTAGTTTCTTGCATGAGTATGAATCTCAAACTCAGAAGTTTAGAGATCATATCACATTTCCAGAGTTTTGCAAGATAGAGGTGAGGAGGATCAAGCAACATAATGTTGATATATTTCTTCTATCTATATTTGATGGTTCCCCTACATGTTTATCCAGGGCTTGGGTGGAAGAGCTAGACACCTTTTGTTAGCAGCAGCAGTTTTCTGAAAATGAAGCCATCAGAGTAGCAACGCTGCACTTTGGAGGTAAGGCCTATGCATGGTGGATATTTGAGTTTTTTACTTCAAATAATTAAAATACTTCCTCTTATGCAAGGTTCATTAAAACATTGGTGAAAATATTTGATAGAAAGAATCTTGAAACACATGTGGTGAATGAAAACCAACTTAAGAAAACACCAACCTTGCATGTGATGGATGGAACTATGAACACCATTCCACTTCAGAAAACCAATGAGGAGGCTGGCATCTTGCATCATAACTTGTTACATGCAAGAAATTTATCTCATGTCCCTGAAAAAAGAGAGATGAAGATCTCTTTTTCAAGGAAGGATCCAATCCTTGAGAGGTTGCCCATACATGTTGATGAGGAGGGCAGCAACACTGTCATATCTGGAGTTGATCTAGCACCTCATGCAAAGGAAGGAGGAGCTCTTTCTCCAGCTAGAGGGATTCTTGTATCTTTACAAGGAAGTCCCCAGGATCTCATGTGTGGAGATCAAGGCACAACTCATGTTCTACATGTGCCATTGATGATGAGGTGTGGAACTATGGAGATACAAGGAGGAGATAGGAAGGATGGCTAGCATCATGTGATGAGGAGCACACATCCCTGTCTATTTCATGAGGTTGATGCACCTAAGATGGATATTGGATTGTGCATTGAGAGCAGGGATAAGTTTTTCCATTCATGTATGCATTCCACTCTTGATGATAATGTCTCATTGAATGGAGACATTTCACCAAGGATACCACCAGATCAGTAGATGATGAGAGATGCTTCACATTTTGAGGCACCATTCATTGATTTCAGAGGAGTGGAGACCATGGGAGGCAATGTTACATTCGAGAGTCTTGGGTAGACTCAAGGAGGAGAGAGTAATTCTCTCAACATCATCTTTACCCACTCTCATTTCATATTTTGCTCTATGATAGAAGCAATAGGGGAAAGATAGCAGCCTTCCAACATGAATCTTTGGCATAGGAGATGTCAAAGGAGACGATGACCATATGACATATGTTCTTCATGAGAGATCATCAGTGCTGTCACTATGGAGGATAGATCCATATTGGAACTCCCAACTATTGGTGGAGTATTCCAACGATCTTTTCACTTGCATGATCTTGGATGAGATGGGGTCATCTACTATCATGGTAGGATCTTCTTATCTGGAGCTCCCAAGCTCAAGAAGAATTTGCTACAAAAAACTCATGAGGATTTCCTTTCCAGCCACACTTGTTCTTTGAGAGCATACCACACCATCATGGAGGGGTATTTTTGGAAGGGGTTTGAGGAGGAGATATATCATCATATGAGGAGATGCATGGATCATGTGAAGATTAACGAGATACATAAATTTTTGGAGGACTTAGCACAACCACCTCTTTTCTCCTTGAGGATGAATCAGAAGAAGGTTATTTTTTGGAGGAAAAAATAATGAGTGGGACCCATGGAGAGAAGGCTTTCACTTTTTTAAAAGGAGGGCAAGGAAGCCATTGTTATTCATGATTTGGATTATTGATAAATTCATTGTCTATTCATACTTTGTGCATTCTCTTGTTGTGTAGTAGAGTTGTAGTGATGCTTGGAACAAGGATATCCTGCTTAGGAATCATTCTCCTTTCTTGAGAGGTCTCTTGAAGGAGTCGTACTAATTTTCCTCACATCCAAGCTTGAGGCTAAGCATCCCCATTAAACTACAACATTATTCCTGAAGCATAATAATGTTGTATTGCAGGGTGTTGCAATGAGGGTTCAGAACACCACTTCCATCACTTTTTTTTTAGAGGAGGCTCTTTTTCCTTTGAGAGATCACTTTGGAAGCCTTTGGAGCTTATTGCGCATCTTGGAATTGGGCCAACTCATTCCCTTTCCCCTACAGCATAGTTTCAGTTAGTGATTACATTATTTCTAGTGAGCATTTGCAGTGGGGCTTTTCCAGATTGTTTGGAGGGTGGGATATTCAGTGATAGGATTAGCCTTTCACTTGAGAGATCCATTGGAGGAATTATTTTCATCATATGCAGCATCTTCAACCTTCTTCATTCATTTCCTGTTCTTGAGTTGCAGCTACTACCCTGAAACTCTGACATTTTGCAGCTTTACATATTTCAGCCAATCCTTCCAGGATTGTCTCGAGGCAGTGACTGGGAGCATAGTTCTTCTCTCCCAATATTGCGTGAGCCATGTATATGCAGATCTATGATGTTTTACACTTTTTTTAGTAGTGCTCCATCCATGGCTGCGCAGTTCTTTTTCATAGACACTCTGCCATGTAGCAGTATTTCACTTTTAGCTTGTGCATTGATGGGAGGCTTGCTTGCCTTGATCCTTTGAGTTGTAATGCTATTATTTGCTACTGACTCGTAATAAAATGGCTCTATGGTTCCCATACATTTTTGTATGATGTTTATTCACTTCTATTTCCATTTTATGTTTATGTATTGCTCGATCTCCACATTTGGAATATCTTAAGATATTCCTGATAGTGTAGAATTTCCCTATTTTGGGATATTACATCCGATATGGGCCATACACCATCACCAAGACTATATGGACCATTGCCTTCGAGCTCATTATTCCACCATTCCTTGATCTACACCTAGTATTCAATGTGGACCACCTTCGTCCATACTTTCAACCTCTACTAGACAACTCTGATATTGTAGAAAAACTCAAACCAATAGAGTTAAACCCAAACTGCATGGAACATGCCACCACAGATTATATAACGAACATGCAAATCAAGAACACTTTCCAATAGAAGATCCAAATGTATCAGGTTTTCAAAGCTGGCCAACTCCTACAACAAGGAAAGTGGTTCACCAGGGACCAATTTCAGCATAAGTTTCCTCATCTCATGGAGGAACTCAACGCAATGGGGACCATTACTTCCTAAGGGGGGAGGAATGATCCAAGTGGATATTGGTGTCCACCTACCTATTCCACTCTAGGCCCCACCATTATCTCTTTCATTTTTTTAGTTTCAGCACAACTTACTGTTTTTACCAGTTTTTTGGGTACTGAACATTCAAAGCCGTTTTCAGGCCCTAAATGACGTTTTTTGGGAGAACTGGGAGAAAAATGGGTCCATAGACTGATGTTTATCACATCAAAAGTTGTATTCCTTAGACATATATTTCGAACAAGGTATGGTGTGCGTAAAACATAGATCGTATGCCAAAGTTACGTCCCTAGGACGTTGAAACAATAATTTACCCAAACGGGGCCCATAGTTTTGGTGCTTCATCTCCTAGGGTTAGGGTTTTGGATGTTTAGAGTTTCCCATTGCTTCTAAATAACAAATAGGCCCTCCAACCTCATTTTAATATAGTTTAGAGGCCTGTAGCCACCACATATCTTCTCAAATATAAGCTACCAGTTCCCTAACTAGTTTATTTCCATTTTGTATGTAAGAAAATTTCAGTTCTTTGATATTAATGAAACATAGTGTTATTTTCGCTGCATCTTTGTATTTATGGTTATATGTGTATTCTATTTCTTTTATGCATAAATATGGATCAGGATTACTCATAATTTTTCTACAAGTTCTTTTTCGGTTTGCTGTCTGAATTCTTACACATGTAGAACATACACATCGAGGCCTTTTCTTGCTGTCCTTTTCAACTGAAGTGCTGAAATTTGTCTCACTGATATAGATTTGGGTTTCCCTTTCACTATCACCAGTTTTCCCTTACCATCTATACAATGTATTGTTTTTTCTAAACAATTTAACATAGCTTTCTATTTTTCTAACCAGTCCATTGCTACCAACACATCATAGGAACCTAGAGGTAAAATATTCAAATTTAGTTTAGTTTCATACCCATTTAAATTTACAACAATATTTTGCAATTTATGGGTCACTTTTCTTTTTATTCATGTAGCTAAGTAGCTAACCATGCTTTTTGAATTTTTTCTGACTTCAAATTGCACTTTTCCACAATGTTAGGACTTATATAACATAAAGTTGCACCTGGATCTATCAAAACAGAAACAAGTTGTCACATAATCATACCTTCTTTTTCAACCATGGTTGATTGGTGTTCAACATGACGATCTTCTAGGGCAACACTGATTCTGGGAATGTTTCTTTCCACGTCATTTAGAGTAGTTTCCTCTCTCAGCACTTGTATGTTCTGAATGGTTCTGTGAGGACAATATATTAGCATATGAGGTTGTCCACAACCCCATCACTTTAGTGGTTCCCTCATTTTTATTGTTCCATCTCTTTTATTGTTTCCATCAATTTGTTTAGACCCTTTTTTTGATTGGGCTGGGTGATCTTGTCCAGTTTTCGTAAACTTCTTCATTTGGTGATTTTCCCCAAGTTCTTTAAGTATGTCAGTTTTGTTCTTTTCCCACTAGAGTGACCCTTTTCATTGTTCTGCTAGTTTTTCACTTATTCATTTATACCTTTGAACTATTGATAACATAGTATTTCCTTGTGCACAACTTCATCCATTGTCTTAGGGTTATAAAATTCTATCCTCTCCTTGAAGATAGTAGGTAGGTAGTTTAAAAATCGTTGTACCTTTGCCTTCTCTTCCCTTATATAAGGTACATAGCGAAGTAGGTCGGTAAATTTGGTAACAAATTCATCAATGGTAAACTGTCCCAACCTAATATCATGAAATTCTTTGGCTTTATCATCATAGTATTGTTCATTCAGATATAAATTTTTAAATTTAATTTGGAAGTCTTCCAAAGTGACAGTTTTATCATCTATCACATGCACCATTCTGGTTTCCTCCCACCAATATTGCGTGATACATGTATATGCAGATCTATGATGTTTTACACTTTTTTTAGTAGTGCTCCATCCATGGCTGCGCAGTTCTTTTTCATAGACACTCTGCCATGTAGCAATATTTCACTTTTAGCTTGTGCATTGATGGGAGGCTTGCTTGCCTTGATCCTTTGAGTTGTAATGCTATTATTTGCTACTGACTCATAATGAAATGGCTCTATGGTTCCCATACATTTTTGTATGATGTTTATTCACTTCTATTTCCATTTTATGTTTATGTATTGCTCGATCTCCACATTTGGAATATCTTAAGATATTCCTGATAGTGTAGAATTTCCCTATTTTGGGATATTACATCCGATATGGGCCATACACCATCACCAAGACTATAGGGACCATTGCCTTCGAGCTCATTATTCCACCATTCCTTGATCTACACCTAGTATTCAATGTGGACCACCTTCGTCCATACTTTCAACCTCTACTAGACAACTCGGACATTGCAGAACAACTCACACCAACAGAGTTAAACCCAGACTGCATGGAACATGCCACCACAGATTGTATCATGGACATGCAAATCAAGAACACTCACCAAAAGAAGATCCAAATGTATCGGGTTGTCAAAGATGGCCAACTCCTGCACCAAGGAAAGTGGTTCACCAGGGACCAAGTTCAGCAGAAATTTCCTCATCTCATGGAGGAACTTAACGCAATGGGGACCATTGCTTCCTAAGGGGGAGGAATGATCCAGGTGGATATTGGTGGTCACCCGCCTATTCCACTTGGGGCTCCACCATTGTCTATTTCAGTTTTAGTTCGGCTGTATTCCCCATTTTTACCGATTTTGGGTCTGAACATTCAAAGCGTTTCAAGCCCTAAACGATGTTTTTGGGAAACCCAGGAGAAAAATGGGTCCATGGACTGATGTTTCTCACATCAAAAGTGTATTCCTTGGATAGATATTTCTAACGATGTATGGTTTGTGTCAAATAGAGATCATATGCCAAATTTATGTCCCCGGGAAGTTGAAACACCAATTTACCCCAACGGGGCCCATAGTTTTGGCGCTTCATCTCCTAGGGTTAGGTTTTGGATGTTTAGAGTTTTCCATTGTTTTAAATAATAAATAGGCCGTAGAGCCTCATTGTAACACAGTTTAGAGGCATGTATCCACCACATATCTTCTCAAATATCGGCTACGAGTTCCCTAACTAGTTTATTTCCATTTTGTATGTGAAAAATTTGGAGAGTTCTTTGATATTAATGAAACATAGTGTTATTTTATTTGCATCTTTGTATTTATGGTTATATGTGTATTCTATTTCTTTTATGCATAAATATGGATCATTATTACTCATAATTTTTCTACAAGTTCTTTTTCAGTTTGTTGTCTCAATTATTCCACATGTAAAACATACACTTGGAAGCATTTTCTTGGTGTCCTTTTCAACTGAAGTGTTGAAATTTGTCTCATTGATATAGGTTTGGTTTCCCCTTTCACTATCACCAGTTTTCCCTCACCATCTATACAATGTATTGTTTTATCTAAACAATTTAGTATAGCTTTATGTTTTTCTAACCAGTCCATTCCTACCAACACATCATAGGAACATAGAGGTAAAATATTCAAATTCAGTGTTGTTTCATACCCATTTAAATTTACAGTAGTCTTTGGTAATTTATGGGTCACTTTTCTTTTTGTTCTTGTAGCTCACTGAACTAACCATGCTTGCTGAAATTTTTCTGACTTCAAATTTCACTTTTCCACAATTTGAGGACTTATATAACTTAAATTTGCACCTGGATCTATCAAAACAGAAACAGGTTGTTCAACATTCATACCTTTTATTTCGACCATGGTTGATTGGTGTTTAGCTTTACGATCTTCCAGGGCAACACTGATTTTTGAATGTTTCTTGCCACATCATTTACGGTAGTTTCCTCTCTAGCACTTGCATGTTCAAAATGGTTCTGTGACAACAATCTCGTGGCAAATGAGGTTCTCCACAACCCCAGCACTTTAGTGGCTCCCTAATTTTTTTCAGTTCCATCTCTTTTATTGTTTCCATCTATTTGTTTAGATCCTATTTTTGATTGGGCTAGTTGATTTTCTCCAGTTTTGGTAAACTTCTTCCTTTGGTGATTTTCCCCAAATTTATTTAAGTATGATGGTTTTACTCATTTCCCACTAGAGTCACCCTTTTCTTTGTTCTGCCAGATTTTTGCTTGTTCATTTCTGCCTTTAAACTGTTGATAACACAGTCTTGCCTTGCACACAACTTCATCCATTGTCTTAGGGTTATAAAATTCTATCCTCTCCTTGAAGATAGTAGGTAGGTAGTTTAAAAATCGTTGTACCTTTGCCTTCTCTTCCCTTATATAAGGTACATAGCGAAGTAGGTCGGTAAATTTGGTAACAAATTCATCAATGGTAAACTGTCCCAACCTAATATCATGAAATTCTTTGGCTTTATCATCATAGTATTGTTCATTCAGATATAAATTTTTAAATTTAATTTGGAAGTCTTCCAAAGTGACAGTTTTATCATCTATCACATGCACCATTCTGGTTTCCTCCCACCAATATTGCGTGATACATGTATATGCAGATCTATGATGTTTTACACTTTTTTTAGTAGTGCTCCATCCATGGCTGCGCAGTTCTTTTTCATAGACACTCTGCCATGTAGCAATATTTCACTTTTAGCTTGTGCATTGATGGGAGGCTTGCTTGCCTTGATCCTTTGAGTTGTAATGCTATTATTTGCTACTGACTCATAATGAAATGGCTCTATGGTTCCCATACATTTTTGTATGATGTTTATTCACTTCTATTTCCATTTTATGTTTATGTATTGCTCGATCTCCACATTTGGAATATCTTAAGATATTCCTGATAGTGTAGAATTTCCCTATTTTGGGATATTACATCCGATATGGGCCATACACCATCACCAAGACTATAGGGACCATTGCCTTCGAGCTCATTATTCCACCATTCCTTGATCTACACCTAGTATTCAATGTGGACCACCTTCGTCCATACTTTCAACCTCTACTAGACAACTCTGATATTGTAGAAAAACTCAAACCAATAGAGTTAAACCCAAACTGCATGGAACATGCCACCACAGATTATATAACAAACATGCAAATCAAGAACACTTTCCAATAGAAGATCCAAATGTATCGGGTTGTCAAAGCTGGCCAACTCCTGCAACAAGGAAAGTGGTTCACCAGGGACCAATTTCAGCATAAGTTTCCTCATCTCATGGAGGAAATCAACGCAATGGGGACCATTACTTCCTAAGGGGGGAGGAATGATCCAAGTGGATATTGGTGTCCACCTACCTATTCCACTCTAGGCCCCACCATTATCTCTTTCATTTTTTTAGTTTCAGCACAACTTACTGTTTTTACCAGTTTTTTGGGTCCTGAACATTCAAAGCCGTTTTCAAGCCCTAAATGACGTTTTTTGGGAGAACTGGGAGAAAAATGGGTCCATAGACTGATGTTTATCACATCAAAAGTTGTATTCCTTAGATATATATTTCGAACAAGGTATGGTGTGCGTAAAACAGAGATCGTATGCCAAAGTTACGTCCCTAGGACGTTGAAACACTAATTTACCCAAACGGGGCCCATAGTTTTGGTGCTTCATCTCCTAGGGTTAGGGTTTTGGATGTTTAGAGTTTCCCATTGCTTCTAAATAACAAATAGGCCCTCCAACCTCATTTTAATATAGTTTAGAGGCCTGTAGCCACCACATATCTTCTCAAATATAAGCTACCAGTTCCCTAACTAGTTTATTTCCATTTTGTATGTAAGAAAATTTCAGTTCTTTGATATTAATGAAACATAGTGTTATTTTCGCTGCATCTTTGTATTTATGGTTATATGTGTATTCTATTTCTTTTATGCATAAATATGGATCAGGATTACTCATAATTTTTCTACAAGTTCTTTTTCGGTTTGCTGTCTGAATTCTTACACATGTAGAACATACACATCGAGGCCTTTTCTTGCTGTCCTTTTCAACTGAAGTGCTGAAATTTGTCTCACTGATATAGATTTGGGTTTCCCTTTCACTATCACCAGTTTTCCCTTACCATCTATACAATGTATTGTTTTTTCTAAACAATTTAACATAGCTTTCTATTTTTCTAACCAGTCCATTGCTACCAACACATCATAGGAACCTAGAGGTAAAATATTCAAATTTAGTTTAGTTTCATACCCATTTAAATTTACAACAATATTTTGCAATTTATGGGTCACTTTTCTTTTTATTCATGTAGCTAAGTAGCTAACCATGCTTTTTGAATTTTTTCTGACTTCAAATTGCACTTTTCCACAATGTTAGGACTTATATAACATAAAGTTGCACCTGGATCTATCAAAACAGAAACAAGTTGTCACATAATCATACCTTCTTTTTCAACCATGGTTGATTGGTGTTCAACATGACGATCTTCTAGGGCAACACTGATTCTGGGAATGTTTCTTTCCACGTCATTTAGAGTAGTTTCCTCTCTCAGCACTTGTATGTTCTGAATGGTTCTGTGAGGACAATATCTTAGCATATGAGGTTGTCCACAACCCCATCACTTTAGTGGTTCCCTCATTTTTATTGTTCCATCTCTTTTATTGTTTCCATCAATTTGTTTAGACCCTTTTTTTGATTGGGCTGGGTGATCTTGTCCAGTTTTCGTAAACTTCTTCATTTGGTGATTTTCCCCAAGTTCTTTAAGTATGCCAGTTTTGTTCTTTTCCCACTAGAGTGACCCTTTTCATTGTTCTGCTAGTTTTTCACTTATTCATTTATACCTTTGAACTATTGATAACATAGTATTTCCTTGTGCACAACTTCATCCATTGTCTTAGGGTTATAAAATTCTATCCTCTCCTTGAAGATAGTAGGTAGGTAGTTTAAAAATCGTTGTACCTTTGCCTTCTCTTCCCTTATATAAGGTACATAGCGAAGTAGGTCGGTAAATTTGGTAACAAATTCATCAATGGTAAACTGTCCCAACCTAATATCATGAAATTCTTTGGCTTTATCATCATAGTATTGTTCATTCAGATATAAATTTTTAAATTTAATTTGGAAGTCTTCCAAAGTGACAGTTTTATCATCTATCACATGCACCATTCTTGTTTCCTCCCACCATAAGGTAGCATTTCCTTGTAATTTGTATATAGCCAACTTGTCTTTCAAGTTACTTCCATACTCATAAACTTGGAAGTACTTTACCATTTTTAGAAGCCAAGCCTCTGCATCTTCCTCCTTCTCTCCATCATATGAGGGAGACTTGATTTTTCAAAATTATCCTTGCAATTAATTTTTCCTTCTAGATAGTTGTCTAAAGGCTTCATCCTCCTCAGACTCTTATGAGTGATTTTCAGTTCCCCTTCTCTTTTTACTATAACCTTTAGCTTCGTGACTATTCTTGGGGGTCAATTCTCTGATTAGCCTTTCTTCCTCTTTGCTGGCCAGCGATAGTCTATCATTGTGGTGTTTCAGTTGCATCATTTCTCTTTCCATATGATGTATCATGGCCAGCAATGGAGCATTAGAATTTGGTGGATTTTTTTCACCACCCAGATCCACATATAGCTCATCCCCTTCACGCATGGTTTCAGTTGTATGATTCCGCACTAATTCGTTGTACCCAAAAGTAAACATTAGTGAAAATTTATTTTAAACAAAACAATTTACAGCAATAGAATTTTTCTTTGGTGTGAGCACACATTCTGGCCCAGTGTTTTGACAGGGGCTCTGATACCATTTGTAACATCTCCATTTCCAAATATTTTTTTCTATATATAGAATTCATACTATTCACACATAATAACTTACTATGGTTCATCATATTGTCACAAATATCATATCCCAACCCTTTTATTTGTTGTACTTTTAATCAATTTAGATGTGAATTTATTGTTCAATACTTGTTGTTAATTCTAATTCCTTTGATCATGATTTTATATAATCATGCCTCTTTCATGATTTGAACATATACGCTTTGGGGGTAAAACTCAAATTCAATAATTCCAATGAGACTATATGTCTATGAACCAATCTCTTTTTATCTTACATGAAAGCTGTAGGTTAATAGTTAGATCCCACCCTTAACTATTACTAACCAATTATTTTTCCATGTTAACTACTTATAAATATTCTAAGTGTATTCCCCCCCAACCATATAGACATTTATTTAACCTTAATTAAACTTTATGGACTATCTCTACTTTTTCAAATATATATAATTTGTCATAACATAATTTACCCTTTTTAGTGGCATCGTTCTAATGGATATTCATTACCAACTATACTTTACTCCTTTACCTTAACCTTACGAAGGTTATATCTTAACTTAGGTGGAGATTTCATTTGACTCTTTGACCCATAGTAGAATTACCCATAAACCTTACAATCAAAGTTATAATTCGATTGAGTCTCATATGAACTTTATTCAATCAATTCACCTACTTTTAAAGGTTTAATCGAATGTTGACTTTCTACATGTCTTATTGAATGTCTACTATATTATATCAAAGCATTACATTGTACTAACATATGGTAATTCTTGTGTTATGTATTAACCACGTCATCAAAACTAACCACGTTAGTAGATCTACAAGGATTGGGTAATTACTATGGTTTAATGTAACTGCATATTTGTATGAATGTACACCAACCCTCTATGTGTAAATTTTCCTCAGGATCTATTTTCATTTAATTGACTGTACATGTTTCACATGGCTCGTTTGTGGTTTTATTGAACCTTCCACACCGTGGTAATTTCTCCAGCATTAGATTTCATACACTTGGACGATGAGGATTTGTTCATGATTAGAGTTTATGGTTTCATTAAATAGTTTCGTTTTTTCTTTGGATAGTCTTTTAATTCTGTCGTCTCCCTTGAGAAATTTCCTTTCGGCTCTGCAACTACTTTCTTTTTTGTCGGTGTGAGGTTTCCATCTATTACATTAAGATGAAGCTCATGTGTTTCCTCATTATCGCAGGTAATACAATTCTCTAATTTCAATTAATTTGATGTGTTATGCACTTAACTTACATTTCTCTGGTTCTTTGTTCACTGTGGTTTTGTTTCAAGTTAAATTACTTAGTCCATGTGTTTCCCCTAACTCGTTTATTAGCCTCTTCTATTATTTCAGAGATGAGTTCATTTCTTAGCTCACGGTGCTCCTCTCTATGTGGTTCTAGTTCTAGGCTGCTTGTCGAACTATAAATTCAATTGGTATATTCTTTACGACCATGGCATGGTTAACGTTTTCTATGTATACTCAATTTCCCAATACGTTTAATCCTCTCTTAGTCATTGTTGAAAGAAGATTGAATTTATGGCTTATTTTTTAGTAGTCAAAACAATTTCAATTAGTATTTTATTCATATGGATTTATGATATGATTTCTATGTGACCTGTAGGTGGATGGAACCGTGGGATTCTTCACTTTTCTATCATGTTATTTTTCTCTTTCACTTCTTCCTTTTCTTTCTGGATGTGCTCCATCAGCTCACTTTTACGGAGACCTCTACAGGGTTAAGGATTGATTTAATGGCCTTTAAAAATTTCTGTGCTAGAGTTCTAAAATACTATTTGGAAATCACATTGACATTTCTAGAATATGAAGTTGGGTATTATGCTACCCTGAGAAATTTCGATTTCTCTTCCAAAATTCTTGTAGAGATATGATTTCTCTTCCAACCTTCTCATATAGATATGTTGTATATTTTTGTTCATAATCGTATAGCCTCTATAATTATAATAATTTTGTATTCTGGTACTTAGGTTTTAAACCCTTTCTTACGTAGGTATTGTTATTCCTTATATTTTAATTTATTTTACTGACCTATACCTTTATTCCTTTGTAATTTTTACAAGAATCCTCATTCCTTACAGGTCCAATTTCTCTTGTTACTACTTTGGTATATTAAGGTAAGAATATTCTTGAGTTAAATTAATTTCTTCCTACGTAGGATGTATCTCACATCCTTCCCCGTATTAACAAAAATTTCTCTTGTTATTGTAGATTCGATTTTCCTTATATATAATTAAGGTAATTATCCCTTATCCTTTTAGTGTTGAATTTCTTTCTTCCAATTTTATCTTTATAACCATGCTCCAAAATTAATTTATTTCTATCTATTATGTGCAGGTACTCCCTACATCATACTTGGTTTGAATACTTCTGATAGCAGTTTCCTATCCAGTCATAACTGTGGACTTTTCCTTTTTAGGTTGGTCCAGTAACCCATTTGGGGATTTCTGTTATGCTATCTGTGCATAATTCTAGAGAGATTCTACATTTTATTATATATGGGACAAAGTTTCCCAACTTGTATAATTAATCTAACATAAATGAGTTGGACTTTATATCTATGTGGATTTATATCCTCACATTTACATAACTCTACAATATATTTAATATTTTTCTAGGTGAAATATTGTTCCTAGATTCTCTCGTTTCATTCTAATAATAATTTATGAGCTCCTCCTAGAAATTATTGCTATTTGTATGTCTTAATTAGAATATTATAATATTCAGTTTCTCTTACAGTAGGAAACTTACTTAAATGTTCTAAATTTACATTGACTATCACACATGTTTGTTTTCATTCTGTACTAGTTTATTCATAGAATTTCATGATTTGTAAAATAATGTTAAGGCACTCATATCATTCAAAATAAATTATCAGAGTTCACCTAACCTTAGATTTAAACCTTCATTAGGGTTTATACATTCTGAGAATTGGTACTCTTCAACTTATTATCTATACAAAAATATAGATTAATGCTATATTTATTATAGACTACTATGTTAAAATTACTTCCATACCAGTTCACTGCAACTTCATATTTTTAACATTATTTTCATATACAGCACATACTCCTAACTAGATCTAGTCAAATCCTTTACTACTAATTAACTTCACAATAATAATAATAATAATAATAAAATTCTAAGTCAAAATGATTTAACTAGTGCATACCAATTAAGGTAGACTAGTTTCCACCCATCATACGAGCTCTTTCTCCACAGCTCCCTTCGAGCAGAGATCAAATATTCTAGTAGTAAACAACCTCTTGTCTACCCACAATTTTCTTATTTAAGCCTGCTTTCCCATTTTATTTTTTCCTTAACTGCGTCCAGTTAATCAGGATTTTATTTTCTTTTTTTTCCTAGGATTTCCTTTTGTTTCTTCCACAAAAGTACTTTAAAACTAGCTTTTCCTTTTTCTAGTTTTATTCCACCTCCTCTGAGTAACTTTCCTCTCTACTGGGGTATCTTTTTATATTTTTATCTACAATCTAAATTTGAATATTTAATTTATTTTCTCCAAGTATTTTTGGAGAACTCAAAAATTCTTATGAACCTTATTCATCCTCATGGATTTGGATTCCTGATCTTTAATCTTAATCTAGTCTTTGCACAATTAATTTCTATTTTAATTTTATTAAATTAAAAATAATAAAATAAGTCCACATAATTTTTTTCCTTTGGGGTCCACTTTACCCTTTAGGATTGTTCAACTGTCTAATAAAAGCAGAGAAACTGGGGAAATTACACTCCATTAGGGTAGTAATATCAATTCTCTCTTAGAGGCTCATTTTATTTCCCCTTTGGAGTAATACAACATTAATACATATGCAATCGAGTATTCAAAAGAGGCATTAGCTTACTTATTCAAAAGGACATTGTTGCTTCTCTCTCATGCTAATGGCTAAATTAAAGGCACATATTTAAGTAAATGGCAGTTTGGTTTTATTACGTACAAGACTCCTACACCAAATAGTGTGAGTTTTAGTTGTGACCTTATATCAGGGAGATACCCTATATATTGGGGGTATCCAACACTATCGACATGTTGCAAACCGCTACAAGGAGAAGGCCAAAATAAACACCATTCTCTTGTAAAAAATTTGTATGACCTAATAAAATGTGTCAATATGAACCTTTTGTCAATGTTTAGCCAAAATATACCATAAGTATCAACAATAAATATGTGTTACATCGAGAAGATTAAATTCAAGGAAGACCCTTACATGAAATTTTACAGAAGCAAGAGTAGCACTAACAAAGAAATTTTTCTAGTGAAAGAGACTAGGAGAATCCAACATCACTATCAAGGAAACAATCTCTACTAAAAATAAAATGACAAGAAAAATTATTATGAGGGGTTAAATATCAATTTGCAACTTAAGAGATTAGATCCCTCTTAACACTTAGTAGATATGAAGCTAAGATATATATATAGTATTTAGTATCCAAATCAATGCAAAGAGGGGATTCCTTGTGCCACAAGTACTCTAGATCTACCATTCACCAAGAGCAGTCAAATATAGGTTTGCATCTTGAGAGATTAGATCCCTCTTAACTGTTAGTAGATATGAATTTAAACTTGGGTCTGCGGTGAAATTTCTCGATTAATATATAACATTTACTAAGAGTTATGTATTTCATATGTGGTGAAATTTCTCGATTCATGCTTGGATCTATGATGAATTTTATCTATTAATACTCTGCGGTGAAATTATGCGGTGAAAATTTTGCGGTGAAATTTTGCGATGAAAATTTTGGTGTGAATTTTCTCCAATAATGTTGTTGAATTCTTAGTTAAAATGAGAGGGGGGTTAATCCGTTTAACACATACACGAGCTTTTTAAATTTTTCATCAACTTATTTACAGCTTACTTTTATAACCAAACTTAATATATGAACAGTCTTAATATGTTGTAGCAAGTATTAAATTAATGTGACATCAAACTTATTATGAGAGCAGCAAACATTAAGCAGATTTGGTAAATCATATTAGCACACAGGTAACACAGATAGAGACAACAGATATAAGTGGAAACCCATAAAGGGAGAAAACCACATCTTATTATTGTTGTGATGCAAAGGCAAGCTCCAAATCCCTCTCACCACTATTTTTCTATAGGCACCAACCTATAAGAGGCTCCAACCTCAATTATACAAGCTACTACTTGCAAGGAAGCTCCAAATCCCTTCAATTTTCTGCAGGCACCAACCTACAGGAGGCTCCAACCTCAATCAGCTACAACTGACATCTATCAAGCTACAACTTGATTGGGAAGCTCCAACTTCCTCAGTTTATCAAAAGAATAGTTTGTTGATTTACCTCAGATATCAACTCTATGCTGTAGCATCTCTTTCTACTTCTCTCTTCCTTATCTTCTCTATCTCAGGTTTCCATACTCTGCATTCTCTATACTCACTCTCTCTAACCACTCTATGCATATCAAGATGATATTATTTATAGAGATTTTCTTATGACTATTTGTATTCCTCAGGGAATTCGAAATGAATAGCCATACCTCTCAATATTCTGCCTTCTCATTTCTTTTCCAGTTCACTTAGAAAAATATAACTGTATGTACTAAATTTAACATTACAGTGGGATATTTTTTCTCCTCTGGAGACTTGCCAATGCATCACAAACAATATAAATCAATTAAACCACTTACATTTAATTACAATGAGAGCTCCAGCTCACTAATTCAGCCTCTTGATTCACTGTTCTTTGTCTTTTCTACGATTGTGTTTGTCCCTTTTTCTCCTCTGTATGCCTTTCTGTTTATAGTTGTTGCATAACTCCTATATGTATGAAACTGCACTTTTTATATCATGCGAATCAATTCTCGACATAATAATAATAAGGCGTTTTTAAATATACTCACTATCGTGTTATATAACTTATGTAACTTTCGGCGATATAATGCTAAGAGATCATGTTAATACACAAAATTCCCTTACGAGCCCACTCGCTGAACTTTCCGATGTGATGTATCACTCCTCGACTACTTCCGATTGTGAATGATCGCAATCAAAATTTCCATTTAAATGTACCGATGATCTGCTCCTTCTCCGATGCAATCAATTACTGTTCATTTTGTAATTCCGATGTGATGTATCACCTTTCAAATATTTCCGATTACGATTAATCCCAATCGCGACTTTTAGTTGTGAGTTTCGATGCTCCGATGTGATGATTCACTATTCATTGATTTAAGATTCTTCGATGTTTCGATGTTCCGATTCTCCAATGATCTGATTCCGACAATTCACTGTTATGCAAGAACTCAAACACATATCAATCATGGCTTATAAACCCATCGGGTCTGGAATTTCATCGCAATTGCAATCTTTTGTTAACTTGTTCTGCTGTCCACTTTTCTTGGATGCGATTGGTGAAGGTCCCACAGTTTAAGTCTTTGGTTGTACTAGGCCCGAGCTATAGAATACTTCACATATATGTATATATATACATATATACTTTGACCCTTTGTTTAAAAGGCGCTACCCATATATAAAACGCTGCATATAGGTATATATGTATACTTTGTCACTTTGGTCTTTAATGTATCCTCCAACTGGGGTAATGATTCTCAGAATTTTATGTAGGGTCCCACTTGCATATTAACTTTGCTTTATCTGCAAGCATTTACATAAGGTTTTCGGTCATCCACCTTATATATCTACATACCAACTCATTTTCAACATACATGTATGAAGTCAACCTTTAATAGTTAAATAACCCAAAGGTTCTGACCTTGGAGAAGTTCGACCCACTTTATATATATATATATATATATATATATGTTCCAGGCTTACCCTTCGTATGATATATTATGAGTCCAAAGCACAAATTTTGGTTGGCACATTACTTGTGCATTTGTATATATGCCACCACCAAACTATCAGCTTATAACTAAACCCATCGTGACATTTTAATACACAAAAATTCCATGGAGCCCACATGTGTTTGATACACTCTGCATTTTTAGTATGTTCCAACTGACAACACCCTTTGAATCATATATATACATAATCCTAAGTCAATATTCGACCATGGCTTTAACCCTCGGCATATCATAATGTATTAACTTGCAACACATAAATAATCCACACATAACCCATTTCTATATGTGCACTCAACTTTAATATATATCCAACATTGCAATGAATATCAAACTCGATACATGTTTTAACACACACACGTTCCTAGGGCCCACCTCCATTAACACACCTCTTGCATCCAACAGCTGACAGTTTATTGCATCGACTCCTATGATCCAATGGATAGTGTGAAATATCGCACAACTTAAACGCTCGCTGCATAATCCTCCAAAATCACCCGAAAAAAGTTGTTTTACAAAACTGCCTGAGGACACGTGTCCTTCAATGGCATATATCGCGTTCATTTTGGTAATACAGCTTACCACTTCAATTCTCACGTGAACCCACTGGTTTTGTGCCCCTCTGTTTTTACTGTTTATGTTCAGGGTTTCGCTTACAATCAAGGTTCCATTCCATAAAGGATGTCACACCTTCGTTATATACAAATTTGTATAAGCTCTGTTTAGCTTATATAAAAACCCTTCTTGTTTTCGTTATATACCTTTCTTCAGCACTTTGTTATATATGAACCCTGTTTCAATGTTATGTTAATACAATACTACCAATGCTACCATAAGGTTTATTCCCCTTATACACAGAGCCTCGGTTCCTTCCTTTCTGCACGATTCTGCATCTCCTGCAATCATTTCACTGTTGGTTTGTTAACGGCTCTACCTCTGCCTCTGCTGCTCAACTATTTCATCTCTGCCTCTGTATATATCCTGTCACTATATTTCTGTTGCTTTGCCAAATTTGCACTCCTGTCACTGTATTTTCCTTAGCCTCTGCTGCTCGACCGTTTCATTTCAACAGTCGTCTTCCGCCTGTCTCCTTTGCCATCTATGTTGTCTCCTTTGCGCTGCTTGCTTCACTTTTTGCTGCCATGTCTCTGTAAATACAATCTCCCTTTGTTCTTCTCTGTTGTCTTCTCCTTTGCTTCTGCTTTCTCCTTTGCCATCAATGACAACATTTCCAACAAATGCTTGGTTCCGCAGTGAATTTTCTTGATTAATACTTGGATTTGTGGTGAATTCTATGGTGAAAATTTTGTGGTGAATTCTGCGGTGATAATTTTCTACATTAATACTTGGGTCTACGATGAAAATTATGCGGTGAGTTTTCTCCATTAATACCTAGGTAGGCAGTGAAATTCTGCGGTGAAAATTTTGTGGTGAATTTTCTTGATTAAAGGTCTGTTTGGTTTTCTGATATTCAGGTGCACACATTCCTTATATTTTTACATATTTTCTCATATATTCTCAAGTATGAATAATGCATCACAGCTACCAAAGATTACCAAAGGTATACCTGGTACAGTTACTCTACAGAGCCTTTATGAGTATATAGAGTCTTTAGAGAAACGTAGAGAAGAAAGAGAAGTCAAGCTTCAAACCCAGTTAGAAGCCATGCTGGGAAAAAAAATTCCCATCTCTTGAAGACAATATCCAAAAACAAATAGGAAATAATATAGAACTATTGGAGAATAAAATGGAGGCAATGGAGACTAGGTTGCAGGTCATAGAAAAAAAAAACCAAGACACAAAACAAACATCCCAGCAAGGAGATGCTGATAATATAGAGATTCTTAAAATTAAGGACATGATTAAAGAACTAGAAGAAAAATTTAACAACAGTCTCACCCTAAATAGTGGGGCAGGTAAATTAGATATCAAACCAATGAAAGATGAAATGAAAAAATTGATCGAATGAGACCATGAGCGTAACAAAAGGGCCTTGAAACTTATAATCTTTGGTTTGAAGAAGGAGGTAGAAAAGGATACTTTAGCCGTAGCCCAAGAAGAATTACATAATAGATTACAAATTGAAACCACGTGTCTCACAAAGCAACAAGGTCAGGGAAATTAACTAAGAATAAAGGAAAGTTGATCCGAATAAAGGTGAGCTCTATTGACCATAAATATGAGATAATTAGTAAAAATTCAAGTCTAAAAGGAATGAGAATATTTATAAATGAAGACCTCCTTCCAGAAGATCAAGCATAATTAAGAAAGGAGGTTCAAAAGGTAAAAGAAGCTAGGAAGGAAGGAAAATGGGAAATAATTAGAAATAGAAAATCCATTATTCAATATAGAAACCAAAAAGATAGTTATAAATAGCAATTCAGCATGCTCCAAATTATTTCTTGGAATTGTTGGGGCTTTCCATGGAACAAAGGCCCCAAACTAAGTTGGATCTCAAAATATGTTGATATTACATTTCTTGTTGAAACTTGGGAGGAGGAAGAATCTAAGGTCCCTAACATAGATGGCTTTGCACTATGGTCTACCTAGAACAAGTGATCCTCCCATAGAGGCATTGGGGGCATAGCTTGCTACATTAAGAAGAACATCTCCCCCCATGTTAGGATTTATAAAAATGACCCTTACAACCAATATAGTTGGATTGAGATTACTGGCATAAACGATAAAAAGACCTACATAGCAATATTTTATTTTTCCTCCATTAATTCTATCTTCTATAAGAAAAATAATCTAGATAAAAATAGTCCTTACAGTGGTTTAGAGAATGATATTTCTATCCGAAGGAATGAAGGTAATATCCTTTTAGTGGGTGACTTTAATGCTCTAACTTCAAGCAACCAAGCTATTCTTCTAAGAAATCATTCCAACCCTAATCCTCTTTCATTAGACAAAGACCTTACTTTGGCTATCCGGTCCAAAAGGAGCTCTGAAGACCTCGGGGATAATTTTCTTGGGTCGGAGCTAGTCAAGCTCTGTAGTGCTCAGGATCTCATAATTTGTAACAATCTAAAGAAGTGGCCCAATTCTAGCCAGATGACCTGCATCCACGGACTTGGCAGCAACATGGTAGACTATGTTATTTCCAATCTCCTTTTATACAACGAAATAATGAGTTTTGACATCTTAGACGACCACGAGACTGACTCTGAACATAGGCCTTTACTCATAACTCTCAATTTTTTCATGCATAGATATCCCATATAAGATAATCCTTATAGTCCAAAGAACTTAATCTTTGATAGAAATAAAAATGATCTGTTTCTAAATAAATTAAAAACTAATTTTCTTCCTTTATCTAGTATAGAAAACATAAATGACAAGTTCTCCATTGAAGTCTCAAGTAATAAAATAAATAGAAAAACCAACCCATGGTATGACAAAGATTTTGAAAGTGCGAGGAGAGAAATTAAGGAAGTTGTTGATGAATCTCTCAAAATTGACAAGATAAAAATCTACAAAGCCCTAACTAAAAGGAAAAGAAATGAAATATATTTGTGAAATACAAGAGAATCTCTTACACCTCTCTAAGGTGGCTTCTAAGAAATTCTGGAGGCAGACTCTAACTAGGAAAACTAAATATAATAATAAAATTTCTTTACACGACTGGAATTCCTATCTTCAAAAGCTTTATGAATCTCCAAATGCCAGGGATTTTGAAACCATGCTCACAATGAAAAAAAATTTCTCATTAGAAGATATTGATTTTGGGGTTAAATGCCTGGAAAATGGGAAAGCTAAAGACATTCAAGGTTACTAGGCGGAAATTTTAAAAATTGGGGGTCCTGTCCTCATCCCCCACATCCACAAGATTTTCAACCAAGCAGTCAAGAAATGGTTCCCTAAAACTTGGAATCAGAGCATCATTATCCTTATTTTTAAAAGTGGGGATACAAATAAGACCTCTAATTATCAGACAATTATGATCAAACCTCTCTTAGCCAAATTATATGGTATTATTTTGGAAAATAAGTTGATAATTTGGCTTGAAAGTGAAGGTAAGCGGGCTAAAGGCCAAGCAGGTTTTAGAAGGTAGCACTCAACAACAGACCACCTCGTTACGCTTAGGATCATCATGGAGGAATGCTACAATGATAAATCCAATCTCTTCTGTTGCTTTGTGGACTTTAGAAAGGCTTTCGATACGGTTCCTAGAAACAACCTATGGAGTAGATTAGAAGAGCTAAATGTTCCTTTCGAACTAAGAGCGGCTGCTATAAGGTTATAAGAAAATGTAATTGCCAAGTTAAAGATCAATAAGGGTTGGTCGAAAGATATTAAGTGTAATATCAGAGTTAAACATGGTTGCCCCCTCTCCCCTACCCTATTTGGAATTTACATTGACAAGCTAAAGGTTGTTTAGAGGAAGTAGGATGTGCTAGCACGATATTAGCTGGGATAGTAGTCATCCTTCTTCTCTATTCTTATGATATTTTTCTTCTAGCAAGGTTCCCATCTAATCTTGATAAGCAACTTAGACTTCTTAAGGATTTCTTCTCTACCATGGGTATGTTTGTTAACAGTGACAAAAAAAAATTATAATTATCAAATACAAGAAGGACACTTACGGTAATTTTATGTATGAAAATAGTAACTTGGAGGAAGTGTCTTCTTACAAGTACCTATGAATTGATATTCATCACAATCTCAAATGGAAGTATAGCATTCAGAAAAGGATTAATGGGGGGTGGAAAGCTTATTTTGGTCCTGAAGATAATTATAAAACACAAAACCTCGTAATGTGGGATAGAAAGAAGTTCCTCTTTGAAACTTTAGTCACTCCTGTTATCTTATATGGATGTGAGGTTTGGGGTTGCAGCATCTATAGAGAATCCTGGAGAAAGGTTGGAAAATATAGAAGCATTTTATAACTTATAACATTAAAATTAAAAGCAATACAACCTATCCTATTCTCCCTATATAAGTAGGTCTTTCCCTTATCGAGAGCCTAGCTATGACTAGGCTTCTATTGTACAAGAACAAGCTCAATAGCATAGGAGACCATAGACTTCCTAAGCTAGCTTTAAATTCCAGCCAAAACTACCTAAGGCTTAAACGAGGTTGGTATAAAGACACCAGGACCTGGTTCGACCATTGGGAGATCGACAAGAATGTTGCATTGCAAAACATTAATAACATTAAAAAAATTGTTACTTCTAAGTTCAAAGAAAAAATGTGGTGTGAGAAATATCTTGCAGCTAAAATAAAATTAAGATCTATCTGTTTTAACTATCTCAAAAAAGAAAATTAATATAGCCAATATTAGAACGAACTCCCATGAGCTCCATAGTGAAACAGGTCATTCGAAAGTTCCTAAAACGCCATGGATGGAAAGGATCTACCATATCTGTGAGAATACGAACATCAGGGATGAAAATCACTTCCTCTTAAACTGCCCCGCGTACAACCACATGAGAGCTCAATTTCATAATCTTTGTTGCAACACTGACCTTCCTAGCCTTTTAAGATGTCAAAATTATAGTGAGCTCCGGAGGCTTCTCATCAAGATTTTTGAGTATAGGAATAAAATGTTAAATTAAACTAAATAACTCTTTTCTTTAGGTCCGATAAACCAAATATTGGTCTCAGTGGAAATTAACCAATATCATCATATATATATATATATATATATATATATATATATATATATATATTCCCCCATAGTATTGAGTAGTCAAATTAATGCATGGAGGGGATTCCTTGTGCCACAAATTTCTAGGATGGTACCTATGGTAAACAACATTTTTTTATGGCACAAAGCCAATTGACAAAAAGACTTATATCCATTACAACAATAAGACTTATAAGACTTAGTTATTAATTGGATATATCACTTGTGGGAATTATTCCATTTTATGTATGTAAAAATTAATATATCTCCATTTGTCAATAAAAAAAGGTTGAAATGTGTAAATATTAATGGAAATCGATTATGGAAATTGAAAAAATTATAATTTAATCATATTATATTCTTAGTTGAGTAAAATAATTTTGAAAAGTGAATTTAAAATTAGAGAAATTAATGTTTAGAAAATAGAGAAAACAAAATTGTAATTTAGGGGCCAATATCATGCCTGATAATTCACATTCTTCAAAAAAATATTCCCTAATTTTGATATTTTTCAAAAATTATTATTCTTTAATTTTAAATTTTAAAATTTTAGAAAAATATTTCTAGACATTTTATACTTTTGATATTATGGATGGGTAAGATTCACCAAGCTTTCCAAACTTTAAGCTAGTACAATCACATTGAAAATACTAATGTGGTTGATATATCCAAAGGCTTCAAACATATAAAAAAATTGTTGCAACTAAAAACTATTGCAACGTGAAGAATGTCTTACCGATGTACACATTTACCTAATTGACCATGTATAAAGAGGTTACGAGTCAACTTTAACTTGAGAAAAAAAAATGAATTACACATCTTATTTTAAAATATATCATTTTTCTAAATAAAACTTGCTAATATAAATGAATGTGGTAAATAATAATGAGGAACGTATTAGAATTGGAGTAATCTCATATTCCTAGGAAATTGGTGAGCAAAACCTAATATTTAAAATTTATTAAAACTAATGGATTATTTTTCTAAATAAAATTTTCTTATTTATAAATGAGCGTTATAATAGAATTGAAATAATATCAAATCTATGGAAAATTGGTGGGATCGAAGTCACTTGCCACGAATCTAATTTTTTAAATTTATTAAAATTCAATGAAACCTAAAAAACTCAGTAATACACTAAAACCCTTGATAAGAATTTAGACAAAGCATACGTTGAGCATATTCTGTTGAGAATCAATCTAAGCAGTCAATTAAACAAAATTTAAAAAAATGAAGATATTTTCGTCCACCTTAAATTGAAAATCAATTAAACAAATTAAATGATTAGAAACCTCGACCACATACTAATATTATAATTAATATGAAAGTCATTTATTTGAAATAAAAAGTCTCGTATGATTAAATTTGTATACTTAAAATTATTTTTAACCTTAACAACAACAAACACTCGAGATCTTAATTTTGAACATGTTTTCTAGAATTAGATAACAAAATTATTCGTAAAGTCAAAATTTTAAGTTAATTAGAATGCTTGTTTAAGCTAATTTGTATTTCCTTCTATAAACTAGAAAATGTTGCATTTTTCATCCTATAGAAATCATCAATATTTTACCACAAATAATAAGTCAAAACTATAACACGTCAAACACGACAACCACAAATTAAATACCTATATTCAAAGTAATTAAAATATATAATACATTTAATTTTTTCCAAAACATTTACAAACATGATTAAAACCTTAAAAGTAAGTTTATTTTATTACTTTCAAATTAAATTTAAATTAATAATTTTTAATTAAATTTAAAGTAAAAATTGTTAAAAAGATACCTACAACAAAATCAAAATTTCAAATATTCAAATCTTCAAACATTGATACTAAAACATTAAATATATATTTTATAAAATTCTTTTTTATAATCTTACAATCATATTTATTTATTTGAATATTAAAGAACAACCATAATATAACTAAAGATTTATATCTAAACATGTATGAAAGTTCAATGTAAATATTAAAAAGAAATATTTATGATTTATATATACTATTACGACTAATATTAAAAAATGGTAAAAACTTTTAAATGGGAAATTAAGCCATTTTTCCATATTTTATCTATTATATGTTTGGTAGGGATTTTCACATATTTTCTTCTCTAATTTTCCTAAAAGATGGTAGGGATTTTTTGGAATTAAAGTTTTTAGTTGTAGACTATACACAATTCAAGTGTTCTATAATTTTTAGGGTGCTAGTATTTAATTCATATATATATATATATATATATATATATATATATATATATATATTAAAAAATTTACTTTAAAAAACAAAGATTAAAGTTTTACAAAAAAAAATTCTTCATATTTTGATTAAAACTCCAAAACATATAATTGGATTCTCCCCAACCTAATATGGTAGATATGTTGTAACCTAATTTTCCATAAATATTTGTACTGAGTCAAAATAAAATAGTAATAAAAATAACCCAAAATTATACTTGTTTTTTGAATCAAAATAAAATAAAAATAGAAATAACACTACTTTAAAGTAAAAATAACTTTAAAATAAAATAATAAGGTAAACTTGACTTTGTGAAGTTCGGGATGATTTCAAAGATTCATGTTTATGAAAGCCAATTGTATTCATTTTGAATATATCTTATTCAAAAGAGGACCAATCTTGTAATATCCCTAGTTTTAGTGATTTTATTAGACAGTTGAACAGTCCTAAAAGGTCAAGTGGACCCAAGGGAAAACAATTATTGTGGACATATTTTATTATTTAAATTTAAGAAAATGGAAATGAAATTAATGGTGCAAAGACTATAGTATAATTAGAGATCAGGAATCCAAGTCCATGAGTATGGATAAGGTTCCAAAGTCTTTCCCAGTTCTCGAAAAATTCTGGAGGAAATAAATTAAATAATTATTATTAGATTGGAGATAAAAATCTAAAAAGATACCCCAGGAAAGAGGAAAGTTACTGGGAAGAGGTGGAATAAACTAGAAAGAGGGAAACACTAATTTTAAAGTAATTTGGTGGAAAAAAGAAAATGAAAGCCTAGGCAAAAAGGAAAATAGCATCCTGATTAAGTCGATGTAGTTATGGAAACAAGTTGATGGGAAAGTGTGCTTAAATAAATAAATTTTGTGTAGAAAAGAAGTTGTATACTACTAGAAGGAATTGATCTCTGCTTGGTGGCAGCCGTGGAGATAGAGCTCAAAGGTTGGGTGGAAAATAGTCTACCAAAATTGGTATGCAAAATTTAATTTAATTTTGTCTTAAATTTTTGTAATAATTTTGAAGTTTCTGATTGTAATAAAATTTGTAGCAAGAGATGTGGATGATTATTTATTTGTATTTATGTAAGTGGTAGGGTGCTTTTCTGTTAGTTGTAAACTGTATAGATCTATGAATTTAACAGAACCTACCATAATCAATATATTGTAGTCCTGTACTGTGGCACAGATAATGTTAGGATGGTACCAACTCTCAGAAAGCCCAAACCTATGAATTATGTTTAGATCTAAGGTTAGGTAGAGTATTTCAAATTTTACATGTAGAAAGTAAATATAGGAAAACTAGATATAATGACATTATCCAACAAACTATGACAATCTATCAAATAACATTATACAGAAAGAAAGAAATCTTGTTCTGGAATTTAGGCTAAATCTCGACAGTTCAAATCATATCTTCTACTATAGTATAATTAGAAGATTTTTAATTTATACATAATTCATAGTAGTCTATCATAATTGGAGTAAGGATTTCATAGAATGTTATCATAATTGAAACATAGGTCACATAGAATACAATATATGCTAAATAGTAAATATAATTTTAATTCTGAAAAACCGGGTATATTAGATTATACTGAATTAAAATAAGGTGGGAGACTTTTATATATATATATATATATATATATATATATATATATATATATATATATATATATATATATATATATATATATATATATATATATATATATATATATATATATATATATATAATTTTAATTAATTAATAATTTATACATTTTTGGGATTCTATCCTATAAATTATAACTACATAATCCTTGTGGAGACAATTCAGATTTATACTAAGGGAAGTCCTCAACGAAGTTTTGGACGAACCTGTACAATGAAATCCAAAGTTACTATGTCACTGTAGGACATATAAAATTCTAAAAAAACTATAAAATGAAACATGGTCTTAAAGGGTACCTGCATAGAAATGAAATTATGGAAATTATTAATTGTGTTTAAATTCTAGAAAGTAGTGAATATTGAAATAGTAAATAGCAACAAAGGTATAGGTAATAATTACCTTACTGACTGTAAAATAGGAATGAATTTGTATGTAAAAGAGATTTTAAGATGAGTCAAATTGAGAATGAGAGGAAACTAATAATCGAAGAAATTATTAATTAGAATCAGGAAAATTCTTACCTGAACCTTCTTCGATAGCGTACTAAGTAAAATTTGAGGAACTGTGGAATTATGAAGTTCCTGTACAAATTAGGTAATAATAATATTAAACCATGTTCTGTACAAATTATGGCAATTATTAAAAGTTAGAATCATTACAGGCTAGTAATTATAATCCAAGTATGGGGAAGATTTGTAGAAAAAAATAAATTGACATTTAAGTTCATAATCTTAATGAATAAATGAACAAGTAGAAATTAAAGAGATTCTAATTGTGAAGATTCATGAAAATGAGAATTGTGAAGAGAAAGTAACATTAAGATGAGTGTGATTCTAACTCTAAATCGAAGGGAAATAAACCTGTGAGGTTACAACAGATGTAACTGAGATTAATTAACTTGGAAGAATTGAAATTAATTATCTCTGAAAAAAAATTAAATTCTAACCAAAATTATAAAATAAACGCAGAGATATTGGAGTAGAAATGCAGATGGAAAAACGTATGGTCAAAACTACTTGCTACATAACCTTCTGTGTATGTAACAATGGAATGTATGCAAAGAAGCATGATGGATTCTCTGAATAGAGAAGATCCAAAAATAAAAATGAAGAGCATCATTTAATGAAAAACAAGAGCTAAATTTATGAATGGAAGGTTAAAAATATGTCAATCCAAAATAGGATGCATAACACATACCTAGAGAGGAATGACAATGCCAAGAGGAAGTCGACCAGTTAGAAATTGTTGCATGTGAGAGAGGGATTTGTTCTCATGATGTAAATCCTCCACCTACATTCAACCAATGATGCATTAGAAAAACAAAATTTAAATTTACAGAGATAAACCATAAATTAAATCAAATGCAAAAATTTGGAATAGAATTCTCAACTGAAACGTGACAATATTCAAATGTATGACATTATATTCGAGTTGTGTTAACGGAGTAAGATTCCTACTCCGTTGCTGGAGGAATGGTTACGATTCGAATTTTCACCACATGAAATGAGAATGGTAGTGGTTGTAGGTGAAAGACGTAGCATTCCTAGGAGAAAAACCAACACTGCAACGATATTAACTAAACACGTATTAGTTGCAGAGAAGAATTGGTGAAATAAAAGTTAACAATTCAAAAACTCAAAATTTTCGGAGACCTTAGATTTCAAATTATCTAATAAAAATTTTAATCATTACCTGAGAGGTATTTTCCGAATGATAAACTGGTGACCTCCACATCGTAAGCTTGGCTATACATCGTCAATAAACCAAAATATCTTTGAATCAGAAGGAATGATGCATAACCAGAGCTGAATAACGATGCCAAAAAGAGGAACAGAGCTAAAATGTGGTAGAGGTAGAATAGTTCTAATTACAAGATAAGTTTAAACCTCAAATGTCCACTTGTAATACATCAAATGGTGGAGATTAACCAGGTAGAGGAAAGGTTAAATCGATAGGTTAGGAGACATGTGACGACTTTAATGGCCAAGGTACCACTAATAACTGACAGGAATCCTGAGATGATAATAAAAATTAGAACGTCGGATTTACGACCAGACGAATCCATATTCCATTACGCAACTCATAAATGCATAATTGATTTATGTGATAGTTGCATAAGTTACATAGAGGATTGCGTGGTAAACCAACGAGAACATACTAACTTATTTTAAACCCAAAGGAAAATTTACGTAATGTGCTTCCATAGTATAATATGAATCCACGTAGTAATAAAGAAGATACTATGGAAGATTCAACTCCAACGAGTGTATTCTCATTCGAAGAGTTTTAAACCTCGATACCAATGTTCATAAATAAAATATGTTGGAGGAAAAATATAGTTATGTATGGTCTAATGTAGGAATTCAATAAGTGTCATATATATGGAAAAAAAGGCCTAATTGCATTTAATTTCCAAGTAGACCACTTATGGATAGAATATAGGTAGGTGGATAAATTATAAAATAAATTATATAGTAAAGGTTAAGACTATAACCTTTTGTGGTAAAAAATCAACCCCCCCCCCCCCATTTTTGACTTGTTCACTTCAAATAATCGGGACCCTTTCTATAAAATGTTTGGCTAAACGCCTTTTAAGATTTTTGTATCCTATGATTTCACTAATTTTTCATTTTCTTTAGATTCTTCTTTTGATCGCTTAGTTGAAATCAAATTTTTATAAGCTTCCCATTGATGCTTGTTTCTCCTCATTTGGTCAACTGGTTTATAAATGGCACTCCTTTGAAGTCTAATCAATTATGTCGCCTGGGTTAAAAAATGACTAAAATGTACAATATTTTATTTTTGTAATTAAATTAGTTCAACAATGCATTTAGTTTAAATATCAACCCGTAGTTATTTATTACTAACATTTTACATTTTTACTTATACAGCCAAATTATAAAGCATCAGGATTTCAGTCATTTATTCCAATTTTCCAATTCTCAAATAAATTACTAATCTTGAAAAATTCAAAATGACAAAGTGACTGTAATTTAGATAGGTAAATTATCATTTAACATCATTAAAATAAAACCAAAACAAAAAAACCAATTTTCAACATTAAATTTCAAAATAATTAAATTAAATATTATATAATTAATTAATTAAATTAAAATTTAATATCAAAAAAATATACATATATTATATCACATCAAGAATGAACAATTACATCACATTGGAAGTATCCATCGAATCATTTTTTTAGAAGCTCCGACAACCTTCACTTTGGATATCGTGATGCGATGAGTTATAACTCATTTGCTTTATGTTTAAGTTTTAAATTCATGCAATGAGTTCTTACATCCTGATGCAATGAATTGTATTTTTCCAATGCAATGAACTCATCTCTATTATATGCTGATGCAATGAACTCTTTTGTCACATGTCGATGCAATTAGGTTCATTTGTTTTATGCGATGCGATGAGTTACAACTCATTTTCTGATGTGATGAGTTCACATTAATATTCTCATACGTGAGTAAGTTCAATTTTTAGTTTACGTTAGTGGTAAGGTAGGCCAGTGTAATGTTTATTAGTATTAGTGTTAGTGGTTAGTATTAAATTTAGTCTAAGTGATAGGTAGTGTTATTTTAAATTGAGTGTAATATTAAGGTTACATAGTGTTAGTTGGTAGGTTAGTCTAAGTGGAATGTTAGTGGTAGGTTAGTTTAAAAATTAGCATAAGTTAGTAGGTGTAATGTTAGTTTAGTTTTATATTAGTGTAGTGTTAGTATAGTATTAATTTAATATTAGTATAGTAGAGTGGTAGTAGATTAATGGATTATTAGTTGGGATAGTTTTAATTTAATAATAGATTTAATATTTATAATTAATTTAATTAATTAATATGTAGAACTTAAATGATTTAATTAAATCATAATTAATTATTAATTAGATTTAATTACTTAGTTAATTATATTAGTTAGATTAATATTAATTTAAATAATTAGTTTAGTTTATGATTAACAATTAAATTAGGATTAACTACTAGATAATTAGAATCTAATTTAGGATTATATTTTTAATTAAAATTCTGATTTTTTTTAGCCGAGCAACAGAATTTCCAGATTTATATCAGTTTTGACTTATCAACTTTGGAGGCTTATAGATTGAGCTTTACTTGGAAAAATGAGGCCCAGGATGGCTCATTGGAAAGAGAAACTCAAGGAGAACATTTCTGAGGAGGTTTCACTCACATATTTGATCATTTATTGGGTCAAAAATCAGGCAGAAAATCAAGCTCCGAATATCCAAAACAAAACAATTTTCTGAGTTTGGTTTTCTTCATTTTCATTTCTGCAAGCCTCTTCTAATTATAGATTCATGCATCTATAATATCCTTGGTTAATTACAATCATTATGAGCATCAATAAGAAGCTCAAATTTCCTTTTTATTTATTTAAATAAAACTTCATTAGATTTGTTTTAATGCTAGAAATAATATTTTGATTTTATTGTTGCATCTTAATTCATTTTAATTTCTTTTTGCAGGAAAAAAAATAGAAGGGATATTGAAAAAAAGATTTCAATCAATGAGAAGACTCTAGAAATTAAAGATTTAAATTTTTAAGCAATTAAAATTGTATTGGGTAGATTTTTCTTCAACAAACTCTTCTCTCAAAATAATTTTGGAAATATTATAAATTGCAAATTATAAAATGTAAAAATGACTTCTCTCCTCTGCAATTTTGGACATCTAAAAGCATTTCTGTTATAGGAATTTAGAGTTGTAGGAGAGATGAGAGAAAATTCCAGATCTGAACATTATTGAGGGTTTTTCTTTATATCTTGAATTATGTATGATGGATAGATTTTGCATTTCTGCAGCTCTAGTTTTGAAAGAAGAAATTCAAGTAATGTAAAGTACTGTTAGAGACCAAGATCAGAGAATTGGATTCAATTAACTGGTATTTTTTGCATTTATATATCAAATACTAGTTTCAATTTTATGATAATAAAATTGTTGTTTCATTTTATTCATGTTTATGCATTTCTGTTGATATAGATAATTTGTGTCAAATTGTTATGTATCTCTGCTCTTATGAATTAAAATATAATTTCTGAGTAACTATTTACTCAGAAATCTATCTTATAAAACTGATTTATTAAATAGTAATGTGTTGCAAATTTTTTCCACATATTATTGTTTAATTATTGGCTTGACTGATTTGACAATCGATATCATTTTTGTGAATTTCTTTCGTAGTGTTGTTGATTTATTATTTCAGTTAAATGGTCTCAATAGGATGTGTTTTGGTATTCACAAATGTGAGCTAAATTGAATTTCTTTGTTAGCTTGACATTAATTTAAAGCCAGACATAATTAAATTCTCATTATTTAATTATATTTCTCTTAGTTGGGTTAGATTTTCATCTACCTATTTGAGATAGGATTTAGATTAGTTTCTTTTTCTTGCATTATAGAATAAAATTTCATTTAGATTATGTTTTACATTCTCTTAAGTCCTCTTCTCAAAGAGGAAAAATCTTAGTTTTGGTTTGGCTGAACCCAAATCAGCTTAAGGGTCATTCTCTTGCCCAATCAGCAAGAAGAAGTGACCTGATATCCCTGTCTATTGGTGGTTAATGATACATCATAAACCAATAGCGATAGGAAAAAGGTAACTGGAACTAATTAAACCAGTCCTAGTCACTATCATAAACAGAAAAGGAGCTATATTAAGGTCTAGACCAGGTGGTTATCCCCCAATGTTGTTGCAACAATTTTCGAGGCTTCAACATTTTTGGCACCAGAAGAGGGCCTAAAACTTGTTGCTTATTGGAGTCTTTTCAATTTTAACATTTTATTTAAATCACGATGGCTCCTCTTAAAATTCCAATTTGGAGTTGTATACATGGACGTGCATCTTCCAATACTCCACCCGAAGTGGTAAGACTCTTGTCTCAGGTAAAATTTAATGGTAAGAAAAATTATTTTGCTTTTAATAATGTCTTTCAATTTATTCAAAATGTTTCAAATTATGATTTTCAAGGAATTGATGAAGGCATTTTATGCAGAATTTTTACTCTCACATTTGCGGCAAAAGCTAGAAACTGGTGTAGAATTCTTCCGGTTGCCTCAATTCACAGTTGGGATCAATTTGTTACAGTTTCCATTTGTAGATTCGACGGATACGATTATGAAAAGGTATGCAATGAAATTGAATATCTAAGAAGATTTAAAAATGAGCCCGTTAGAGATTTTAATATTCGATTTCATTTGAATTGTTTAAGATTTAAAGTTGAAGATAAACCTACGGAAGAAGAATCATTAGATTGGTTTAAATATATTTGTTCTCATCCTCCCATTCCCAATCCACATGAAATTAGTTCAATGTTTGTCCCATCCCCTTCTAACATAAATAAAGATTCCAATATGGATGTGAAAATAAATTATAATGAAGTGCTATTACAAAGCTTGGAAAATATTTCTATCCAAATACAAGAAGATAATAGCAGCAATTTTGGAGAAAGAGATGCCTTGAAATATGAAAATTATTATGCATTAAATTTAGACAATCAGATCACAAATCAACACGTGCAAGCAGCAATCGAAGTGAATAATAAAATGCAAACTTTTGTACAATTTTTTGAATTTTTCTATCATGAACAAATGCCGAAAACAGAGCAGCAAAGTAACCTTCTTCAAGAAAGCATGAGTATACAAAGGAATGATCTAGAATCTGAAATTTATAGTGAAAAAAACGCACAAGATTCCTCTAATAGAGAAAATTTTGAATTCATTATTTCTGATTCTCATTTCTCACTTTATCCTAATATTTTTAATGTTGGAAATTTCTCCCCTCTCGGTATTAATGATATTTCAGAAAATAAAGAGGATGATCTAAATGAATTACCAATAAGTTTTTATCAAGATAGAGAAAAAAATTATTGATCATTCTTTTGCCATTAATGAACATGAATTTTTTATTCCTCCTTGTTTTGATATATTGGACGAAATCAAAGGGAATTTTAGAGAATATTGTGAAGTCATTTATGATAATTATTCTAACATCAAGGATGCTGATTTCTATTCTTCTCAAGAGAATCCGCATGATAAAATTCAAATAACACATTGAATGAGGAACATTTCAATTTAGAAATTATTCCAACCAATCCTCATTTTGGAGTAGCAAATTATCTTCATGATTTCACCATTCAAGAAAACATTCCAATTTATATTTCATATCATGATCAAACTCCCATTCCTGCTCATAATCATAATTCTCTTTCTAATTTACAAGTTGGAATTGGCAATTATTCAAATTCCATTATTCTGGCCAATCCTTGTGAAAAATAAATCGTTTCAAAACAATCTCAATTGTGCTGTAACATTAGTTGTATCAATAGAGATTTCATTTTATTTTTTCTTTCATACATATTTTGTTCAAATTTAGATTTGTTTTCTGATTTTATTTTTCAAATTTTTGGCACTCTACGCTGGCATATTGAGCACTTTAATAGTAAACACTCAATTGATGCATTGCCCTATTGGGAAATTGAAGTTTCATATTATAATCATGAACATCAAAAGTTTTTAATATTTCAATTTCAATCAATGCTAATTTTTTTATCAAAAGCTTCTATCTTCCCAAAGACAGTGTCAACAAGAGAATATACTTTTACAATTTGGCCAGCAATCTAATCCAATTGATAATTTTTCATCTTATTTGACAGATTTCCCTCCATTTTTCATTAGCCTATTTGAAAATTGTTTGGAAAGTTTTCCTTCATGGAAAATTATTAATAGTTTAAAACTTACATATAACACTAACAATTTTTTTCAGGCCTTTGAATTTAAAAGCTCATATCCACAATCTAGTGTGTCATCTCCTCTTTTAAACATTTTCCAATCATTAATGGAAACCCATCCATATTTTTATGATCCAATTGGAATTCAGTTGGAAAAGACGTTTCAAAAGAAGGTGATTGTAAATAAGTCACTAACAATAACTGTAAATTCTACTTAGAGATTTATTTTTCTTAGTTTAATTAGATTTGTATTTTTATTACTAACATTTGAAATGTGTATATATGAAGGAATTAAAATGAGAGAATGGTTACACTGGAAATATGACTATATCTAGTCATTTTCATATATATGGTTAGAATAGAAGTAGAATTAATTTAGTTAGTTTGTTTTATGTAGTTAATTTATTCTTAATAGTTCTGCAGATTAAAAAATAAAAATAAAACAAGCAATCAACCCTTCTCATATCATATACATGTTCAGGGAAATATTTTCCTCTTATCAGAAAATTTCTAATTCTTGCTCCCCATTTTTTAAATCAAAATTTATTGCAGCAATATCTCTACTCTGCCTATTTTGAATAACATCTTGACTAAATTCAATTGAAGTTGCACTTGGCACCAATCACCTCAAACCCATTTTCTTTTTTTCGAAATGTCCTTATATGATTTTCTTCTGAAATTTATTTTTTAAAGGTTTTTGAGAATATAAAGCTTCATGATCTCATTATCCCATGAAAGATATGACTGCCTATTATAAGCTTAATTCCAATTTAATCATCATTAGTCAATCTAACCTTTTGTTGTAATCACATGAAGTTCATATTATCTTCTTTGAAATTTGTTAAAATGACCTTAAGGGTGTCCATTTTTCTGTATGCCCACATTCAAATCTGTGTTGATATTTTTCCACAATTAGTGGCTTTATCCCATCCTAATATTTAGTTAATTATCTGATGCTACAATGTGTATCATATTTATTTACTAAAGGAATTATTAAACAGTCACTATAACAATACCTATTTTTCTCAAGTTAATTCGAAAT
Organism: Pinus albicaulis; assembly: GCA_034641835.2. Lineage (NCBI taxonomy): Eukaryota > Viridiplantae > Streptophyta > Pinopsida > Pinales > Pinaceae > Pinus > Pinus albicaulis. The sequence goes on from CM076575.1 coordinate 677,068,190, forward strand.
GAGCAAAGGTAATAAATTGTTGTTGCAATTCAAAGGGACCCCTATTTTCATATTTATTTCTAGTGAATTTTATGAGTTTCAGATTTCCTGAACATGAATAAACAAATTTTATTTAGGCTGATTACACACTCTGATTTAGAGTAAATAATGAGATGAGTTTGAAGAAAGTCAGAATTTTGATAAATAGAAGGAAGAATTGGAAGATTCATAAGGTAAAATCCACAGACAATTCTCTTCTAGGTATGCATTTACAAGTTCATTTTAATCTATTAATAGTTTCTCTTTTCCTTAGTTTATTTTTAATTCTTCTTATGTTTTATTTGCAGGTTTTCATTTGTTTTCAAAACTTGAAGTAAGCAGCAAATCCATTTCAAATTTACAACAGGTTCAGGGAAATTTTATTTTTGTGATTCATTAGAATTTGAGAATTCTTTAACTTTACTTTCATTCATTAGAAAATCCAATTGAAATTTAAAATAGTATCGTAAGATTCATGTTTGAAACGTTTCAACTTGATTTTCATATTTCTAATGCGAGACCTCTGATGTTTTACCTCATTCAATCTTTCATAAAATACCAAATCACATATCGCATTGGAATAAATTGAAAAAAAAAAAATTTCATCACAAGAGTTCCGGTGAGATGAATCAAATCAGAAATATACATATTGCATTAAGCATAATGTTAATCCTTCCATTTCAAAAGTTTCGATGTGATGAACCCAATCAGTGATCGCAAATTGGGAAAATCACATTCTAATATATTCATTTGAAAAAACTCCGATGCAATAAAATTCAAATCGCAATAAAAAATTATTAAATTTAATTAGTTAAGGGTTAACTTTGAAAGACCTCTGATGCGATTATCCCAATCGCAAATCGCAAATCGGGAGGAAAATTGAATACATCCTTGTGCGCTCATTTTAAAATTTGCCATGCGATAACTCATCGCAGATTGCTCATCGCTTATCACTTTTCACTAATCGTCTATTGCTCATTGATTATCGCTCTTCGCTCATCACGGACTTTAATATCCATCACATCACTACTATTGCAAGAATCATATAGGCATTTCCAACATGACTATTTTCCAATATTCCGATATGCCGATATCGATATTGCTCATCGCATCTTTATTTTTTTTTAATGCTCATATCATAATGCTAAAGGCCATGTCATCCATCACATTGCCGATATCGCAATCGTTTCATCGTTATTCATGGTCATGTCACTACTCCAAATCTATGATGCGCAATGTGCAATGTGCAAAGTACAAATCGCGAGATGCGGTGTGCAATGTGCAATTTGTGACATGACTGTTCCTGATCCTAAATATAACATTTCTTCAATGATATGATCACTCCATCTCATTGCACATATTCCTTTCACATTATCTCATATCGGTAATTCGCTACTGTGACCCCTGATGCGATAAACTTCAACGCATACAATACGAATCATCCGATAAGGCATTGTGTTAATTTAAAGCAATTTTGGATAACCGCTATGATATTAAAGCGATTGATAATAAATTTGCAGCATATTCAAATCATTTTTATTTCTCATATATTTCATTTTTAAATAATTCCATAATTAAATATGAAATTCAAAACCTCTCTGTTTTAAATTTAATTATCTTAAATTTGGTCTTAACTCTGAACAATTTATAAAATCATGGAATTTGTATAAAACTTATAATATTTCGAGAATATTCATCACTGCAAATTTTCAATCTCATTTCTAATGAATTTGTTTTAATTTCAACTCCCTTGAACACAAAGCATTCCATTTTTACATTTTACTGCTTGCTTTAGTTTAAATAAAATAAATAATGATTTTTGGGTTTTAGGATTTTGGTTAATTTTCCTTCTTCATATTTTTAATGTCAACTAAAAGAAGAAGTCAGCTAGTATTGGAGAAATTGATACCTTCAGGTAAGATCAAATGAAATTATCCAATGGTAAGATTCATGTACCCACTTTCATTAATTTCCATTTCATTACTTTAGTTTCAGTTTTGTTTTTTTTTTAAATTATGCTGATATTTAAATCTGTTTTGCAGCTCTTCGTAAAAGCTTTCAAATCATCCGCCAAATCATAATTTGGAAGCCCTATGCTCTTTTCCTGATTTTATTTTTCAAGAAGTAATGATAGTCTTCGTTGAAACAACTACACTAGGAAGTTTCTGAACCTTTAATCTATTTATTTAAAGCATTCCATTTATTAAAAAATGATTAAGATAATGCTTTGAAACAAGAAGATTAACATCAGATAGAAGTTTTTCATTTTGGCTGAATTTTATGATCATCGCTATTTAAAGCCTAAAACACTTACAACCCTGAAAAGTATAAGTTTTCTGGATCTCGACATATGAAGGAATGATTACATGATTATTTTATTTTACTTCATGTGTTGAAACATTGGTATAAACATTTTCGATAGATTTTGTATTTCAAAACTTGGATTTTCCTTTCCACTTTTAAAATTTCTTCATTTTTATTTTTGTTTGCTTATTTATTTTCTCACTTTAGCTTAAGAATTATTTTCCTTTGGTTTTCAGTTTTTATTTTGGTGACTTTGTCATGATTTATATGGAAGGCCTTCTTGTTGCCTAACAATGGTTGGCATAAATAGGAAAAATCGTTAATAGTCTCCTATTAGATTTTTCTTAAATCTCTTAGCAAAATTTGTTTTTCTTATTATATAGGTAGACATACTTAAGGAAGAGATTAAAAAAACACAAGAATTTGACGAAGTATCATGAAATCTGAGAAATTTTTTTTCATCAAAATTGTAGTTATTTTGAGATTTCAATATTTTATTAAGACCTTTCAAAATTCTATTATCAAGCAAGAAAAGTTATTTTTAACCAAGTAAGGACACTTTACAGCAAAGCACTTTTAACTCTGAAATTTTCATTTTGAACTCTTAGGGAGTTAATGATTCTCCCTATTTAAAAGAGTTTTATTTTTCTAGAGTGTAATCCAAAAATATATTTAAAACTTAAAAGATAAGAGGTCTCATCACGAGCCTGCTTACCATGATCATAGGGGAAAAATAGGCTAACATTACCAAGACTGCTAAACAAACCAGGGTAATGGCTTATGATTGCAAACAATTGTAAGACAATGGGTCTCATCACGAGCCAACTTGTTCAGTCCAATTATAACCAGTGAATGGCATTGTCAACTATCTGGTTACCAAACCAGGACAATGGATTTTAAGAATTAAAAAAATAATAATTAAAAAGTACGTAATAATATATAAATGGATCTATCTCTATGTCAATAATTCTTAAATAGATGGGATTCTGAATCATTCATGATTAAAAGGTAACCCTATCGAGACTATAGATGCTTGCTGGCAGTAGTGGCTCTACCTATGACAAATGAGTACATTTTAAAAACTAAGCCGTAAAGTGACCCCTGCTATATCCCTACAACTAATTAAGGATTGATATAGAGTTTTGAAATATTTTAATTTATGGGGAATTTTGAGAAAATTACAATAAGATAATTCTTGCTCTTATTTAGATTACTGAACCTAGTCAAGCATTCCAAAAATAATTTTCTCTTCTTTAATTATTTTTACTTTAATTTTGAGAAAATCCCATTCATATCAAACAGAGATAATTATTTCTTCTCCTGTATGTCGCAAATTGTTGTGGTAAGAAAACAACCCCCCAATTTTTGACTTGTTCAGTTCAAATAATGGGGACCCTTTCTATAAATTTTTTGGCTAAATGTCTTTTAGGATTTTTTATCCTACTATTTCGTTAATTTTTCATTTTCTTTATATTCTTGTTTTGATTGCTTGGTTGATGCTTGTTTCTCCTCATTTGGACAACTGGTTTATAACTGGCACTCCTTTGAAGTGTAATCAATTATGTCGCTTGGGTTAAAAAATGCGTAAAATGTACAATATTTCATTTTTGTAATTAAATTAGTTCAATAATGCATTTAGTTTAAATATTAACCTGTACTTAGTTATTACTAACATTTTTCATTTTTACTTATACAACCAAATTATAAAGCATCGAGATTTCAGTCATTTATTCCAATTTTCCAATTCTCAAATAAATTACTAATCTCGAAAAATTCAAAATGACAAAGTGGTTGTAATTTAGATAGGAAAATTATCATTTAACATCATTAAAATAAAACCAAAACAAAAAAAAAAAAAAATTTCAACATTAAATTTTGAATTAATTAAATTAATTATTATATAATTAATTAATTAAATTAAAGTTTAATAGATATATATATATATATATATATATATATATATATATATATATATATATATCTCATCAAGAATGAATAATTACATCGCATCGGAAGTATCCATCGAAGCATTTTTTAGAAGCTCTGATAACCTTCACTTTGGATATCCCGATGCGATGAGTTATAACTCATTTGCTTTATGTTTAAGTTTTAAATTCATGTGATGAGTTCTTACATCACGATGTGATGAGTTGTATTTTTCTGATGCAATGAACTCATCTCTATTATTCTGATGCGATGAACTCATCTCTTTTATATGTCGATGTGATGAACTCATTTGTTACATGCTGATGCGATTAGGTTCATTTGTCTTATGCGATGCGATAATTTACAACTCATTTTCCGATGTGATGAGTTCACGTTAATATTCTCATACATGAGTAAGTGTAATTTTTAGTTTACGTTAGTGGTAAGGTAGGCTAGTTTCATGTTTATTAGTATTAGTGTTAGTGGTTAGTATTAACTTTAGTCTAAGTGGTAGGTAGTGTAATTTAAAATTGAGTGTAATATTAACGTTACGTAGTGTTAGTTGGTAGGTTAGTCTAAGTGGAATGTTAGTGGTAGGTTAGTTTAAAAATTAGCATAAGTTAGTAGGTGTAATGTTAGTTTAATTTCAATAGGTATAATGTTAATTTAGTTTTATATTAGTGTAGTGTTAGTATAGTATTAATTTAATATTAGTATAGTAGAGTGGTAGTAGATTAATGGATTATTAATTAGGATAGTTTTAATTTAATAATAGATTTAATATTTATAATTAATTAAATTAATTAATATGTAGAACTTAAATTATTTAATTAAATCATAATTAATTATTAATTAGATTTAATTACTTAGTTAATTATATTATTTAGATTAATATTAATTTAAATAATTAGTTTAGTTTATGATTAACAACTAAATTAGGATTAACTATTAGATAAATAGAATCTAATTTAGGATTAGATTTTTAATTAAAATTATGATTTTTTTTAGCCCAACAACATAATTTCTAGATTTATATCAGTTTTGACATATCAACTTTGGAGGCTCATAGATTGAGTTTTACTTGGCCAAATGAGGCCCAGAATAGCTAATTGGAAAGAGAAAATCAAGGAGAACATTTCTGAGGCAAGCTCCGAATTTCCAAAACAAAATAATTTTATGAGTTTTGTTTTCTTCATTTTCATTTACCCAAGCCTCTTCAAATTGCAGATTCATGCATCAATAATATCCTTCGTTAATTAAAATCATTATGAGCATCAATAAGAAGCTCAAATTTCCTTTTTATTTATTTAAATAGAATTTGATTGGATTTATTTTAATGCTGGAAATAATATTTTGATTTTATTGTTGCATCTTAATTCATTTTAATCTCTTTTTGTAGGAAAAACAATAGAAGGGATATTGAAAAAAAGATTTCAATCAATGAGAAGACTCCAGCAATTAAGGATTGGAATTTTTAAGCAATTAAAATTGGATTGGGAATATTTTTCTTCAACAAACTCTTCTCTCAAAATAATTTTGGAAATATTATAAATTGCAGATTACAAAATGTAAAAAGGGCTGCCCTCCTCTGCAATTCTGGACTTCTAAAATAATTTCTCTTATAGTAATTTAGATTTGTAGGAGAGAGGAGAGAAAATTTCAGATCTGAACATTATTGAGGGTTTTTCTTTATATCTTGAATTATGTATGATGGATAGAGTTTTCATTTTTGCAGCTATAGTTTTGAAAACAAAAATTCAAGTAATGTAAAGTACTGTTAGAGACCAGGATCAGAGAAGCGGATTCAATTAATTGGTATTTTTGGCATTTATGTATCAAATACTAGTTTCAATTTTATGATAATAAAATTGTTGTTTCATTTTATTCATCTTTATGCATTTTTGTTGATATGGATAATTTATCCCAAACTGTTATGTATATCTGCTATTATGAATTAAATTTTGATTTCTGAATAACTATTTACTCAGAAATCTATCTTATAAAACTGATTTATTAAATAGTAATGTCTTGCGAATTTCTTCCACATATTATTGTTTAATTATTGGCTTGATTGCTTTGACAATCGATATCATTTTTGTGAATTTATTTTGGAGTGTTGTTGATGTATTATTTAAATTAAATGGTCTCAATAGGATGTGTTTTGGTATTCACAAATGTGAGCTAAATTGAATTTCCTCGTTAGATTGACATTAATTTAAAGCCAGTCATAATTAAATTCCCATTATTTAATTATCTTGCTCTTAGTTGGGTTAGATTTTCATATACCTAATTGAGATAGGATTTAGATTAGTTTCTTTTTCTTTCATTATAGAATAAATTTGCATTTATATTAAGTTTTACATTCTTTTAGGTCCTCTTCTCCAAGAGGAAAAATCTTAGTTGTGGTTTCGATAAACCCAAATCAGCTTAAGGGTCATTCTCTTGCCTGATCAGCAAGAAGAAGTGACCTAGTATCCATGTATATTCATGGTTAATGATACATCGTAAACCAATAGTGATAGGGAAAACGTGACTGGACCTAGTTAAACCAGTCGAAGCCACTATCATAAATGGAAAAGTAGTTGTATTAAGGTCCAGACCGGGTGGTTATCCCCCAATGTTGTTGCACCAATTTTCAAGGCTTCAACACAACTTAACCAAAAGCATAATTATCAATTGAGGGTAGTTGGTAATATAATTTGAATGAGATATAAAAAGAAGATAAAGTAATCAAAGACCAACAAATATATGTCTTTTTCTATTATCTCATTAGTTAAATCATGATATTCACATTATGCTAGAAACTACATAAGAAAAATCAATCATGGTTTACTGACATAAGGTGGTAAGAAATGTCACTAATATTAAATTATGATAAGGTTGATTGATTTTGATTGTTTAACTTGAATTTGACAATAATTATACAAGAGTACAACAAACATTAAAGCTACTGGATGGTTTCGTCAGAAGGCAACAAAATACATTAATGCAATTGGAGGTATTTAGTATTTAACCCATAAATAGAAAAAAAAAATTGTGGAAGCGGAGTTCTTACAAATTGTATCAGAGCCCATGTTAAAACACTGGGCCTAAATGTGTGCTCACACCAGGAATAAAAAAAATCTTAGAATCATGTTGTTGTAAATTGTCTTTTTTTTTAAACAAATGCACACTAAAATTAATTCAGTGTATTTTGAATTAGTGTACAAAAGTATAGTCAAACTATGAGTGAACGGGATGAGTTGTATGCAGATTTGGGCAGTGAAAAAAATCAACCAGATCTGAATGCTCCATTTCTAGCCATGATCCTTCAGATGCAAAGAGAAATGGTGCAGCTGAGAACCCACAATTAAATATTACCACTAACGAGTGAAGAGCAAGAAAGGTTAATCAAGGAATTAACCTCAAGGACTATTCATGAAGGTGAAGGTTATAGTAGAAAGTGAAAGGAAGCTAAACACCACTTATAAGGATCTTAGGATGGTGAAGCCTTTGGACAATAGTCCATAAGGAAAAATGAATTACAAGGAGAATTTCGAAAAATCAAACCTCCCACTTACGATGGTGAGAAGTAGGAAGATGCAGAAGCTTGGCTTCTAAACATGGTAAAATGATTCCAAATTTATGAATATCGAATTAACTTGAAAGATGGGTTTTCTATTTACCAAAGACAAGGTAAGGTTACCTTGTCGTCGGAATAAACCAAAATGGTACATGTGCTATATGAGAAAACTATCACTTGGGAATATTTCCAAACTAAATTTAAAACTAGATGTCTGAATGAAAGGTACTATTATGACATAGCCAAAGATTCTCATGAGCTAAGATGGGGAAAACTTACCATAGATTAGTTTGTTACCAAATTTACAAATATGCTTCACTATGTACCTTATATTAGAGAAGAGAAGGCTAAGGTAAAATGATTTTTAAACTGTCTACCTACTATCTACAAGGAGAGGATAGAATTTGATAATCCCAAGATAATGGATGAAGTTGTGTGTAAGGCAAGACTATGTTATTAGTAGTTCAAAGTAAGAAACGATCAAGTGAAAAACTCTCTCAAAAAAAAAAAAGGAAAATGTGACTCTAGTGGAAAAAGAGTAAAACTAGCATACTTAAAGAACTTTGGGAAAAATCATCAAAGGAAGAAGTTTAACAAAACTAGAAAAAAACAACCAACCCAATCATAAACAGGTAGACGGAAATAGTAAGAGAGATGGAATTTTAAAAATGAGGGAACCACTAAAGTGTTGGGGTTGTGGAGAACCTCATATGTTACAAGACTGTCCTCACCAAACCATTCAGAACATTAAAGTGTTGAGAGAAGTAACTACTATAAATGTAGTAGCAAGAAAATTTCCTAGAATCAGTGTTGCATTAGAGCATCGTCAATTTGAACACCAATCAACCATAGTCAAAATAGAAGGCATGATTGTTGAACAGCTTGTTTTTGTTTTGATATATCCAGGAACAAATTTAATTTATATAAGTCCCCAAATGGTGGAAAAGTTCAAATTAAAATCAGAAAAATTTCAGCAAGCATGGATAGTTCAGTTATCTACAGGAACAAAAAAAAGTGACTCATAAATTACCAAATATTACTGTAAATTTAAATGGGTATGAAACTGAATTGAATTTGAATATTTTACATCTAGGTTCATATGATGTATTAGTGGGAATGGAATTATTAGAAAAACCATAAGAAATACTAAATTGTTTAGATAAAATATTACATTGTATAGATGGTGAGGGAAAACCAGTGATAGTGAAATGGAAACCCAGACCAATATTGGTTAGATAGATTTTAGCACTACAATTAAAAAGGATAGCAAGAAAATTTTGTCAAGTGTATGATGTACAAGTGCAAGAGTTGGGACAAAAAATTGAAAAAGAACTCTAGAAAATTTACCAGTAATCTGAGAAATCAAAGATGTGTTTCCTGATGAAATTCCTCAATTACCCCCTAAAAGAGAAATTCATTTTTCAATTGATTTAATACCAGGAGCTACACCAGTCTCTAAAGCACCATAGAGAATGATTACCCCAAAGTTTTTAGAATTAAAACTGTAGCTACAAGGGTTGTTGGACCGAGGCTACCTTAGGCCAAGTGTGTCCCCATGTGGAGCATCGATACTGCTTGTTAAAAAGAAATATCATACATTCAAAATGTGTATAGACTACAGAGAACTGAACAAACTGACTATCAAGAATAGATATCCTCTACCGAGGATATATGATTTATTTGATCAAGTGAGAGGAGCCACAGTATTTTCAAAAATTGATTTAAGGACATGCTATCATCAACTAAGAACTAAATATGAAGACATAAATAAAACTACATTCATAACTAGATACATACACTATGAGTTTTTAGTTCTACCTTTTGGGTTGACTAATGCACCTGCTACCTTTATGTGTCTAATGAAAAGTGTCTTAAGTAAATATTTAGACAAATTCATTCTAGTGTTCATTGATGACATTATGGTATGTTATAAAAATGAAACTTAACATAAATAACATCTCAGAATTATCTTAGAAACACTTATAGAACATAAGTTATATGCTAAACTTAGCAAATGTGAATGTTATAAAGATAAAATTCAGTACTTGGGTCATGTAATTTCAGAAAGAGGATTAGCAGTGGACCCAGAAAATATACAAGATATTATGGATTGGCTTGTGCCTACTGATGTTTCCTCCATAAGATCATTCATGGGAATTGCAGGATACTATATGAGATTTCTAGAAATATTTTTAGCCTTAGCATATCCTATTACCTCTCTATAGAAGAAAGGAGTGAAGTTTGAGTGGAAAGAAAAATGTGAACATAGTTTTGAAGAGTTAAAAATTAAACTAATAACTGCTCTTATTTTGAAGATTGCTGATCCAAATCAAGAATTTGTAGTATGTACATATACTTGTGCAGAAGGATTAGGAGGGGTTTTATTACAAGAAAACTCATTCATATCATATGAGTCAAGAAAATTTAAGAAACATAAACGCAATTACACTATGTATGACTTAGAGTTAGTTGTTGTAATACATGCTTCGAAGATGTGGAGACATTATCTGTTAGGGAAAAAGTTTGTATTGATGACAAATCACATAAGCTTGAAATACTTTTTAACACAACCTGATTTAAGTGCTAGATAAACTAGATGATTGTCCTTCCTTAGTGAGTTTCACATGGATATCAAACATACCAAAGGAAAGGAAAATAAGATTGCAGATTCTTTAAGTAGGAATTCTCTTCAAAATTTGAATAGTGTTCGGAGTAGTGAAAATTTTGACCTTGAAGGATTAATCCACGAAGTAATGAGTCAAGAACTAAATTATGAGAAACTTCAAGAAAAATTGTAGAAAAATGAGATAGTAGGATATACTCAAACCAGAAAGGATTGGTTTTTTATAAAAACATATTGTACATTCCCAAAGTGAGCTGATTAAAAAGTGAAATTTTAGATGAGTATCATAAAATACCCTATGTAGGACACCTGGGGTATCGAAAATTGATTTCAACCTTGAGAAAGAATAGGTTTTGGCCTGGTATAAAATAGGATGTGGCTGAATATTTAGCTAGATGTTTAGAATGTCAACATGTAAAATTAGAGCATCGGCATCCAGCAGGATTGATGAATCCTTTACCCATCCTAGAATGGAAGTGAGAAACAACTTCCATAGATTTTATAACTAGATTACCAAGAGATAAATACCAACATGATTCTATAATGGTAGTTGTAGACACATTCACAAAAATGGCACACTTCTTACTAGTACAATCTACTTTTGGTATAGCTCAAGTAGCTAATGTGTGTAAAAAAGAGATTGTAAATTTACATGGTATTCCTAAAATGATTATATCAGAGGGAGATGAAAATTTTACTTTAGCTTTTTGGAAGACTCTATTTGGGCAAATTCGTACGAAATTTAACTTTAATACCACATGCCATCCCCAAACAGATGGAAGAACTAAAAGAACAAACCATATTTTAGAAGACATGTTGAGAATGTATGTGATAGACATACTTACAAAGTGGGAAAACTTTTTGCATCTGGCAGAGTTTGCCTACAATAATAGTTACCAAGCCTCAATTAAGATGAGTCCATTTGAAGCATTATATGGTAGAAAGTGTCACACGCCTCTTAGTTGGAGTAAACCAGAGGATAATTTAATACTTGTACCCGATGCATTAAAGGAAATAGAAAGGACTGTGAAGAAAATTCAGCATATTATTAAGACAACACAAGAGAGGCAAAAGAGCTATGTAGATAAAAACAGAATTCATAGAGAATTCAAACTAGTCGATCATGTTTACTTGAGGATTAACCCCAAAAAGAGTACTTTGCACACATGAAGCTGTGTTAAAAATAGTGTCACACTACTGTGGACATATTGAAGTAATGGAAAGAGTGGGACTAGAAGCATACAAGTTGGCTTTACCTAGTCACATTAAGGTTCACAATGTTTTTCATGTTTCATTATTAAAGAAGTATATACATGATCCTACTCATGTCATTGATTGGAATGTGATACAGGTGGAACCAGAAGGGGAATTTCTTCCAGAGCCAGTTCACATCTTAGCACGGGAAGAAATTGAGCTCCCAAATAGGACAGTAGACAAGGTGAAGGTACACTAGAAGCACTTTGTACTCGAAGTTTCTACTTGGGAGCGAGAGGAAGATATGAAGTAAAAATATCCTTCACTATTTGAAAAGTGAATTTATATTTTGTTTTGCAATACCAAGGAAGGTGTTTTGTTTTAGAGGGGGAATATGTAATATCCCTAGTTTTATTGTTTCTATTAGACAGATGAACAATCCTAAATGGTCAAGTGGACCCAATGGAAAACAATTATTATGGACATATTTTATTATTTAAATTTAATTAAATGGAAATGGAATTAACTGTGAATAGTATAAATTATAATTAGAGATCACAAATCCAAGTCCATGAGGCTAGATAAGGTTCCAAAGCCTTTCCCAGTTCTCAAAAAATTATTGGATAAAATAAATTAAAAATTGATTATTATATTAGAGATAAAAATATTAAAAGATACTCCAATAAATAGGAAAGTTACTAGGAATAGGTGGAATAAAATAGCAAAGAGGAAAAAGCTAGTTTTAAAGTACTTTTCTGGAAAAAAAAGAGGAGAGCCTAGGAAAAAAGGAAAACAACATCCTAATTAACTAGACACAGTTATGGAAATAAGCTGGCGGGAAAGTAGGCTTAAATAAGCAAATTCTAGGTAGACAAGAGGTTGTATACTACTAGAAGAAATCAATCTCTATTGCGGGGGAGCTATGGAAATAGAGCTCAAAGGTTGGGTGGAAAATAATCTACAAGAATTGTTATACACATGTTAATTTAATTATGTCTTAAATTTATGTAATAATGCTAAAATTTCTAATTGAAATGAAATTGGTAGCAAGAGGTGTGGATGATTATTTTTTTGTATTTATGTAAGTGGTAGGATACCTTTCTGTTAGTTGTAAAATGTATAGATCTCTGCATTTAACAAAACCTACTATAATCAATATAGTGTAGTCCTGTATTGTTGCACATATAATGTTAGGATGGTACCAACTCTCAGAATGTCTAAACCTGTGAATTAAGTTTAAATCTGAGGTTAGGTAGAGTATTTAAAATTTTACATGCATAAACTAAATACAGGAAAAATGGATATAATGAAATTGTCCAACTAATGATGAAAATATGTCAAATAACATTATACAGAAGGGAATAAATTTTTTTCTGGTATTTAGCCTGAATCTAGATAATTCAAATCATATCATCTACTGTAGTATAATTAGAATAATTTTAATTTATACATAAGTCATAGTATTCTTTCAAAATTGTAGTAAGTATTTCATAGAATGTTATCCGAATTGAAACACAGGTCACATAAAATACAACATATGCTGAATAGTAAATATAATTTTCATTCTGGACAACAAGGTATGTTAGATTGTACTGAATTAAAATAAGTCGAGATACTTCTCTCTCTCTCTCTCTCTCTCTCTCTCTCTCTCTATATATATATATATATATATATATATATATATATATATATATATAAACTGTGAAGGTAATTATTGTCCAAAATTTATACAATTTTAGGATTCTATCCCATAAATTATAACTACATAATCCCTGTGGGAACAATTCAAATTTATACTAAGGGAAGTCCTCAAGGATGTTTTCGACCAAGCTATACAATGAAATCCAAAGCTACTACATGTCACTATATGACATACAAACTCCTAACAAAGCTATAAAATGAGACATGATGGTAAAGGCTACCTACACATAAATGAAATTATAGGAATTATTAATTGTTCTTAAATTCCAAAAAGTAGTTAATAATGAAATAATAAATAGCAAAAAATGTATAGGTAATAATTACCTTACTCAATATCAAAGAGGAATAAATCTGTATGTAAAAGAGATTTAAAGTTCAGTCAAATTGAGAATGAGAGGAAACTAATAATCAGAGAAATTATTAATTAGAATCAGGAAAATTCTTACCTAAACCTTCTTCAACAGCATACTAATTTTGATTTGAGGAACTTTGGAATTATGAAGTTCCTATACAAATTAGGGAATAATAATATTAAACCATGTTCCTTACAAATTATTTCAACTCAATTAAAAGTCAAAATTATTACAGGCTAGTAATTCTAACCCAATTATGGGGAAGATTTGTACAAATAAACAATTGACATTTAAGCTCATACTCTTAATGAATAAATAAACAAGTAGAAATTAAAGACATTCTAATTGTGAAGATTCTAGAAAACGACAATTGTGAAGAGAGAGTAACATTAAGATTAGTGTGATTTTAACTATAAATCGAAGGGAAAGAAACATGTGAGGTTATAGTATATGTAACCGAGATTAATTAACTTTGAATAATTGAAATTACTTCTTTGAAAAAAAAAAAATTCTAACCAAAATTATAAAATAAACGCGGAGATATTGGAGTACAAATGTAGAATGGAAAAACGTATGGTGAAAACTAGTTGCTACATAACCATGTGTGTATGTAACAAGGGAATGTATGAAATGGAGAGCATTGCATTCTTTGAATAGAGAAGAGATATAAATAAAAATGAAGAGCACCATTTAATGAAAAACCATAGCTACATTTACGAACGAAGGGTTAAAAATGTGCTGAGGAAAAATAGGAAGCATGGAGGATACCTCGAGAAGAATGATAATGCTAAGAGGAAGTCTGTAGTTAGAAATTGCTGCGTGTGAGAGAGGGCTTTGTTCTCATGATGCGAATCCTCCACCTGCGTTCAACGAACGACACATTAGAAAAACCAAATTTAAATTGACAGAGATAAACTAGGAATTAAATCAAATGAAAAACGCTGGAATAGAATTCTCAACTTAAACGTGACAGTATTCAAAGGTATGATAGTATATACGAGTTGTGTTAACAGAGTAAGATCCTTACTCCCTATGCTGGAGGAATGGTTATGATTCAAATTGTCATGCCATGAAACGAGAATGGCAGTGCCTATAGGTGCAAGACGTAACTTTCCTGGGAGAAAACCCAACACTGCAACCATATTAACTGAATATGTAATAGTTGTAGAGAAGAATTGGTGAAATAAATGTTCAGAATTCGAAAACCCAATATTTTCGGAGACCTTAAACTTTTAATTATGCAATAAAAAATTTAATCATTAGTTGAGAGGTATTCTACAAATGACAAACCACTGGTCTCTGCATCGTAAGCTTGGCTATACATTATGAATAAACCAAAATCTCTTTGAAGCAGAAGGAATTCTTCATAACCAGAGGCTAATAATGATGCCAAAAGGAGGAACAAAGGTAAAGTGTGGTGGAGGACGAATAACCCTAATCACAAGATACAGTTAAACCTTAAACGACTACCCATAATACATGAAACGATGGAGATTAACCAGGTAAAGGAAAGGTTAAATCGATAGGTCATGAGTCATGTGAGGGCTTTAATGGCCTAGGTACCACTGGTAAATGACAAAAATCTTGAGACAATAATAAAAATTAGAACGTCGGATTTACCACCATATGGATCCATATTTCACTATGCAACTCATAAATTCATAATTGATTTATGTGATAGTTGGATAATTCACGTAGAGGATTGTGTGGTAAAACAATGAGAACTTACAAACTTATGTTAAACCTGAAGGAAAATTTACGTAATGTGCTTCCGTAGTACAACATCAGTCCACGTAGGACTAAAGAAGATAAAGTGGAAGATTCAATTCCAGCAAGTGTATTCTCATACCAAGAGTTTTAAACCTCGATGCCAGTGTTCATAAATAAAATATGTTGAATGACAACTATAGTTACGTATGGTCTAATGAAGAAATTCAACGTGTCATAAAAATGAAAGAAAAGGTCAAATTGTGTTTAATTTTCAAGTAGATGACTTATGGATAGAATATAGGTACGTGGATAAATTAGAAAAGAAGTTATATAGTAAAGGTGAAGACTATAACCTTAACCAAAAGTATAATTATCAATTGAGGGGAGTTTGTAATATAATTTGAATGAAATATAACAAAAATATAAGGTAATCAAGGACCAAAAAATATATGTCTTTTGTTATTATCTCATTAGTTAAATCATGATATTCTTATTATGCTAGAAACTGTATAAGAAAACTTGATCATGGTTTAGTGACATAAGGTGGTAAGAAATGTCGCTAATATTAACTTATAACAAGGTTGATTGATTTCGAATATTGAACTTGGATTCGAAAATAATTAGACAAGAGTACAACAAACATTAAAGCTACTAGATGGTTTAGTCGAAAGGTGACGAAATACATTAATGCAATTGGAGGTATTTAGTATTTAACCCATAAATAGAAAAAAAAATTGTGGAAGTAGAGTTGTTCCAAATCTAGATCCATCTTAAACTTGGATATATATGCCAAGCACAAAGAGATCAAATCTATGAAGTACCGAGAGTGAAAATAGATTTTCTTCGTCTTGGTTGGCAATTAAATAATGCTAGAACCTGTAAGCCCAATAATTTAGCGAGCTATGCTTTGAAGGCAACCTTTAACACCAACAATTTAATCCTCCATCTCAAAACTCACAATTGTGTTTCTAGAGGTCTTCTTAACTGATTATAACAACCCTTTAAGAAAATTTAACACTCCATAACTTTAACGTCGATACTTTAACCTTTAAAATTGAAACTTTAAATATTCTTCCTCAAAACCATGAAAAATAAGTATTTTTTACCATATTTTAATATAATAACATCTACAAAACTATAACAGTAACATTATTTTCAATAAACACTAAAAATTCTATAGAAACATCAAACCATGATCTGCTAAAGACATAGAAACCACCCCCCAAAATTTAATGAACTCTATTGAGTCTAATGTATAATGGTGTTCACTATAACCGATGTTTGCACTTCTCTCGAATCACATCTCATGATGGAAAATTAAATTTTATTTGAAAATATGTAATAAATTAAATATTTTGAAAAGCTCTTATTCTTTTTTTTTTTGTCAAGTTGTGTGTGGCTATATTTTTTAGCTTGTCACCTCCTCCTATTTGAGGGTACAAACACCCCATGATGTTTGATTCCGGGTTGCCTTGATGATGATGATCCTAGGTCGCCTTACTGAGGAGACTCATCCTCAATAGGTTTTGCTAATAAAACTTGGCTCTTACTAACTTTATTATAAGTTTACAATTAAATTATTATTGTTATTATTAACTCATATTTAATATTTTGACCATTTTTAATTAAATTGAAAATAATTTTTTTTTAAATACACACTTAAAACATCAAATTTTCAAATAATCACATCATGAAATATTTAAACTAGAAAATAAAACATATAATTTAAAAGCTTCCCTTTATGTTAATCTTATTCTTTGGTATTTATTTATTTGAATACTAATATCAATTTATCAACAAATTAGAGAAGAGCTTCATTATGAATAAATATTGATAAAAGTTAACTATAAATATTAATAATAATGATTTATAATTTATATATATAATATTAATTTTTATTATTAATAATATTAATAATAATAAATATAGTTAATTTTTTTAATAAAAAAATGTTAATCTAATTTAAAGAAAATAGATTAGGAATTTGTTGGGATTAAAAATTTTAGTTGTAAATTCTCAATAATACAATACAAGTGTTCTATCTTTTTCAAAACCTTTAATTCATATATATTGTCTAAATGCTATTTAAAAAAAAATTAATATTTGACTTAAAAAACTATCCATATTCCATCAACAACTCGAAAAAAAATATAATAGTTAAACAAACTCAAAACATGTAAACCCAAAAATTTAGCTCTCCTATAAAATCAACCATTAACATTCAGAATTTAATCCTTCATCTCGGAACTCAAAATTGTGCTTCTCAACGTCTTCACTCAGAATTTAACCCTTCATCTCGAAACTCAAAATGTTGCTTCTCGACGTCTTCTTAATAGTTTATAACCTCCCTTTAAAAAAAATTAGCACCCTGTAACCTTAACATCATGACCTTATCCTTCCACATCAGTACACACTGTAACCTTAATATCGAGACTTTATCCTTCTGTAACCGTAGTGAAAATTTACTTCCTTAAAACCAGGTATTTTGACCATATATAAACTGAAAAATAAATAAAAAATATAACAATAGTCGTAAAGTCATTTGTAACATTAATAAGCTAATGAAAATAACATAACAGAACACATCAAATGCCACGCCCACAATTTAATCACTTTCATTCAATCCAACACATTGTGGTGGGCATAATAACCCACCTCTCGACGGGATGTTATTACTATTAATTCAAATCTAATATTTTAATGATTTTCAGTTAAATTTATGATAAAAGAATATTAAAATATATACATGAACAAGTATCAAAATTTCAAATAAACCAATTTTAAAAATTTTCAACTAACACATTAAACATTATTTCAAAATATTCCATATTTACTAAACTTATTTTTTCATATTTTATTTGAATATGAATATCAATATATTAAAAAAAAATAACCAAACATCTATGTAAGTCCACTACAAATTAATTCTTTATTAATAATAACTATTTATAACGTGCAAATATTGTTATTAACATATATTTTTAGTTATATGAGTAGTATTATTAATTGAGAATAAAGGAAGGCTAATCCGAATGAAGGTTAGATTTACTGATCATAAGTATGACATACTTAGTAAAACCTCAAGTCTAAAAGGAACAAGAATATTTATAAATGAAGATCTCATTCCAGAAGATCAAGGGGAATTAAGAAATGAGGTTCAAAAGGTAGAAGAAGTTAGGGAGGAAGGAAAATGGGCAATAATCAGAAATAGAAAAGCCATTATTTGAGATAGAAACCAAAAATATAGTAATAAATAGCAATTCAACATGCTCTGAATTATTTCTTGGAACTGTCAGGGCCTTCCATGGAACAAACACCCAAAGCTAAGTTGGATCTCAAATGATGTTGATATTATATTGCTTGTTGAAACTTGGGAGCATGAAGAATCTAAGGTCCCTAACATAGATGGATTTGCACTATGGTCTACCTGGAACAAGCGATCCTCCCATAGAGGTAGTGGGGGCATAGCTTGCTACATAAAGACGAACATATCCCCCCATGCTAGAATTTATAAAAATGACCCTTAAAACCAATATAGTTGGATTGACAGTACTAACATTAATGACAAAAATACCTACATAGCAATCTGTTATTCCCCCCTCCATCAATTCTAACTCCTATAAGAAAAAGAATCTAGATTAAAATAGTTCTTACAATGGCTTAGAGAATGATATTTCTGGCCTAAGGAATAAAGGTAAAATCATTTTAATGAGTGACTTTAATGCTCGAACTTCAAGCAACCAAGCTATCCTTCTAAGCAATCATTCCAACCCTAATCCTCTTTGGTTAGACGAAGACATTACTCTGGCTAGCCGGTACAAAAGGAGCTCTGAAGACCTCAGGGATAATTGGTTTGGTTCGGAGTGTAGAAATTGAATAATAGCTTAATTATTGACCGAGATTATCCTGATTACACACTATTTAAGCTTCATGCATAATACATAACCTCTTCTACAATTGATCATCAATTTGCGGAAATAGAAGCAGTCACATGCGCACATTAAAACATAATCAAGCACACATAAACACAAGATGTAATGGGGAAAGCTTATAGCTGAAAACCCCCAGCTATTTTGTATATTATAATAGAAGAGAACATGTAACAATCTCAGTACAATACTCCTCACAAGTACTCAGTACTGTCTCCAAAAGTTACACATAAACTAG
Source organism: Pinus albicaulis (assembly GCA_034641835.2). Lineage (NCBI taxonomy): Eukaryota > Viridiplantae > Streptophyta > Pinopsida > Pinales > Pinaceae > Pinus > Pinus albicaulis. The sequence continues at coordinate 677,087,748 of CM076575.1, forward strand.
CTCAGTTTTGAACAAGTCACAGGTTCAAAACTCATCCACTAATTGCCTACCTCTATTGCGCAATCCAAGTTGGTTGAATGAGAGATCCAAGTTTGAAACCACCTGGCTTGTAACGCGCAATCCTCATGGCATTAGCAATCTCAATAAATGTGTGTGCAAATCTCATGCACGCCTATAGTAACAACCGATAGTAGACTCTTCACCCACCTCTAACATCGGTCTCCACTGAAACTGTCCATGCACTGTAGTAAACTGATGTATTATTTAGTTGATTAATGAGTTAATAATTAGTGAATTAATTAATAATTAATTCACACCACTCTCACTAGTGTATCAATCAGTTAGACTAGATACAACTAGCTCAACTATGTTTAACTGAGTTAAACTGAACACAACTCCATCAACTCCACCAAACTCTGTCACCTGAGTTCTAACTGAAGTCAACCATGCAATAGCTCAACTAACCCCTAGGAATAGCGTAATTCCTTCTGTCAGCTGCATGTGCCACATCCAAGCATCAAACTGAAGTGCTCCAAGAGGATAAGATAATGTTTATAGTCGAAATATTATTAAGGGCTAATAATATTTTACTGATCTATTTTTAGACTAGCAGTCTAAAAATAGACTTCACCCAATGTCTAAAAATAGAAGTCCATCTATTTTTACCAACTTGACCAACCATCCACAAATAGCATCTTGCAACTCATAGACCATGATCCATACGTCTAAAAATAGACTTTGCGCCAAAAATATCCTGCGGGCCCACTTAGTGAAGGCGACTTCTTTTCACTAAGCTCCATCATCTTGTTGCATTCTCAACACTCCCTATCAACAAGATGTGGATTATCTGCAACCCCTATCCTGCCTCTGTGGTATTCGAATTTGCTCTTGGTGAGCACCTTCGTCAAGATATCAGCATCCTGATCCTCCGTGGGAATGTATGAAAGTAACATGATTCTCCGCTGCACACCATCTCTGATATGATGGTACCTGATGTCGATGTGTTTGGATCTATCATGAAATACTGGATTATCTGAGAGTTTAACGCAACTCTGGTTATCACAATAAATCACTGTAGGCTCCAAGTGTGACCCGAACAACCCGACCAGGATCTTCCTCATCCATATAGCCTCACATGCAGCCAAACTTGCTGCCATATACTCGGCCTCTGCTGAACTAAGTGCCACGGATCTCTGCTTCTTGCTGTACCAAGAAACTGCTGTCGACCCTATACTGAAGATCCCTCCAGATGTGCTCTTTCTGTCCGTTGGGCTCCCTGCCCAATCTGCATCCGTGAAGCCACATAGCTTCACCTCATCCTCCTGTCTATACCACAATCCATATCCTGATGTGCCTCTAAGATAATGCAATACATGCTTGCCTGCCTTCCAGAAGAGCTTGGTAGGCTTAACCATAGCTTGTGAAAGTTGGTTAACAGCATAGCATATATCGGGTCATGTATTGACCAGATACGTAAGCGACCCCACCAACTGTCGATAAACAGTGGCATCCACTACCTCCGCTGAAGTAGCATCCTCCTTCCTCCAACCTCCAGGAAGAGGAGTATCAACAGGCTTGCAGCCATGCATGTTGAACTTCTCTAGTATCTCCTGGGCATACTTACCCTGAGAAACAAACAGTCCATCACTGTGCTGCCAAATTTCCAATCCCAAGAAATAATGAAGGAGGCCCAAGTCCTTCATCTCAAACTCTTTTGCAAGATCATCCTTGCATGAGAGTATCAACAGCTCATCACCTGTCAAAATCAAATCATCTACATAAAGTAAAATGATCAGCAACTTACCCTCCACCACAATCTGGTATAGGTTAGGATCCGCCTCACTCTTGGAGAATCCAAGTCCGGTGAAATAACTGTCTATCCGTCTGTACCAAGCACGAGGTGCTTGTTTCAACCCATACAACGCTCTCTTGAGTCTGCACACATGTGACTCACTGCTGAAGATCTCGAAACGTTTGAGCTGCTCTATGTACACCTCCTCCTCAATGACTTCGTTGAGGAACGCAATCTTCACATCCATCTGATGAATGTGCCACCCCATCTGCGCTAAGAGAGCAAGAATCGTCCGTATGGAGGAATACCTTGCGACAAGTGCAAAGGTCTCCTCATAATCGATCCCCTCTATCTGTGAGAAGCCTCGGGCAACAAATCTTGCCTTGTACTTCTCCACACTCTCGTCAGCTACCTACTTCACTTTGGAGATCCATATTGAACCCACCACTGATTTCCCCTCCGGCCTTGGGACAATCTCCCATGCACTATTTCTAACAATCGAATCATACTCTTCCACCATGGCATCTACCCATGCGGGGTCCTCCACAGCTTCCTCGAAAGAGGATGGCTTTGTCACGACACATTTTCTCACAAGAGCCATGTACGAAAGAGCCAGGTCGGGTGACCGGTTTCTTGTCTGTGCCGTGTTGTAGGTGGTCCTACAACCTTCTCCCCTCGCATCATGAGCGCTCACACTACCAGTGCGCTTCCGCCTCTCGATGATTGGCGCCGCATGAGTGGTTTCTTCCACTCCATGAACCTCATCTGTGGCTGATCCACATCTTGAAGCTCATCCTTAGGAACTAATAGCTCCTCATCCGCATGCAAGTGTGGCTCCTCAAGTGGACACTTCATGGTTTTCTCCTCATGAAATTTGATATCCCGTCGTACACGCCCGTGCGATTGTCTCGGAAAATACACACGATAGTTGTGGGGCATAACAGTTGTACCCCACAAATATCCCAACCTCCGCGGTTGGCTCCAGCTTCTTCCTGGCATCCTTCGTCACATGAATGTAAACAGGTGAACCAAAAATCCTCAAATGGGAAATATTAGGCTTCTTACCAGAAAATGCCTCCTCGGGTGTACTCATGCCAAGTATCTTGTGAGGACAACAATTCTGCACATATACTGCAGTATTACATGCCTCCACCCACAAGTGAATGGGTAGGCCCTGATCATGCAACATCGCACGTGCAGCACCCACGATCGTTCTGTTATTCCGCTCAACAAACCCATTCTGCTGTGGGTTATGAGGTGCTATGAGCTCTCTTCGAATCCCTTCTACGCTGCAAAATTCCTCGAATTCGCCAGAGTTGAATTCACCACCATTGTCGCTCCTAAGAGCCTTCACATGCTTCCCCGATTCCTTCTCAACCAGCGCCTTGAACTCACAGAACTTTGAGTATGTGTCGCTCTTCTTTTGCATGAAGAAGATCCTGCACTTCCGAGAATAATCATCAACAAAGATCACATAGTACCTGTGCTTTGCTGTCGAAGCTACTGAGAAAGGTCCACACACGTCTGTGTGAATTCTCTCAAGGATCATCGTGGCGCGACTATCCTTCTCGTGAAAGGTGGCTTTCAGAAATTTTCCCAAGGTACACCCCTTGCACTGATCTGACTGCACAAGAGTGCCCTTAGGAAGCCTAGTATAAATCTGCTACAGTATCTTCAAAGCTCCATGGTGAAGGTGGCCCAATCTCCGGTGCCACAGCTCGCCATCATCCCGGCTCACCACTCCTTCTGGCTTGCATTCCATTGCTACGCAGCCATATACTTGCAATTGATAAAGGTTCTTGACTCGAACCCCTATCTTCCGGGTTTCTCCAGTTGTCTTACTGCGCAGGAAAGGCTTTCCCTTGCTGAAGACAACATCATATCCCTTGTCTTCTAACATCGCCATAGAGATAATATTTTTCTTCAATCCTGGAACATGCATCACTTCCTTCAATACGAAGGGTTTACCAAACTCCCTCTCAAAGGAAATGATACCAATACCAATCTCACTATATCTACCATCATCGCCCATCTCGATGTGCACTCCAAGATCTTTCTCATCCAGATCAGAAAACAAATATCGATCTCCTATTATGTGAAAAGATGCACCACTGTCCAAGAACCAAACTGAACCCATCACACTTGATGCCAAGCATGCGATCAACGAAAAATCCAGCTCAAACTTCAAGGCTAACGCCTCTCCTGCTGCAGATCCAGCAGCTTGCCTATTTTTCTTCTTCTGTGGACAATTTGTGGCATAATGTCCGTGTTGGTTACAGTGAAAGCACTTCACCTTGGACATGTCCTGCTTCTTGCCTTTCGCACCTGAATGAGAAGATTTCTTGCTCTTCCCCTTCTTTGCTTTGGCAGCCAAAGCACAATTTTCTTCATCAGATGCCTTTGATGAAGATTCGTCCCTGGTACTCCGCCTTATCTCCTCCTGCACAAAATCCGACCAAAGTCACTCCCATCCTGGCAATTTCTCCCGACCATTGACAAAGTCCTGATAGGAATGCCAACTCCTTGGAAGACCAAGGAGAGACAAGCTCACCAATTCCTCATCATCTACATTCACCCCCACAGTTCCCAGCTCATCCCTACACTGGATGAACTTCGTGAGGTACTTGGGCATACTGTCACATTTCTCCATATTTATGTTTCTAAGTTTATCCTTGAGCGCCAACTTCCTCTGGTCACTCTTGCCTTGCAATAATTCTATCAATGCTTTCCACATCAAGTATGGAGAAGCTTTTCCATGTAAGCTGGATACAATGTGATCCTTCACACCCTCCAACAGAATCCTTCGACATTTTTCTGTCTTCTTTTGCCAAGCCTCAACTTGAGCAGCATCAGTATACTTTGGGACTTCAGCATCTATGAACTCCTTTAGCCCATTGTCATATAACACCACCTCCATCCTGTCCTTCCATGCAACATAATTCGAGTTGCCCTCAAGGGCATACTGCAATCGCAATCTGTTGAAAGACATTTTGACTTCGACACCAAGAAAAGACTACTGCAAATTCGAATTCCACCAGCTCAAAACTCAACCGCTTCTGATCTGTGAGAACAAAGTATTTCTAGCACAGAGATCAACTATAGGGGCATTTACTGGATATATCACGTTTCAAAGAAAGGATGGATCCAGAGGCTACCTGGCCCGCTTACAAACTCTGTCTACCAAAATAAATTGTAATCACTGTAATAGATCCGATGATCAATTTTCTTTGATACCTTGTAGAAATTTGAATAATAGCTAAATTATTCATCAAGATTATCCTAATTATAGACTATTTAAGCTTCATGCATAATACATAACCTCTTCTACAATTGATCATGTTTTTGTGGAAATAGAAGCAGTCGCATGCGCACATTAAAACATAATCAAGCACACATATAACACAGTATGTAATGGGGAAAGCTTACAGCTGAAAACCCCCAACTATTTGTATATTATAATGATAGAGAACATGTAACAATACATAGCACAAATCTCCTCACAACTCTCAGCACTATCTCACATGCTACACACAAACTAGCTCAGATATGAACAAGTCACAAGTTCAAATCTCTTCCACCTATCTGCCTGCCTCTACTGCGCAATCCAAGATGAATAATGATGAGATCCAAGTTCGAATCCCACTGGCTTGTACTGCGCAATCCTCATTGGCAATCTCAATCAATGTGTGTGCAAATCTCATGCACAGCTATAGTCACAACCGATAGTAGACTCACCCTTTCACCCACCTCTAACACTGGTCTCCACTGAACTGTCCATGCATTGCAGTTAACTGATGTATTCTTTAGTTGATTTATGAGTTAATAATTAGTGAATTAATTAATAATTAATTCACACCACTCATCACTTGTGTATTTTTCAGTTAGACTAAATACAACTAGTTCAACTAAGTTAAACCGAACACAACTCCACCAACTGTCTCATCAACTCCACCAAACTCTGCCACATGAGTTCTAACTGAATTCAACCATGCAATAGCTCAACTAACCCTTAGGAAAAGCGTATTTCCTTCTGTCAGCTGCATGTCCCACATCCAAGCATCAAACTGAAGTGCTCCAAGAGGATAAGATAATGTTTATAGTCTAAATATTATTAAGGGTTAATAATATTTGACTGTTCTATTTTTAGCCCGATAGTCTAAAAATAGAAACCGCCTAATGTCTAAAAATAGAGGTCCATCTATTTTTACCAACTCGACCAATCATCCATAAATAGCATCCTGCAACTCATAGACCATGATCCATATGTCTAAAAATAGACATAGTCTAAAAATAGACTTTGCACCAAAAATAGCCTACGGGCCCACTTAGTGAAGGCGACTTCTTTTCACTAAGCTCCATCATCTTGTTGCATTCTCAACACGGAGTTAGTCAAGCTCTGTAGTGCTCAGGATCTCATAATTTGCAACAATTTAAAGGAGTGGCCCAATTCTAGCGAGATGACCTGCATCCATGGGCTTGGCAGCATCGTAGTAGACTATGTTATTTCCTATCTCCCTTTACACAATGAAATACTAAATTTTGACATCTTAGATGACCACGAGCCTGATTCTGATCATAGGCCTTTACTCATAACTCTCAATTTTTTCATGCATAGAGATCCCATTGAAGATAATCCTTACAGTCAAAAGAACTTAATCTTTGATAGAAATAAAAACGATCTCTTTCTAAATGAATTAAAAAATAATCTTCTTCCTTTATCTAGTATAGACAACATAGATGACCTCTATCATAATTTTACTACAAACCTCTCATATTCGATTAACAAGTTCTCAATTGAAGTCTCAATTAATAAAATAAACAACAAAACGAACCCATGGTATGACAAAGATTGTAAAAGTGCGAGGAGAGAAATTAAGGAAGCTATTGATGAATCTCTCAAAATTGAGAAACTAAAAATCTACAAAGCGCTAACTAAAGGGAAAAAGAGGCAATATATTCGTAAAATACAAGAGAATATTTTACACCTCTCTAAGGTGGCTCCGAAGAAATTCTGGAGGCAGATTATAACTAGGAAAACTAAATATAATAATAAAATTTCTTTACATGACTGGAATTCCTATCTTAAAAAGATTTATGAATCTACAAATGGCAGGGATAAATTTGAAACCCTACTAACAACGAAAGAAGTTTTCTCATTAGAAGACATTGATTTTGGGGTTAAACGCCTGGCAAATGGGAAAGACAAAGACATTGAAGGTTACTAGGTAGAAATCTTAAAAATTGGAGGTCTTGACCTCGTCCTCCACATCCACAAGATTTTCAACCAAGCGGTCGAGCAAGGGTTCCCTAAACTTTGGACTCAGAGCATCATTATCCCTATTTTTAAAAGTGGGGATACAAATAACCCATCTAATTATCAGAAAATTATGATTAGCCTTCTCTCGGCCAAGTTATATGGTATTATTTTGGAAAAGAAGTTGAGAATTTGGCTTGAAAGTGAAGGTAAGCGGGCTAAAGGCCAAGCGGGTTTTAGAAGGCAACACTTAACAACAGACCACCTCGTTACGCTTAGGATCGTTGTGGAGGAATGCTGCAATGATAAATTCAATCTCTTATGTTTCTTTGTGGACATTAGAAAGGATTTCGATATGGTTCCTACAAACAACCTATGGAATAGATTAGAAGAGCTAAATGTTCCTTTGAAGCTAAAAGCAGTCACTATAAGATTATATGATAATGTAATTGCCAAGTCAAAGAGCAATTAGGGGTGGTCGAAAGATATTAAGTGTAATATTAGAGATAAAAAGGGTTGCCCCTCTCCCCTACCCTATTTGGCATTTACATCGACAAGCTAGAAGGTTGTTTAGAGGAAGCAAGATGTGCTAGCACGATCTTAGCTGGAGTAGTCATCATCCTTCTTCTCTATGCTGACAATATTGTGCTTCTCACAAGGTGCCCATATGATATTGATAAGAAACTTAGACTTCTTAAGGATTTCTGCTCTACCATGGGCACGCTTATTAACACTTACAAAACAAAAGTTATGATTATCAAATCCAAGAAGGACACTTATGGTAATTTTATGTATGAAAATAGTAACTTGGAGGAAGTTCCTTCTTAAAACTACCTATGAATTGATATTCATCACAAGCTCAACTGGAACTATAGCCTTCAAAGAAGGATTAATGGCAGGTGGAAAGCTTATTTTGGTCTTGAAAATACTTGTAAACTGGAAAACCTCGTAATGTGCGATAGAAAGAAGTTCCTTTTTGAAACTTTAGTCACTCCTGTTATCTTATATGGATGTGAGGTTTGGGGTTGCAGCATCTCTAGAGAATCCTGGAGAAAGATTGAGCAAATCTAGAAGCGTTTTATAATGTATAAACTTAAAATTAAAAGAAATGCACCCTATCTTATTCTCCTTATAGAAATGGTTATTTCCCCTATCGAGAGCCCAGTTATGACTAGGCTTCTGTTGTACAAGCACAAGCTCAATAGCATAGGATACCATAGACCTCCTAAGCTAGCTTTAAATACCAGCCAAAACCACCTAAGGCTTAAATGAGGTTGGTATAAAGACACTCGGGCTTGGTTAAACCATTGGGAGATTGATAAGAATGTTGCATTGCAAAACATTAATAACATTAAAAAAATTGTTACTTCTAAGTTCAAAGAAAAAATATGGTGTGAGAAAGATCTAGCAACTAAAAGAAAATTAAGATATTATAAGGAGGCCATCAACTCCACCATATAAGATCAAAAGTATCTCTCTGTTTTAACTAGGTCAAAGAAGAAAATTAATATAGCCAAGATTATAACGAACTCTCATGAGCTCCATAGTGAAACAGGTCATTGGACAGTTTCTAAAACACCATGGATGGAAAGGATCTTCCATTTCTATGAGAATATGAACATCGAGGATGAAAATTATTTCGTCTTAGAGTGCCCTGCGTACAACCACATTAGTGCTCAATTTCATAATCTTTGTTGCAATACTGACCTTCCTAGCCTTTTAAGATGTCAAAATTATAGTGAGCTAGGGAGGCTTCTCTCAAAGATTTTTGAGCATAGGAATACAATCTTAAATCAAATTAAATAACTCTTTTATTTATGTCCCATAGACCAAATATTGGTCTCAGTGGACGTTAACCATCATCATCATCATTAAAATAAAGTTGATTTTATTTAGAATTTTTTTTTTTATATAATAGTTTTTTTTTTTAATGTTTTTGAGGTTTTTGAAGTATCTTTTAACCAAAATATAGTAAAGATTTTTTTTTGAATTGTGAACTATCAATAATCTAAATGCCCAATTATATATATATATAAAACACTCATTAAAAAAAAAAAAAAAAAAAAAAAACTCTCAGTGTTTCTATTAAAATATGAGGATTTTTTAATGCTACTTTTTGAAAGTTTTTCTGTGGATTTTTCCAGTCTAATTTCTCTAAAATTCTCCACAAATTTAGTGAAAACATAAACTTGATGAATAACCTTACACAATCTAAGTGCCCTAAGGATTTTTTAGGCTGCTGAATCTATATAGAGTAAAAAACACCAGTTTAAATAAGATAAATCAAGATTTTACCTCAACTTTTTTCACCATTCCATACCCAAAACTCCAAAAAACACACTAAAAACAACTCCATTAAAAACCTTTAAAATATTTAATAATTTGGCAATATCTGTAATTAATTCAACTTCTAAAATTTAGAATTCTATCTTATGTCTTTTTAACTTAAAATGTTGCTTCTCACGTCTTCTTAACCTTCCCTTACCTCAAAATCTTACTTCTCATGTCTTTTTAAACGTCTATAACAGCTAACACTCGCGACCTTAACTTTCCACATCTGTACTCCAAATCCTCTTGCTCAAAAACCTTCATTTTATATGGATCTTCGACCGTAAAACAAGTCTACCATCCACAAATTTGAACATGCATAGCTATATTGGAGGACTTTCCACATAGGTACTTCAAATCCTCTTCCTCAAAACCCTCCGTTTTATATGGATCTTTGACCGTAAAGGAATTCTACCATCCCCAAATTTTAGAATGCATACCTATATAGGAAGACATCAATGAGGCTGAATGAGCAGCCGGCATTGCAGGAGAAACTTCCAATTGTTGTTCCTTTGGCTGTTGGCTAACGAGGAGGGAAATTTGTAATTCCCGAGTCCCGACCTTTGTTCTCCACAGTAATCAGAGGGGGCAATTTTTCTGCAGCTTTCCTCCCTTATCGACAATAATCATATTTCTAGTATGCTTTTGATGTGAGCAGAATACTATGGAAAATTCAAATTATTAGGAGGTGAGTCTCCCCTTCAGGAGCAAGATGACTACGTCGAATGCAATTGCAGCCATCTCTGCTTTGGGAAACGTTCCAAGATGGAATCGTCTTCTCGTTTCGTCAGGATTGCTTTTGTTACAGACCCTTGCTATCCACTTGCTACTAACTTGCTATCCTTAATCCTCCTCCTTACTTAGGCCTGTGGAATAAGATACCTCCCACAACAATCAACAACCACGAGGTTTCCCCGTTCTTCAGTGTTTGTGGCTCCAATACATGAATCTTCGTCATAACCACTATACAGCATTTATCCACCAGCAAAGTTCATAACAATACAAGGATCGTTCATTCAGAGTTAGCTTACAGAATCTGGAAGAACCTAGATCTTCCACTTTCTCTGTAGAGGTATCAGTTATCTATTTTCTGTTTTTTTTCGCAGTGTTTATACACTGTACGATCCTCATATTTATATCACAGAAAATTAAACCTTGCCTTTCAAGAAAAGCTGCATAACGATTCCAGAATTGTTGGTGGAGATATGTCGTGTACCGATAATGATGTGATTCTTCTTTTGAGCACAACAACATTGAAGAACAAATGGTTCATAGTGGTGCAAGGAATTCTGGCACAAACCCCAGAACAAGCCTGGAGGACCGAGGCTGGTATTAGGGTTAAATATCACAAATAAAAACTGAGGGGAGTGTTGGAAAGGCAGAGGATTCAATCACATAATAACACAAAGATTTCACACATAAACAATGAGCTGCTGCTCTTATATTAATCAGAAAACTCTCTTACTCTCTTTCTCTCTTAAAACAATGAACCTGTGAAGGGTATTTAATCTAATTAACACGCACACACTGTCACTCATAACTGAACTTAATCAGCTTGCTTAACTCACTCTTTAACTCACTTACCAAATCTAACTGTAACTCAACTCAACTCATTCAGTTAACTATCTGTCTAACTTCTGCATGAGGAAGTAATTATATATTTTAACACTCCCCCTTAATTACGACCTCTAAACTAAAACATAACTCATGACAACTCAAACATGCCTATTGCTCTATGTCTTAGCTAGGCTTACAACTCCCAAGTTTCTTTTATGAAACTGAAACAAATCTACTGCTAATGGCTTCGTAAAGATATCAGCCAATTGATCACTCGTTCTACAAGGCTTCAAGTGAACTTCTCCATTGTTCACTAGTTCTCGAATAAAATGATATCTAGTATCAATATGCTTGCTCTTTTGATGAAACACACTATTCTTGGATAGTGAAATCGCTGATGTGTTGTCACAGTATATCGATGTTGAACCTTGTTGTTTCTTCTTGAGTCCATCCAATACTCTTCTTAAACATACTGCTTGACATGCTGCTGAAGTTGCTGCTACATATTCTACTTCTGCTGATGATAGTGTAACAATAGGCTACTTATTAGATGCCCATGCTATCACTCCTGAACCGAGATGGAAAACATAACCGGATGTGCTCTTCCGATCATCCAAACTTCCTGCAAAATCACTATCTGTATATCCAATCAATTCTTTCTTTTCTGTACTTGCATACATTATGCCATAATCTATGGTTCCTGCTATGTATCTCAGAATTCTTTTTCCAACACTCCAATGTGTGTCTTTTGGAGTCTCCATGAATCTGGAAATCAGACTCACTCCCTGCATAATATCTGGTCTTGTAGTTGTGAGATACATGAGGCTGCCAACCAATCTTTTGAATAGAGTTGGATTGACATCTGCCCCTTCATCATCCTTACTTAACTTTGTACCTGTTGCAACTGGTGTAGGTACAGGTTTGGAATTATCCATCTTGAATCTTTTCAGCAAATCTGTTGCATACTTATTTTGACAAATAAAAATTCCTTTTTCAGATTTCTCAACTTTAATGCCAAGAAAATATTTCATGAGACCTAGATCTGTCATCTCAAATTCTTTCATCATGGCTGCTTTAAATTCATCTATTTGAAGATCACCTGTAAAAATCATATCATCAACATATAAGCAAACTATCAAAATCTGTCCATGCTCATTTACCTTTGTGTATAAGGTAGGCTCAATGCTGCTTCTGCAAAATCCATTCTTGATCATATAACTGTCGATTCTGCTATACCATGCTCTAGGTGCTTGCTTCAGTCCATAAAGTGCTTTCTTCAATCTGTAAACTTTATCTTCTTGTCCTTCAACTTCATAACCTGGAGGCTGCTTCACATAAATTTCTTCTTCTAAAATTCCATTCAAGAAGGCTGATTTGATATCCATCTGATACACTTTCCACTTGTTCTGAGCTGCTGTCGCTAGAACTGCTCTTACAGTATCCAATCTGGCGACTGGAGAAAAAGTTTCTCCAAAGTCTATTCCCGGTTGCTGCGAGAATCATTTTGCTACAAGTTTCGCTTTAAATCTGTCAATCTCACCTTTCTCATTCACTTTGGTCTTGTATACCCACTTCACACCAATGAGATTTTTATCGTTTGGTAAATCAACCAAATCCCATGTATCATTCTTTTCAATTGAATTCATCTCTTCATCCATGGCTTGCACCCAATTGTCATCTCTGATTGCTTCTTCAAACAAAGAAGGTTGGAATGCCAACAATGCAAAATTTGAACTAACATTCAAATCATCATAAATATCCTTCAAACTTCTCATCTTTTTCTTACCTGATTCGCTGCTTGGAGAATTCTGATCTGTGGATCTGCTTGAAGATCCATGCTGCTCTAAAAATCTGGGAGTCCTTGCTGGTGTGACTCTGTTTGGTGTCTACTCTTTTGGTTCTTCCTGCTCCTCTTCTTCTACAAGATCATCCTCCATCAATGGTGTTTGAGCATCGGTTAGTGTGTCTACAGTCCCATTCCATGACTCTTGTTCTTTGAACACAACATCTCTGCTAATGATTGTCTTCTTTGTGACAGGGTTATATAGTTTGTAAGCTTTTGACTGCTCACTATAACCAGTAAATATACATTTTTCACTTTGATCATCTAATTTGCCTCTTATCTGCTTAGGCACATGTGCATAGGATACACATCCAAAAACTCTGAAATGAGATACACTGCAAGACATACCTGACCATGCTGCTTCTGGAACTCTATTCATCACACTCTTTGTAGGTGATCTGTTTATCACATAAACAGCACATGCAACTGCTTCTGCCCAATACTCATTAGACAAGTGTCTTGCTTTCAACATGCTCCTTGTCATGTTCATGATTGTTCGATTCTTTCTCTCTGCTACACCATTCTGTTGTGGTGTGTATCTGGTTGTAAACTGTCTTCTGATTCCATGTTGTTTGCAGTACTCATGGAATGCCTTCGAATCGTATTCGCCACCACGATCAGATCTTAATACCTTGATCTGTCGATCACTTTGGGTCTCCACCAAAGCTTTAAACTCTTTGAACTTTGCAAAAGTTTCAGAATTTTGCTTCAAAAAGTAAACCCAAGTCTTCCTACTATAATCATAAATAAAGGTGAGGAAGTAACAACTTCCACCAATCGACTGTGTCCTCATAGGTCCACACAAGTCGGTATGCACCAATTCAAGTGGTTTCTTTGCTCTGTAAGAAACTCCTTTCAGAAAACTTTCACGGTGTTGCTTTCCCAAGATGCAACACTCACACGTGCGAGCAGGTTCTTTGATGGGAGGTAAACCTCTGACCATCTGTTTTTGCTTCAACAATCTTAAACCGGAAAAATGCAAGTGTCCAAACCGAAAGTGCCATAACCAGTATGCATTAGAACATGCAGTTGTAAAAGAACTAACCTGATCATTGTAGTTCATAATGAGAGGAAAGAGTCTGTTTCTCGTCATCTGCACCTTTGAAATCAGCTACTTGCTTGGGGATTTGTCGTAAATAACACATTGTTGCCCCTGAAAGATAACTTTGTATCCTTTCTGCATCAATTGACCAACACTAATCAGATTGTGTTTGAGTCCAGGGACATAGTATACCTCTAATATGGTCTTTGGCTCCCCCTGCTTGGTCACAATGTTGACCACTCCTTTGCCATCTACAGCCACAGTCTTGTGAGTCCCCAACTTGACCTCTGTCTGCACTGTGACATCCAAATTAGCAACCAAATCCTTGTTGCCTGTCATGTGGTTACTGCAACCACTGTCTAATAGCTAGTCCTTATCAGATGGTGCATGCATGGTGTTGCACGCTAGAAACATAGAGTCAGTATTTTCTATACTAACATTATCTCTCTGATTGCCTTGATCTGCAATATTCTTCCTACAATCACGAGCATAATGACCAAACCTATTGCAGTAATAGCACTTTACCTTAGATTTTTCAGACCTTTGATTGTGATGAAAGCTTCTGCTGTTGCTGCTTCCATGTTGATGCTCATGATCGTCTCGGCCATCTCTATGACCGCCATAGTTGTTGCCTCGTCCTATGTCTCTCGATCGACCTTTGCCTCGACCTCTTGAAATATAGACTTGACTTTGGAAGGCAGTTTCCAAAGTGGAATCCTTATTTCTGTCTATCCTTGCTTCATGCGATAGAAGGGATCCCATCAACTTATCAATTGTGAGTTTTTCCAAATCCTTTGCTTCTTCTATGGCTGCTACCACAACATCAAATTTGGTAGACAGGGATCGAAGAACCTTCTCGATCACTGTTCGATATTTAATATCTTCGCCATAGATTTTTAACTAATTGACGACAGACATGACCCTATTCATGAAGGAATCAATGTCCTCTATCGCCTTCATCTGCAGAACTTCGAAATCTCTCCTAGTATTCTGCAATTTAACAATATTAACTTTGGCCATACCTTGATAGCTTGTCGCCAAGGTGTTCATGATCTTCTGGAACATGGCTCGATCTACTCCCTTCTGGACCAAAAGCAACGCTTGCGCATTCTTCCGCTTATCTTTCTTCCACTGTTCTCTCTCTGCATTACTGAGGGCTCATTCTTCTACCTCATCGTGAGGTTTTGTAAACCCATACTTGACATGATCCCAGACATCACGCGCTTTTAGCATGGTCTCCATCTTAATAGCCCACACATCATAATCCTTCCCATTGAAAGAAGGAAGTTGTGGCTGAAAGTTGCTTGTAGCCATCTTTTTTTTAAAAATTCACTGCTGAAACACTAAAAAAAAATTTGATATTTTGCAAAGCTCCAAAAAAATTCCTTATAATAAAACCCTAGGTTTTATTATTTTTATTATTTATATAAAAATTTCTTTAAAAAAATCTTTATATAAAAAAATCTCTTTTTAAAAAACACTTTTTATAAAAACTCCACCTTTAAAGCCTTTATAATATACTTATTATAAAGTGCCCCTTTTAAAAAAACTTCTTTTCAAACCAAAACGTTTTCAAATACGTTTGAAATTTCCCCTTTAAAAAATACTCCTCACGTGCTTTTTAAAAACCCCTTTTTATAATGAATGCTTTATAAAAAAATATTTTCATATGACTTTTAAGAATACTAAGTATTCGAAAATCCTTTCTTCTTTGGCTTTCAAGACATTAACGCGACCGATGTTGAATATGCTAGCGTGCTAACGCACTCTAGATACTCTTGTGCTGCATTAATGCTTTAACGCACCAAAAAACACAAGATGCCCCCTGCAGTTTTTCGTTTTTAACAAGGTTCTCTACTGTAGGGACCCACGTTATAACGCTCTGTCTTTAATTAACAGCGGTGTTATAACGTAAAAACGCGGGAAAATTTTTTTTCTTCTCACTCAGGGATGATTGCTAATCCGTGTTTCTTTTGTTCTCTGTGACCTCGCTCTGATACCAATTTGTTGGAAAGGCAGAGGATTCAATAACATAATAACACAAAGATTTCACACATAAACAATGAGCTGCTGCTCTTCTATTAATCAGAAAACTCTCTTACTCTCTTTCTCTCTTAAAAAAATGAACCCGTGAAGGGTATTTAATCTAATTAACATGCACATACTGTCACTCATAACTGAACTTAATCAGCTTGCTTAACTCACTCTTTAACTCACTTACCAAATCTAACTGTAACTCAACTCAACTGATTCAGTTAACTATTTGTCTAACTTCTGCATTAGGAAGTAATTATATATTTTAACAGGGAGGAGGATTAAAGAAATATAGAGGCATGTAAGTAAATACCCCGTCCATCTTGGGACGTGTCTAACAGCAGAAATGTATGAAATTGCGTTTGACACCTCCCTCTTGCTCGTGAGGAAGGAGTGTTCTGCTATTCGTATGAACTTTCTGTAGTATGCTTTCGTCATGCAAAGGTACTCCAAAGTTGCTCCCCTTCAAAAGCTCCTCAGAACATTAAGTATGTAGTGTGGATGGCTGCAGAAGCTTTAGACCCTCTCACTAGTCCAGAGATTAGAGCTGCGGAAGCCTTGGACCCTGTCACTAGTCCTGAGAAAAAGGATCAGGGATCACAAGACCCCACTATCGTCGCTAGTCATGAGAAGCAGGATCAGGGATTACAAGTTACAGCACCAATGTCAGCTGCCACCTCTCTTAGCAAATTACATGGTATGTACCAATCAAATTATATTAGTCGGAACTAAATTCAAAACAACAAAATACTTGTCAATTATAAAGCAAATGGTTAAAATCCAATATAGTTTTCTTCTTTTTAAATTTCAAAAGTTAATTGTAATTGTTAATTTCCATGACACGGTTTGGCTACCAAAATGTTGTGTCGTGAATTATAGGAGGATTCTGTAGGTTTGGATTATTATGCTGGCAGATACCTTGGCATTAGTTAGGAGTTGTTGCATTAAAATGTGATTATTTTGCACAATATAGCAAATGTAGCTCACAAGAGTTGTTTTTTTCACATGTGATTATTTCTCTCTAGTGTCTTTGGCAGTGTGTTATGTTTCCATGAGTTTCTACATTTATGCGGCAGAAGTTCCTCCGTAAGAGACAAGGTAAGGATTTTGTCCCAGATTTCGCTGTGATTTCGTTCCTGCTAAATTTCAGTCAGTCACCGACCCAACCAAGTAGGTGAGCTCCGTCGGCAAGACGATGAGGACAAATTATAGAGTGACAAGGACCGCTGAATATTTGATGGTTATAGAACCTACCCAGTTGACTGGAACGGTTGCTTTGCATAGCTCTCTTGGTGCATCTTCTGTCTCTATATTTAGATTAGCATTAATATTCTAGTTTATCCTATGAATATATGGGATGGAATTGAGGTATGTATGATCTTGGTATTAATAATTATCGCCATCCTTATCATTGTCGCCATCTACGTTTTTCATAAGTTTGATGATTAATCTGGTGGGGTGTTGTCTACAAAAAGAAAATTCGCCGCTGGAATCATCATCGGATTCAAGCACATATGAATCGGATCGATCTAATAGGTGGTATATTTTATAGTGTAAATGGGTGGATTCCTTAATCATTTCGCGTCCATGCAAGAGTTTTGGTGTCCGTCTCTGTAAGAGATGGTGGGTTAGTGTTTTTGCTGTAGCTGTTGCCACATCTAAATGCGGACTGGTTTTTCCGATAGTCCCTCTCTCATTCCGACCTCTCGTTGATCCATTTCCGGTTAATTTGAATGCTTTTCCGGGACATGCAATCAGTGATATGTGGTTTCTCTCTCGAGGTCTTTCTATATGCCCCTAATTATGAATGATATCTGATGTTTGTCTGTATGGATATCGGGTGGCGACAAACCTTTATTTTCGTAGATGATCGCTATAATGGTCTGGATTTCTTTAATAATTTTTTATTGTTTTTGAATGACTATTTTGGGACACTTGTCTCAACTTTATTTCATCATCGACTTCTCGAGGATTCTCTGCCTTTGAATTTTCCAGGTTGAGGACAGTGGCGGTTGTTTATTAATAAAGATCGATTAGGTTGGATTTGTTTTATCTTCTTAAGGACGCTATTTGGTCAGGAATTTCCTCATTTAAGCGGCTATCTGCAATGCCTCTTATGTTGGTCACGTGACTAACATCAGGAATTTCCTTTTTATCTCTTGAATTGTAAGGTGGACATGTTTAAAATTCAATGAAACCTAAAAAAAACTCAGTAATACACTAAAACCCTGATAAGAATTTAGACAAAGCATACGCTGAGCATATTCTGTTGAAAATCAATCTAAACAGTGAATTAAACAAATTTTAAAAAAATGAAGATATCTTGGCCCACCTTAAATTGAAAATCAATTAAACAAATTAAATGATTAGACACCTCGACCGCATACTAATATTGTAATTAATATGAAAGTCATTTATTTGAAATAAAAAGTCTCGTATGATTAAATTTGTATACTTAAAATTATTTTTAACCTTAACAACAAAAAACACTCGAGATCTTAATTTTGAACATGTTTTCTAGAATTAGATAACAAAATTAGATAACAAAATTATTCATAAAGTCAAAATTTTAAGTTAATTAGAATGTTGGTTTAAGCTAATTTGTATTTCCTTCTATAAACTAGAAAATGTTGCATTTTTCATCCCATAGAAATCATCAATATTTTACTACAAATAATAAGTCAAAACTATAACACGTCAAACACGACAACCACAAATTAAATACCTATATTCAAAGTAATTAAAATATATAATATATTTAATTTTTTCAAAAACATTTACAAACATGATTAAAACCTTAAAAGTAAGTTTATTTTATTACTTTCAACTTAAATTTAAATTAATAATTTTTAATTAAACTTAAAGTAAAAATTGTTAAAAAGATACATACAACAAAATCAAAATTTCAAATATTCAAATCTTCAAACATTGATACTAAAACATTAAATATATATTTCATAAAATTCTTTTTTATAATCTTACAATCATATTTATTTATTTGAATATTAAAGAACAACCTTAATATAACTAAAGATTTATATCTAAACATGTATGAAAGTTCAATGTAAATATTAATAAGAAATATTTATGATTTATATATATTATTACGATTAATATTAAAAAATGGTAAAAACTTTTAAATGGGAAATTAAGCCATTTTTCCATAGTTTATCTATTATATGTTTGGTAGGGATTTTTACATATTTTCTTCTCTAATTTTCCTAGAATATGGTAGGGATTTTTTGGAATTAAAGTTTTTAGTTGTAGACTATACACAATTTAAGTGTTCTATAATTTTTAGGGTGCTAGTATTTAATTCATATATATATATATATATATATATATATATATATATATATATATATATATATATATATATATTAAAAATTTTACTTTAAAAAACAAAGATTAAGGTTTTACAAAAAAAAATTCTTCATATTTTGATTGGCGGGTGAAAATTATATTGGTAAAAGATTGGACTGGGCTTTGGTTAATGAAAATATTTTCGATAAGTGGGGTATGCCTCGATCAGTGGTCCTTGTTTCAGATATCTCGGACCATATGCCCATTAAATTGTCATGGAATCCAAGTGGTGAGATTAAGGGAAGGCCTTTCAAAT
Organism: Pinus albicaulis; assembly: GCA_034641835.2. Taxonomy (NCBI): domain Eukaryota; kingdom Viridiplantae; phylum Streptophyta; class Pinopsida; order Pinales; family Pinaceae; genus Pinus; species Pinus albicaulis. Next base: position 677,107,217 of record CM076575.1, read on the forward strand.
TTAATAGAATATGGTTAGAGGATGATGAATATATAAGTTTGATAAAGTGGCTTTGGGAAAATGATGAGGAGGTAGCAGATCTCAGGGATTGAAAATAATTTCATTCTAAGCTACAAAATATTAAGAAGGCGTCAAAGGAGTGGGAGATTAAGAAAAAAAAGGCTCTCAAATTAGAGTTACAGGATATCTCCAAATAGATGGAGGACATATATGCTTGTTTCTCGGTTTCCAACCCTGATGATTCTACATTGTGTATGTTGACTCATCTAGGTTCTAGGAAACATGAGATATTGAGAATTGAGGAGGTAACCTGGAAGCTAAAAAGTAGAATCTCATGGCTGAAGGAGGGTGATCTTAACACTCATTCCTTTCATAATTCTGCAAATTCCAAGAGGAATAGGAACACTATCTGGCGTATTAAAAGGGAAGACAACAACTATGCATATACTACATCTGAGATTCAAAAGGAAGCTTTATCTTATTTCTCATCTTTCTATCTAAAAGATCAATCAATCAGCACCGAGAATCAGAGCTGGGTATTGGAACATATCATAAGTTTCTTTGATGAAGAGGCCATTGCTTCGACTGATCAGTGCATCACAGGAAATGAGGTTCTTATGGTCCTGAAATCTTTTCCACATGATAAATGCCCTGGGCCGGATGACTAGCCTGCAGAATTTTTCATATTCTTTTTTGATTTATTAGGTGTTGAACTTACTGATTTGATGGAGTTGTTCTGCACACAGGGTTATATGCTTGCAAATCTGAACTCAACTTTCATTGCCCTAATTCTGAAAGTTGCAAATCCACAATCTTTCTCAGACTTCAGGCCGATTGTTCTGTGTAATCTCATATATAAGGTCACCTCAAAGATTATTGCAAATCGAATTGAATCTTTTTTATTTGATCATATCTCAAGGGAGCAATATGGTTTTCTTAAAGGCCGGTCTATTGATGATGCAAAAGCCATTGCACATGAGCTGCTTCATTCTATGCACTCAGATAAAAAGGAGGCTCTGGTCATGAAGGTGGATCTACACAAGGCATATGATTCAGTGGATTGGTCCTATATCAGAATTGTATTGCTCAAGATTGGTCTTCCCATTCGGATAATTCGATGGATCATGTCTTGTATTTCCATTGTTAGATATGCTGTTTTAGTGAATGGCATTCTAAAAAAAAAAAATTGAGGTTGGTCGGGGCTTGTGTGAAGGATGTACACTATCCCCGCTCATTTTCATCCTCATAATGGACGGGTTTAGCAAAATCATGCACAGTGCCGAGAAAAAGGGCTTCATAAAGGGATTTGCTTTTTCTGACTCTGTATCCTCATCACATTCCCTATTTTTTGATGACCTTTTACTCTTTGGTTATTTGGTTAGAAACTACTAGTTCTATATTCATATTATGTTTATGCATTTTGAATCAGCAACATGTTTAGGTATCAATAGGGGCAAATCTTTTCTCATTTATGAACTCGGTGACATTCAGGAGATCCTGTTCATTGCAGATTTTTTGGGAGTCAAATATCGGTTGGCCTGGCATGGTTTCAAATACCTGGGTTATATAATCAAACCTTGCGGGTACAAAATCAGAGACTAGATATGGATTGTTGAACGATTCAGGGCTCGGTTCTCGATGGACTCATCGTTGACTATCCATGGGGGGGCGACTTATCATGATACAGGCAGTCTTATCTTAGACGATGGTCTTCTGGGGTCACCTATTCTATCTACCAGAAGGAATTATTAAGAAAATCAATTGCATTATTTCCCAATTTCTCTGGGGTGGGGCTAATATGGACAGGAAATATCATCTATACAAATTTCTTTTATTATGCAGGCCCAAGGATATGGATGAATGGGGTATTCTGAATACTTGTGTTTTCAATTGTGCCCTATTGATTAAATCCTTTTGACGGGCCATTAACGACACTAGCATATGGAATGCCATTATCAGATCCAAATACATTGACGGTGATATTCTATATCAGCTCAGCTGTCATGACTTCTCTTTTCCTCGGAGAATATCCTGCATTTGGGGTAGCTTCAAAAAAATATTGAGTCATGTTGCTTCTCGTTTAACTTGGCTTTTTCGTGATGGTGGACGCATCCTAATTGGTTTCCAGAACATTCTGTCTCTACCGCATCAATCCGACCCTTCTCAACGCTTTGTTCACACTCTAGCACACAGAGGCATCCTATTTCTCTCCCAGACTATTCATGTTTGGTCTTTTGGAGCTCCAATTTTCAAATCAGCTTTACAACTGGGCTTGGATGGGGTTGATGCTGATGATTGGGAACAATTCCATAATGATATGAGGGGTGCTGGATTTTTTCATGCACAAGGAGGCGATAAGGTCATATGGAATGGACCTCTCTCTTCGGGTGGTTGGTTTGGCATGGGAAGATTCTTACGTGGGAAAATCTCAAGAAGAGGGGTCATCAGGGACCGAGTCGATGTGCTATCTGTTGTATGGAGGAAGAAACTATTTCACATCTATTCTTTTCATGTCATATCATATCTCGGTTGTGGAAGTTATTCAGTTCCTTTTTCATGAATCCATTATGGTCTGCTATAGATTTCATATCTGCTGCTATTGATTGGGACAAGTTGAAGAGTATTTATAATTCGCTCCCTTTATTCTTTATATGGGAGGTCTGGCTGGCCAGAAACCAACTAATTTTTTAGAACAGACCCTTCCAACTAAATCGTGTTTATGATGCCATTAAAAGTTGGATGGATGATCGACCCCAACATGTTTTGACTGCGATGGATGGCTCTCATCACATTAGACCCCATGAGATTGCCATCCCTGCCATATTTTTCGATGGGGCTCTAGTGGAGGGTATTACTAGATGTGGTGTATAGCTCAAACTGTCTGATTGAGAATGGATTCACATCTATTGGAACGGTGGCCCTGGGTCTAATAACAAAGCCAAGATTATGGCTCTTTGGGGGGGCCTTTTGGCTGCATCAAACCTTCAAATTCAGAATGTCAACATATATGGAGACTCTAAGCTTGTCATTGGATGGATTACCAATAGTTTTGTTATGTTCTCCCCGAGCCTGCAAGAATGGTTTGACCGAACACAAAGACTTTGGAGGAGGCTGAATAGTCCTTCTATCAATCATATTTTCAAAGAGAATAACACTCGTGCTGATTGGTTATCAAAGAAGGGTCTACAGGCCGATTTTGGGCTGATGAAGATCATTCATTTCAGAGATGGCAATCAGATATAGGAATCTTCTATTCCCATCCCATGAAGATGTCAATTTTCAAATCTCCTTTCTCTGTTTTTCGGTTCTTCTCATAATCATCTGGATGGATGCAGTGCTTTTTTTGGTACAGGTTTAATGGAATTAGCATATAGGTATGGTATACTTTTTGTTGACACTCAAGGTGGCTATTCATAGTTTTGCAGCGACTATCTTCAGGGTTTCAGGCAACGCAGAGTGATCTACCTTCTTACAAGCAAGCCTGGTCACTAATTTTACAAGCGAGCCTGTCCCATATATTTACAAGCGAGCCTGTTATATTCACAAGAAAGCGAGCTCGCTATTTTCGCATCTTCTATCATGTCAGGTCATCACTTTATCAAGAGAGCCGGTATGACATTAATTGGACAATCAACTCGTCACAGATTGAAGCCTAATTTATCCTTTTATTTCATTTCCGACATTAACAATTTCGCCTTGCATAATATGAATATATTGGTATGATTGACAGTTAATTGTAATCATCCTTTTCAGCCTCATTTCATGTTTAACAGGTATGAACAGTTTCAAATCTTGAAGGGGTAGGGTAATTCCTCCCGTAATTTCGGTAGCCAGTCTCTTTCTAATTTGCTCATTCATACTTTGAATTGGCATCTTATAGTCTGGCTACGCAATGTTGGTTTTCTCACTGAACACATATGAGCTGTGAATGTAATTTTGTCAATGTATTGTTATATCTAATATATACAGCATTTTTTTCTTCTGAAAAAAAAAATAAAGAGTTTCTACCACTTCAGGTATCTTATTGCACTTCTTTTTGCTAGTTGTTGAATATAAAGTTTTAATGGCTTAGGCTAAGTACAACTTTCAAGGTTAGTGTTTCTTTTTCCTATTAAAGATTCTGGTTGATGTAGAATTATAGTACTTTACTAACATTAGAGTATGCACCAAAGCCTAAGCACAATACTCAATGTGATTATAGTACTTTTAGAACCATGGAGATCGATACACTTGAGAAGGAAATATCTTATGACATAAGACACCATTCTGATTCCTAAATTTTACATTTTGTTGCCCATTAGGTGCCAGATATTTACTGGCATTTAAAGTCACCCGTTGTAAAAGTTATGTTAACGTCAACCTAAATTAACTCGTCCTCCAAGTGAAAGAAATTATTGCTACTACTAATGTCAACCTAAATTAAGTCGACTACTAATGTCAACCTAAATTAAGTCGTCCTCTAGATGAAAGAAATTTAGAATTGTTGCTACTATCTTTCATTTAGAATCGCTGCTACTATTTCAGGACATTGTTGATAGGCAAGATACCAAATCCCAGATATAGGGAATATTCAGCCGATGGACATATCAACCTCTTCTCGACTGCTTACCCATTTTCACTTATAATTACATTTCTAATTTCATATCCAGGATTATTAGTTTTAATAATTTAAACATGAGTATAGGATAGCTTAGTTGCGGGCAAGGTTGTAATTTGACGGGTCCGACTCCCGAGGGCATTTTGACCGTATTTTACGTTTAAAACCTTTAAAAGGCCGTTTCTTGTGATGGGTTTTGAAAGGTAGAGAATGTCTTTTTTCCGGTTCACTTTTTAATGAAAACGCCATTGCTACCTGTCACGCATTTGAAACTTGAAAGACACTTGCACCTCGTTATTAGGCCTAGAATTTCATGGCGCGTACTTATTTACTTGTGAAATATTATATTGACACGTCAATAATTAAGGGCTATGATATTTCCAATTCATGCCATAATATTTCTTTTATTGAAATAGCTTAGGTTCATGTTATTTAAAGATATATGTGTAATAGTTTAGGGGAAAAATTATATTTTCCATTTTTGGAAAAGCTTTATTAGTCCTTGCCGCCTGCGGCATGGCAGGGACTATAGTAATCGGAATGAGAGAGTTAGCATTACTTTAAGCTGCTCATTAGTCCCCGCAATTGAAAATAACCAATGTTTTTATGTTATATTCCAACGAATATTCTCTGTCATCCAATCAAAAAAATTATCGTCTTATTTGGCCTCATATCGAGGCGGGAGTCTTGTTTGGCTTCTTTTTGAGGCATCTCATACTTGTATCTTGGTTTAAAGTCTTATTTCTTTGAATGTTTCCCATTTATTTCGTTAGCATTTTAAATTTTCGAACTAATGTTAACATTAATTCAACCATTAAATATGCCATGGGTATTAGCTAGGGAAAATAACCAAGGAGAAATAACCAAGGAATATCTGCATGTAGTAACATGGACATTGACCACCTGTCAAGACAAAGCTATGGCTATCTGCATGTATTGTCACAGCATTGCTTGACCACTTGTTTCATGTATTGTCACCTATCTGTTTAAGCCCATGCACTGTCAGGTGAGTACGAGATCTATTATTCTCGTAGTCACGGAGGTACCATCCTTGTTTAGCTTCCTTCCTTCCAGAACTGCACCCCTACCTGTGTTAGTCAGTAGGAGCCGGTGAACTACCTCCTTTGGAGAGGCTTCAAGAATTCCACTTCCTTCGACAGTGATACTGGTATAGGTAGGGTAGAAGGTAAGAGTATAGGTGACAGTAGCAAAGGAAGCTAGGAAAGCAGTTGTATATTTAGTAGATACAGTACCAGCAGCAGAGTATGATCGAGAACCAGGTCCTTATGATGCTCGCCACCCTAACTTCTTTCCTGCCTGCTTCGATGAACCAACCCAAGTAGTCCATGTCGAATAAGAAGGGGAAATATCAGTCCCAGGTGAGTTTGACCGGGTTCTAGCTTCTCCACCGGCGGCATCCTGTCTAGAAGGAGCAACAGAGGCAAAGACATTGAAAGCATGGGAATTCCACTTCCTTCTCGTTACATCCCCCACCCTTGGGTAATGGGAGGAGCTACGGAAATACTGTTCTCAGAGATGTCCCCAAGCTCGGAAATTCACTGCACTCATAATGTATCAGGTGTCTATATCTGTGTACTACGGATGCCTTAAATTTGACATATATTAAGAACATTAATCATTTCAAAATATGATTTAGGATGATGCCAGATTTCTTTACTCCTTAAATTTACTTTCTGCGCCACATTATATGCATAAAATCAGACAAAAAAGTGTTAGGTGCAATGTGTGCAAATAACTCTATAGGTTATAACTCTCATGTTCCAAATTAGTCACATTTTGCATCAAACTGGACACAGCCCTTTAGTGCATGTCTTCGCTTCAGAAATTTTTCATTTAATTACACAATTGAAGCTTTCGTTGATGTCACTTCAAAAATTTTGCATTTAACTACACAATTGTAGCTCTCGTTGACACTTACTGTGTGTGGAATCCAAGATATGGTATCTGTGCTAAATCAATCATCTTCTTTCGATCATTTTACCTGTTGAATTGTATATTTCTATTACCATAAAATCAAAACATGAATTTTTAGTCTTACGATTGTTATGCATCAATATGGCATTTTTAATCCTGAATTTCATTGTTAACTACACAATTGCACAAACTGAGCCTAGCATTAATGCAAGTTTTCATGTCATATTCAACTCAGAATAGATGATACTTTAGTCTTCGTTTCAAACTATAAATTCATTAATGGCTTTTCCATATTCTCCCAATGCATAAGCCTCAATTTTTCAAGGGCTTGAGGCAACAAACAGAATGAAATCCACCTTATTACACAAAAAAAATCCATGATTCAATGATGGGATCTAACATCTTAACAAAATTCTCCTGCATGAACATTTGAGCTGTTTTAAAATGATTAAGCATAAATGTCCATTTCTCTAAAAATGGCTTATCTAGACACTTCAGTTAGAAGGGGAAAAAACTAACCTACCTGAAGTGCATGGCAGAGATTATCAATATCCTTATTGATATTAAATTTCTCCGTTGTTGTCACAAGTTGCACTACTGCAACACACTTTTTTGTATTGTGCTCAAAAACAGGGACTGCAATGGATCTACGCACATTATATTCCTGTGCTTCTTTCACTCCCCACTACTCATTTTGACTGCAACACACTTTCTTGTATCGCGCTAAAAAACAGGCACTACAATGGATCCGCGCACATTATATTCCTGTGCTTCTTTCACTCTCCAATACTCATTTTGATTGTAAAATTGCACGTTTGGAGTCCATTCTGGCATTCTTCGCATAAAAACCCTGCCAGGAAGCCCCAGATCTACCTCAGCGCCCTAGTTATTCTGTTGAAGATTCTAACATGGGCCCTAGGTGGCATGGTTTAGCGCCCTGCATGCATGCATGCTCTATTATGTTATGGAGGAGCTGAGGCACGTTGCCCTCATGGGAGGGCCCACATGGTTATCGAGGTTTATTTTAATTTTTTTTAATCACTTTAATGAATTTCATATAGTCCTTATTTCTTATTTATTTTAATTTTTTTTAATCACTTTAATGAATTTCATATAGTTCTTATTTCTTATTTATGTTTTAAGAGTGCTATTCAAATGCTGTAAATAGTTTAAAGTGACTTATACGTGCAGTGACCCACAAGTGCCAGCAGGTGATATTATCCTTCGAGGATCCAATTATTCAATTGTTGACAACAACGCAGAACAGAGGCACGCTATAGCTTTTGACATTTAAAATAGTAAACGTCAAAATTGAATGATAAGCAAGTAGGAATGAATACAGGTCTGAACTTAAAGAGTACATTCCTTTTATTTTTAATTTTGAAAATAAATAAATAAATTCGGGCAATAGTATCACGTATTTTCAGGAATCTTGTATACTATTTTCAAGAATCTTGTACAAAATCTTATACTGGCATGCTTTTGAAGGATTTTGGTAGAATTTTGGAAAAAATAAATATATTTGGCCACGTATTTTCATGTATCTCGTCCAAAATCTTATGCTGACGTGTTTTTCTTCACAATCTGGCCTCGTTTTCAACTAGATTCTCTTACTTCATTCTTTGATCACTTCATTTTTTTTATTAAAAGTATATGCACTTTTAAAAGTGCAAAAACACTGAAAAATCATATAAAACTGCTTTCTGTAAATTTTTAAAACTCATCCGAACGCAACTTGACAGTAATGAATAAACTTATGCTAGTCACCATTTTAATTGCACAAAAGCAATATTCAAATCCTATAAATAGTTTAAAGCGACTTATACAATATGAGATTCATATCCAAGGTGCCGTGACTCAAGTGAGTATAATACTCACTAAGAATCTGGGATTCACAGAGGTTCCAGAAGCATTTTTACGTAACCTCACTTCACTGAGGGTGTTGGAGTTATCTTCCATACAAATAGAATCATTGCCAGGAAATCAAAGTTCTACACAATTTAAAAGAATTTGCTGGTAAGAAATATCCATTTCTGGTCGCTCTTGTTGTATCCTTCGGTGTGACGTCCTGGTGGCTCTACTAAAAAACAAAAAAATCAACATGGATGAAAATGTTTTTCCAAATTATTTTCAGTGAAGTTTGATGTGCCATGAAATTGCCGGTCATTGTGCTACTGGAAGGACTGAGGATTCCTTGGATTATGTCTTAGAGTTCTCCAGAAGTGGGAGAACGCTGAAGTAACTGATAAATTTCTCGATTCATTTGTGATCAATTGTCAAACAAGCTAGAAGAGAAAAAAAATTAAGGAACCAGATTGATAACGTGAAGCAGAAGAGTAAGAAAAGCTATATATGGTAGCACTAGCAAAGCTAACAGCCCTTGATCTAGAAGTTGATCTTGATGAACACAGAATTCAACAATTGAAATCAGCAGCTTGAGGTACAACTCTGTTGCTCCAACTCTGGGTGGCTCAAGGCAGGGACTAGCTGCCTTGCAGCCATTCTTGTTTCAATATGGTTTATGCCATGGTTATGTTTTCTTTGAAGTTGTTTATCTCCTCCTTTCACCCGTGTATGAATAAAGGAAAACACTGAGTAGAGTATACAAAGTGGTTTCAATTTTAATCTAAAATAGGAGGATGAAAGAAATTAGATTTAATGTTGTGACCATTAGGTGTCATTGGCCTTTTTGGAAGAAAAACTAACTAGTGTGTATCTTACCAATCTGAAATAACTATAGATCATTGGATAAATATAACTTTAATATTATTACAAATATCTATAATGAATTAATGAATTAAAATAAAAGATTCAAATCTGAAATGAGAATGAGAGGTCCCTAGAAGATACTGAGTGAGTGATTTACATGTGGGTATTAATGAGAATAAAAAATTAAAATTGGAATTGAAAATGGGAGGTGGTTAGAAGATTTTGAGTGAGTGACATACATGTGGGTAGCTAGTACAGTAAATGAATGAATCATTGAATGAAATTGTTATACAAGAAAGAGGTGTAGGAAAAAGCCATTAGAATTTTGAGATGCACTTAACTGTAGTTTATTGACAAATCTCACCATATTGAGAGCATAGTATTTTTATCCAAACCAAATGCTCAAATTATGTTGAAAGAACAGAAGAAGAAAATATGCATGTAGTGGAAGTTCATAAGAAAATTGACACTTTAGAGTTATTATATATAAATAGCACGGATCCTGCATTTGTAGGAATTTTACATTATCGATGCAACACAAATTTGAGATCTATTAGACCATTTCCATGTTTCAACAATCACTAAGCTATCAAATTCTAGTTTTAAGTCAAATTTACAAACTCATATAACATTCTGGAAGCATTAACAAGCTTTTGAATGCCAGAGGAAAATAACCTCTGGAAGGCACTTATGAATGGACTGAGGAAGATTGTATCACAATGCACTTCAATACAACAAGTAGAAGTGTGCTTTGACCTAGATAATGTGTAGACCGATGCTTCCTATGCCTTCAATAACTAATACTTAAGAATGGGATGTTGCTTAGCACTTGTAACTTCATGTGGAATGCAACACTTACTAGGAAACTTAATAAATATGAGTGTTTAATATATTTAAGTCTCATATCATTAATAATATGTTTATTAATATGAAAATATGAATGTTCTAATTTAGTATTGGACGGAAATCTCTTTAAGCTACAAGCTATGGAAACCTCTTACTCAAATAGATGCAACTTATTTTAAAATTTTTAATCTTTCTTTTTTTCTGAAGAAACCTCTGCTAAAAATTTCTCATCATTTTCTCATCATTATTAATGAATGTAACTTTCTTATCCTTAAAGAAAGACATTTTTTTAATTAACATTTATAATAATTTATAATTTGAGTAGTAGTAGGAATAATTATCTAGTTAAAATAGACCCAAACTCATTACTATTGAGTTTGAAGAGTTATTAATCCTGATGTTTTGTGGGGACAATTCTAAAATTAGTGAAAAGGAGCAAGAGTTCCATTAGTTTAACATTTTAAATTGAACGGAAAAAAATTTGCACCAGAAATATTATCTACCTTTAGATTTTCATTTGTTTTTTCAATTCTACAAATTAAACATTATATCTACATTTTTCATAGAATATAGACTAATGTGTGTCACTTTTGCAAGTCACACCGAGAACATCCACCATCACTAAAGCAAATATATATAAGATCTAACAGTAGCCAAACATCTAAAATTATTTTGAACTCGCCACCGTCACTGAAACAAACATTTTCAAGATCTAACATTAGGTAAACAAAAAAATATTTTAAAATTTTGAAGATGGTTATGAAAAAAGATTAAAAATGGTATTTGTTTATGTATGATTGACCATGTGATATTGTCCCAAAAATTAAAAAATGTCATGTGATTGATGTAGTGGGAATTATGTACTCTAGTCTCCTTATTTTTCACTAACGAGAAGGAAAATAGACAAGAAAGTTGCAAGGAAGCAAGTCCCTGCCTTGAGGGGGGACTTAATAAAAGAAAAAAATTGCATATGAAATGAGTTTTCATGTTATGTGATGATATGTTTTAGTTTGATTCTGAACCATATTGGTGAACACCTCAATCTATCTATTTCCACATGCTCATGGAGAAAATGCTAATGGAGTAAGTGCAGGAATAAATAAATAAGAGCTTTTCAATGTGTTCTAAGAACTTTGTTCAAATTTACAATGATCCAAATTAGTAAGTACATGGGATCCGTAAATGCAAAATTTATTGAGTGAAAATGTGTCTTTTAATAAAAACTTGTCTGTAAAGCATCATTAATCCTTGTTTTTGAAAACATGGGTCTTTTATTTTTAGTTAGTTTAATTTTCTTATCTGGTGACACAATTTCCACTAATTGAATCTCTAGTGGATGTTCCACATATGAAACCTCTCAGTCTTCAACAAATAAATCAGTAATTATGCCCTCTCAATAAATTAATAACCAACCAAATGTACTGTGCAAATTGATCAATCATTTAATAATACTATAAAATTAAATTTTATTTCATTGATAAAGTGATGTACATTTGAACATGATTTTAAGAGTGTCACGTGACTTCGAAATCTGAGTGACCAAATTTATGCGTTAAAGTGAAATTTATTCAAGGTTCGGAGATTTATTTCAATTATTTCAATTCATCTTGTGATAGCTGCATTTAATGATAACTAATTGTTAACTAGTTAAAAAACATTTTTAATTATTAGTTTTAAGAAAAGACTCGAACTATTAATGTTTTTCTGAAAAGATATTTTCATTAGTGATTAATTATGAAAAATAAAATCAGTTATGGAAAGTGAGTCCATAAAAAGTAAAATTTTATGGTAAATGTTTTCCAAGAACAAGAAGGCGGTTTGGACAATTGGAAAAAATTACGTGCTCCTCTGGCGATAAGGCACTGATCCCAGTGTGGAGTGGGGGTTTTGTTCATAGACTAAGGAAGAGTGTAGATTTTCCATAGCTGGTACTGACCAGTGGAAAACAATTAGCAATCCTAAAATTATTGATGGTACTGATTGGACTAGGTGTTGTGAGGTCATAGCATAAATATCCATTGTCAACCCGTACCTTCAAGGACTGGAGCACAGGGGCAAGAGGAGGACGTAATCGCCTCTTTTGAAGGTTGGGAGGACCAAAGCTTGAAATTGCATAATACAGATAAGTATATGTGAAATTTTAGTGATTTGGAAGAATTAGTGATATCCTGTCTAAGTTATTTACAGGTGTTTATCCATTTGGAATAGAAAATATTAAAATATTCTTGATATGTGTAGGGAAAGAATGAGACTCTACATTATTCATAATTAGTTTATTATTTGTCTCTAAGTTTCTATTACAGTTCTTCAAAATATGTGTAACTCTTATAATGTGTTTTCTTTTAAGTTCAGTAGCTATGTTAAGAATAACTACGTCTGAAAATATTCATCTGTGACTGTATGGTAAAGATGTAATGAAGAGAACGGGTTTTGAATCTTGAATATAAGATTTATAGAACACATTTTATAACAATAAATAGAGGTATTTCCTGGAAAAAGCTTTACTGTAATACTGTGTAGAAGTATTACAAATTGTGAAGGCAGTAAAATCCAAAAAGAACACTGTGTCCCTACATTATCATAAATCTTACGATATGTATATACAAAACATAATGATTGTAAAGTGTATATGTAAGGAGATTGCATGCGTAACTATAAATTATTTTCTTTAATATATATCTAACACAGAGTAGACTGTCAGTCGAGGGTACAGGTGAAACCCCAACCCAAGACTCGTCGTCTCTCTGAAATAGCTAAACATGGATAGGGTTGAATGGTGGTATGGTCACCGCATTTATAGAATCTACATAAAATAAATAGACAGAGAAACAAATATTTAAGCACCGAAAACAAAGAGTTCATAATAAGCTACAGTAAAAGTAGTGATATTTTATTTAGAAGAACATTGAAATACGATTTGACTATTGAGAATGCTTATCTATCAGCTTTTCGAATAAACCAAGAAAATGGAAGTAAATACAAACAAAATGATTAGAACTGTAATTATGTTCATATTACTGTAAAAATAAAACTGGAATTTCTACCCCATTTAGAAGAAAATAAAGTCATTGTGCTTATAATAATTATACAATCCGAATGGATCATAAAAGTAGTGCAGTTGAAATTATCAGTAAAGGCCATAACCAAAGAAAATTTGAAATTAAAACAAGAGTCGATTCCTAGGAAGGAAAACCTCAGTAAAACCTGTCATAATAAATACACGGATAATTTCTTTTAAAAACGGAAGTGCGAAAGATTATTCGAGTCCATAACTAACTCAGACTGGAATTTGTCTTAACCTTACAATGTAAATAAATAAAAGAGGAACAAGACCTAAATCAGGCTAACAGATAACCCAAGCTCTAGTAAGGAAATTACTAGATAATTAAACTATTCTGCCCCCTCTAATCATGGCACCTTGAGTCTTCATATAAACACAGAGAAAAAAAGGGAAAAGACATTAAGGCATGCAAAGAAAGTAGATAATTCAGAACAGAATTTGTGTATGCGTTGAAAAATTGGTATTGATGCTGAGGGAATAATTATCTGCATAGATTAAGCAAAAAGAACCATATTTCAAGGAGTTACGTTGGCGGAAGTGGCCAAGAAAGTCCAGCAAACTTCTCACTGATTAGAAACGACACCTCCTCACCACCAAGTTGCATGACCATGAGAGCTAACCTCTGAAACCGTCATAAATCTGGTGAAGGCTCGATGAAGGTAGATCCATAGTTCAAAGGCACGACAGAGACATACATCAGAATGAAAGAGTTACTCAGCACAAGAAAAGACTCGATAAACCAATATCCATTAGGGTTGGCAGGGTTTACTATGCATTTATTGCCTAAAATAACAACCGTTGATCTTCTAATTTCTACGGTGGAGATCAATCACAGAGACCCTCGATAAATGCATCAAATCGTGGAAAAATCCATAGTTGTCAAATGGAATTAATAACAATTACTTACACATTTAATTGCTTAGACGTGCCAGTTTTGCCTCAGAGGTGATGAGGATAAATATCTTATCACAAGCGCGAGGTATATATTCATGTTAACAATAAAGTTTAATAAAATTTAATGTCAACAGAATTAAACATAGAACCTTCAAATAGAAACCTTATAATATGGAAAAGAATCTCGTAGTGGGCGGAAGTTGTAACGTATATGTTGTTCAAATTTAGCACCATAATGAGGTATGATGTGGAAATAATAATGTTTGAAAGTATTAAATGAATTTAGTATGTTATGGTAGGTTTAAATTTTTATTATAGAGTAGAAAGTATTTTTTATTTTTTTTATGTTGGTATGTATGAGTGTCACAAGTGGTATCAGAGAAACATTCATACGCTGGGACCCTAAGGGTCAACTAACGATTAAGTTGTGTGTATACTGATGCATAAAATAGAAGCATAGAAGGAAACATCATGAGAAGAGGAACAATGAAACAACTACCGTAGGACACCGAGGAACCCCAGACACAACCATTAGTAAACCCTGATATGTGGGTTGATTTGAGTGTCGATCAACACCACAAAACAAGTAGAGTGCTAGAGGAATAAAGGCATCAAAAAAGTTTGTTGTTGAATATACTACAAAAACTACAGGAAGAGATAATGCCAGTTCGCAGTGATAACAAACGATTAATGCAAGAACAAGAAAAAATTTAATTTAGAGTGTAATCAGGGAATGGAACATCCCAGTGCAGACAGGGGCATGCAATAATGAGATGAGCAACAAGAAAGAGACAACACCACTGTCAGAGTGGAAAGAAGCCCATCATAGAAAAGTAACGAGAATAAAAAATACAATGAAGTAGAATCTGGCAATTTGTCAGATCAACAAGAAGCTAAGAAGCATAAAGTAGATCTTTAGGGGGAGTTTCAGAAACTAAAACCACCAAAAATTTATGGTGAAGCAAAGGAAGTTGCAGAGGCATCGTTAATAAATATGAACAAGTATTTTCAGGTGTATGAATAAAATAGCAACCTGAAGGTCAGATTGGCCATATATCAGTTAAGGGAGAAAGTCACTCCATGGTGGGAAGAAGTAAAGAATGTTTGTAACATTGAGGGACAAGATGTTACTTGGGAATTGTTCCATCGGTACTTTAAAAACAATTCTTTAACAGAACGTTTCTACGATGAGAAAGCTAAATAATTTCATGACTTGAAGCTAAGAAAAATGACTATGGATGAGTACATCACCAATTTCACCTCCCTATTACGATGTGTTCCATACCTTCGAGAGGAAAAGGCTAAGGTAAAAATATTTCTGAGTAGCTTTCCAACATATATGAAAGAGCGAATTGAATTTCTAAATCCCAGAACCATAGACAAAGCCATTCGTAAGGCACGAATGTGATATCAATAGTCTAAGGCTAAAGGGGAGGTTGGAAAAAGTTGACAACCAAGGAAAGGATAGAAAAGTTACTCAAATTTCAAAGGTGCCAAAAGTAATAATTTTAATAATTCTGCATGAAGTTCTATCAATAAAAAAATTGGTGGAAATCATCGATGAACTCGATGGACAGTAGAAGAGAAGCTTACAGAGGCATCCAACAAACCTGAGCAAGGGCAAATGACCAAGCCACCTCTACAATGTTATGGGTGTGGTGAGGCACACTATTATAAATACTACCCACAGCGACCAAGAAATGATATAGTATCAAACTTGCAGGAAGCTTCTAATGTAGGCGATGTGGCGCAAAACATTCCTCGTATTAACGGAGTAGTGCAGGATCGATGGGCAGATTATCAGCCAACAACGATCGAGTTGGAAGGAAAAATATTGTCTCAATCTATTTTTATTTTGGTAGACCCAGGTGCAATTCTAAGTTATGTTAGTCCCAAAATAGTGGAAATGTGTAAATTAAAAGAACAGAAATTCAAAAACTCCTGGCTGGTACAGTTAGCCATAGGAGAAAAAAGAAAGGTAACTACAAAGATTCCAAACTGCACCTTAGAAATTGTAGGATTTCAGTTAAATGTGGATTTTAACATACTCCCATTAGTGTCCTATGATGTTTTTCTAAGCATGGATTGGCTAAAAAAACATTGAACCTTAATGGACTGCAAAGAAAAGATCATTTATTACAAAAGACAAGATGGAACTTGCATGGAGATTCAAGGAATCAAGAAGCCACTACATCTACTTCCAATTACAACGTCCCAAATGAATAAATTTAAAAGGAAGGGATGCCAGATATATGCTATTGAGGTGGGATATGCTGATTCCAAGGAAAAATCACATATCATGGAAAACATAACAGTGGTGAAAGATTTGATGGATGTTTTTCTAGAAAATATTCCTGTATTACCACCAAGATGAGATAACAATTTTACTATGGAGTTAATGCCAGGAGCATCACCTGTGCCAAGGGCTCCTTATAGAATGAGTGTTCGAGAATTAACTGAATTAAAAATGTAGTTACAAGAACTACTAGACAAAGATTACATTCATCCAAGTGTGTCCCCTTGGGGAGCCCTAGTGTTGTTCATGAAGAAGAAGGACGGAGCCATGCAAATGTGCATGGACTATAAACAGTTTAGCAAGTTAACAGTTAAGAACAAAAATTCTTTACCTAGGATTTCTGATCTATTTGATCAAGTAAAGGGGGCCACAATATTTTCAAAGATAGATTTAATATCTGGGTATCACCAAATTCGAATCAAGGATGAATACATTTGCAAGACTGCATTCCGCATTAGGTACAAGCATTATGAATCTATAGTGTTACCCTTTGGGTTAACAAATGCACCAACAAGATTTATGAGCTTAATGCATGATATATTTCATCATTTTATGGATAATTTTGTACTTATATTCATAGACGACATTTTAATATATTTTAAAAATCAGAAGGATCATAAGAAGCATTTAAGAAATGTGCTGGAAATTCTAAGAAAAAACCAGTTGTATGCTAAGTTCAACAAACGTGATTTCTTTAAAATAGAAATTCAGCATTTAGGCGATGTTATTTCAGCATAAGGGATTTTTTTTGATCCAGAGAAAATCAAGACAATCAAGGAATGGCGAGTACCGCAAAATGTGGGAGATATTTGATCCTTTAATGGATTAGCTGGGTAATATCGAAGATTTATTCAGGGATTTTCTAGAATTACTTTTCCTATTACTTATTTGTAGAGAAAATGAAAAGTTTTCAAGCAGGCTATTGAATGTCAGAACAATTTTGAAAATCTGAAACAACCTTCAACCACTGCACCAGTGTTGAGGGGCTGCCCAACAAAGAATTTGAAGTTTGTACAGACACAAGCAAAGAGGGTGTTGGGAAATTTTTATCGCAAGAAGGAAAAGGAGTGCCATATGAGTTAATAAAGTTAAAATAACATGAACAAAGCTACTCATCCTATGATTTGGAATTAATAGCAGTAGTACATGCACTATGGGTATGGAGACACTACTTGCTAGGTAAAAAGTTTGTGCTAAAAACAGATCATAGCAGCTTGAATAGTTATTTCAAGAAAGCTGATTTAAACTCTAGACAAGCAATGTGGAATTTCTTTCTAAGTGAGGTTGATACAGACATCTAACACATGAAATATAAGTAAAACCAGGTGGTTGATGCTTTAAGTAGGAAGCTGCATTGTGTCTATGAGCTTTACTACAATCAACTTGAAAATATATTCTTAGATAAAGTGAAAGCGGAAGCACAGAAAGTTTTGGAATATCAGTTCCTATGGGAGCAAATGGAAGAAACCAGAAATCAAGGAAGTACTTGTGATGATTAGATGCTAACCTTTAGAGGAAAGGTGTATGTGCCAAGCTGTATGGACCCAAAAGAGTTGATTATAGATGAATATCATAAAAGTAATTATGTAGGTCACCCAGGACACCATAAAATGTTGACTGCTATTAGAAAGGTATATTTCTGGCCTTGTATGCGTAAAAATATTGTTGAGTATTTAAATAAATGTTTGGAGTGTCAGCAGGAGAAGGTGAAACATCAACATCCCACATGATTGTTGCAGCCCATACCGATACTTGAATGGAAGTGGGAGGTCATATCCCTGGACTTCATCATAGGTTTACCGTGATCAAAAAGGAAAAATGACTCCATCATGGTGGTGGTGGACAGATTGAGTAAATCTGCACATTTTGTAGCTGTGAGTTCTACTTACAAGACTGGACAGATAGCAGACATTTTCATGAGATAAATTTTTAGGCTGCATGGTATTTAGAAGATGGTTATCTCAGACAGAGATGTTAAGTTTACATCAACATTTTGGAAGACTTTGTTTAAGGGTCTAGGGACCCAAATAAACTTTAGTACAACTTATCATCCCCAGATAGACAGTTAAACAGAGCGAGTAAACCAAGTGTTAGAAAACATGCTGCGAATGTATGTGATGTAGCAGCCAACCAAATGGGAAGACCATTTGCATCTTGTTGAATTTTCTTAAAACAATGGTTATCAGGAGTTCTTTAAGATGAGTCCTTTCAAGGCCTTATATGGGAGGCAGTGTCGTACACCCATAAATTGGCACGGCCCCAAAACAAAATTAATGTTGGGACCATATATGCTGGCTAAAATGGAATTAGAAATAAAGAATATAAGACAAAATTTAAAGGCTGCACAAGATCGAAAAAATATCTATGCAGATAAATAGAAGTCTTATCAGGAATTCAAAGTGGGAAACCATGTGTATGTGAAGATCAAACCCAAGAGGAGTACCTTGCGGTGGACCTCTAGTGCCAAGTTGGCTCCTAGATTCTATGGAACATTCCAAATGTTGGAAAGGGTAGGACCTGTGTCCTATCGGCTGGCTTTACCCAGTCACATCCGAGTACACAATGTATTTCATGTGTCCCCATTAAAGTGTTATATGCATGATTCGAAGCACATAATTCATTCACAGAATATAAAGGTAGGATATAATTAAAAATACTAACTTAAAATATGATTTATTTATGATAATTTGACAAATAATGTTGCTATTTATAGGTAGAGCTGGACAGCGAGTTTCTAATTGAGTCGCAATACATACTTGACCGAAGGGAAATTATGCTCTAGAAGCGAGTTATCACCTAGGTTAAAGTGCAATGGAAGCACTTCGGCTCAGATAAGGCTACTTGGGAGGATGAAATATTTGTGAGTGAGGCATACCCATAGCTCTTTTCGAAGCTAGAGTGAAACACCAAGGAAGGTGTTACTTCCAAGGGGGGAAGTTATGACAACTGCATTTAATGATAACTAGTTGTTAACTAGTTAAAAGACATCTCTAATTAATTTTTTTAAGAAAATACTAGAACTATTAATGTTTTTTTGAAAAGATATTTTCATTAGTGATTAATTATGAAAAATAAAATTAGTTATAGAAAGTTACTCCATAAAATGTAAAAGGTGATGGTAAATGTTTTCCAAGAACTCAAAGGTGGTTTGGATAGCTGGAAATAGTTACCTACTCCTTTGGGGATAAGAGACTGGTCCCAATGAGGAGTAGGGTTTCTGTTTAGAGACTAAGGAAGAGTGTAGATTTTCCAGAGCTCGTAGTGACCAATGGAATACACTCAACAATCTTAAAATTATTTTTGGTACTGACTAGACAAGTTGTCCTGAGGTTACAGCAGAAATATCCACCGTCAAATCGTACCTTCTAGGACTGGAGCATGGGGTCAAGAGGGGAACGTAATCATATCTCTTGAAGGTTGTGAGGACCACAACTTCAAATTGCATAATACATATAAGTATATGTGAAATTTCAGTGATTTGGAGGAATTAGTGATATCCTATCTAAGTTATTTACAGGTGTTTATCCGTTTGGAATAGAAAACAGTAACACATGCTAGATATGTGTAGGGAAAGAATGAGACTCTACATTACTAAAAATTAGTTTATTATGTGTCTCTAATTTTTTGTTAGAGTTCTTCATAATATGTGTAACTCTTATAATGTATTTTCTTTAAGTTCAATAACTGTCTTAAGAATAACTAAGTCCGAAAATATACATTTCTGACTGTATGGTAGAGGCGTAAGAAAGAGAATAGGTTTTGAATCTTAAATAGAAGATTTATAGAACACATTTTATAACAGTGAATAGAGGTATTTCCTGGAAAAAGCTACACTGAAATACTATGTGGAAGTAATATAAATTTTGAAGGCAGTAAAATCCAAAAAGAACACTTTGTCCATACATTATCATAAATATTAGGATATGTGTATACAAACGATAATAACTATAAAGTGTATATGTAAAGAGATTGCATGCATAACTGTAAAGGATTTTCTTTAAAATTTATCTAACATAGAGTAGATTGTCAGTCGAGGGTATGGGTGAAACCCCAACCCAAGACTCGTCATCTCTTAGAAATAGCTAAACATGGACAGGGTTGAATGGTGGTCCAGTCACCGCATTTATAATCTACATAAAATAAATAAACAGAGAAACAAATATTTAAGCACCGAAAACTAAGAGTTGATAATAAGCTACAGTAAAAGTAGTGAGATTTTATTGACAAGAACATTGAAATATGATTTTATTGTTCATAACGCTTATCTATTAGCTTTTTGAATAAACCAAGAAAATGGAATGAAATACAAACAAAATGATTAGAACTATAACTATATTCAGATTACTGTAAAAAAAAAATCGACATTTATATTCCATTTAGAAGAAAAGCGAGTCAATGTGCTTACAATAATTATAAAATTTGAATGGCTCATAAAAATAGTGTAGGTGAAATTATCAGCAAAGGCCATAACCAAAGAAAAATTAAAATAAAAACAAGGGTCGATTCCTAGGAAGGAAACCCTCAGTAAACCCTGTCATAATAAATACACGGATAATTTCTTTACAAAACAGAAGTAACTTGGACTAGACATTGCCTTAACCTTACAATATAAATAAATAAAAGAGGACCAAGACTTAAATCAGGCCGACAAATAAGCCAAGTTTTCGAGATCATAAACCCCATGAGCTCTAAGAGCAGCCTGAGACAAATTAAAACCTTAATGTCTGGAAATGGGTTTTATCAGTACCTGGAAAATAGCTAAGTGTGTTAGCCATGACGGAAGCAATCCAGAAAATAGCTAAACCTTATGTGAAATAAAGACCTGCTAACTGGAGAAAAAGCCGACCTGAAAGTGTTGACCTGTAGCAATAGCCGAGAGAGGCAAATCAGTAAGAAAACCATTCAAGATTAATAACATATTTCTACCTGAAAGAAGAAAATTGTTCAAGAAATTGGAAACCTTTAAAAAAATTACCAGAGATTTAAATTGGTCTTCAACATCTAAGCATGGCACCATGAGTCTTCATATAAACGAAGAGAAATAAAGGGAAGAGACATTAAGGCATGGAAAGCAAGTAGATAATTCAGAACAAAATTTGTGTATGTGTTGTGAAAACTGCTATTGATGTTGAGGAAGTAATTACCTACATGGATTAAGCAAAAAGAGTCATATTTCAAGGAGTTGCGTTGGTGGCAGTGGGCAAGAAATTCCAGCAAACTTCTCAATGATTAGCAACGACACCTCCTCACCACCAAGTTGCATGACCATGAGAGCTAACCTCTGAAACCCTCATAAACTTGGTCAAGACTCGATGAAGGCTAAGCCATAGTTTGAAGGCATGACAGAGACATACATCAGAACAAAAGAGTTACTCAGCGCAAGCAGAAAGTCAATAAACGAAGATCCATTAGGGTTGGCAAGGTTAACTATGCAATTCCCGCCTAAAAGAACAACTGTTGATCTTCTAATTTTTACAGTGGAGATCACTGGCAGAGACCCTAAAAAAATGCATCAAATCGTCGCAAAATCCACAAATATCAAATGGAATTAATAACCATTACTTCCACATTTAATTGTGTGGATGTGCCAGCTTTGCCTCAGAGGTGACGAGGATAAATATCTTTTCACAAGCGGAGGGTATATAATCATATTAACAATAACTTTTAATAAAGTTTAATGTCGATAGAATTAAACATACAACCTTAAAATAGAAACCTTATAATATGGCAAAGAATCCCGTGGTGGGCGGAAGTTGTAACTTATATGTTGTTCAAATTTAGCACCATAATGAGGTATGGTGTGGAAATAATAATGTTGGAAAGTATTAAATGAATTTAGTATGGTATGGTAAGTTTAACTTTCGATTATACAGTAGAAAGTAATTTATTTATTTAGTTTGGTATGTATAAGTGTCACACCTAACTCTACCACAAGGAAAGACATTATAAAATCGATGTTATTAGTACTAGTTGAATAGGTTTTGAAAGGAAAATAGTTGATAGCCTTTTCACAAAGACTTATGTCATGATTTATAATAACGGTGTGTTTCTGAATGTAGAAATGTTTTAATAATGATGAGAAAACCATGATTATTGTTATTGGAAGCACTGACAGAGCTCTAGGAATGATGAATTTAAATTTGTAAACTTTGCATAGTGTGTGGTGGCTAAATTGTTATCATAACAACGATGACTGTTATTAAAACAATGATCAAGCTCTAGAAATCATGTAAAATAAGTGTGCCAAGTTGCATCATCCACATGCTTTAAGCCACTTTAATGCTTCTAATGTACGGCCTGCTGAAATAGGGCGAAGCTTATTTCCACTGCTATCGACCCATTAATGCGGTGGCATATACACTGCCCACTGTTAGATTTAAAATTGTTTAAATCTAACAGTGGGCAGTGTATATGCCGCCGCATTAATTTAAAATTGTTTAAATCTAACAGTGGGCAGTGTATATGCCATTGCATTAATGGGCCGATAGCAGTGGAAATATTGGTTGCCCTGAAACAACCCATGGTCGATTTTGGCCAGTGTGAATATAGAATAATATTTCTCTAATGAAACATCACATGGTTGACTTTGGCCACTCTGAATGTAGAATAATATTTCTGAAATGACAATAAAAGTGGCTCAGTCGCGCATCCATCCCGCTTCCCAAACACGACAAGAACCTAAAACCGAACAGACACAAATACAAAGAATGTATGCAATTCTCATTTCTTATTCAATATTTATTTTTGTCACATGTTAATATATGACACCCATAAACTAATGTTTCTTATTCTCTATACGAAGCAAGCTCTATATGTAAAACTAGTTTTGTATTGTATTTTATTAGTAGTGGGATCTGTAACTGGGAGCTCGCATGTTTTGTGGGGCTACTTGTTGTGGTATGCCCTAGGTTGATATGAGTAGCAAAGTTTTATCACACAGCTTTAAAATGTACAACAACCGAATCTTCAGAGCTTCCAGACTATGATGGATTCTTATTTATAATAGGCACAAAAGCTTACTCCTACTTATTGGAATATTATGGTTATGATGTTGGCCAGTATGAGCGGAGGCGGAACGGATGCCTTGTAATACCACCTCACTATGCCTACAACCTTGTCGGGATAGTAGGGATCACAATTGGACGTAGAGTATAGAAAAGAGCCACAACCTTCATAGGCTACATCCATCACAAATATTGAACAATGGAAGAAGATAGAGAAGTTTATTGAAATAAATCAAGAATAGGTAAATATCTTAACAAGAACATGGGAAGCACAAAAGTAGAGGCTTAGACAACTTATTGAGGCATAGGAAGTAGAGGCTTAGGCAGGATAACGAGAGACACGAGAATCAGAGGCTTAGGCAGAATACCGATTGAAGGCATCATAGGCAACCAATTATTAACCAACAACCAATGTTTTAAAAACCGGAACCGGTGACCGGACCGGTGGCTTAATGAACCGGGTTTCTAACCGGAACCGGTCTAACCGGGAGCGGTCAGATGCCAATGAACCGGTTTAAAAAAAATACATTAAATAATTATTTTTTTAATAAAAAAAACTATTTTTAAGATTTTCAACCATGATTCCAAGCCAATAGAGACAAAATATGCAAAGTTTGCTCATTTATATACCATGCAAAGGTGAATATATCAAAATGGCACCGAGTGCAATACATATCATCGAAAAATACATAAGAAATGAGTCTCCAAATGGCCCATAAAGTCCAAAAACAATGCTACAAACTATGAGGCCATTGGCCTAATACAAGACTACACATGAATGATGATCAACCATCAAAGTCATCACCGCTACTAGACACAGGATCAACATCGGCTGCTAGCGCTGCATGGACATCATCTGGATCAGAGTCTAAGGATGCCTCTACCTCAGACTCATCTGCAACCTCAGTACCCCTGCCACCAATAACAATAGAAGTGGACCTAATGGAAACACGAGTTGCTCGAGGTGCATGACTAGTGTCAACCATTGGTTGTTTTCCTTTTCTTGATGCAGCTACCAATCCTGGGTCTGCGTCTGATGGTGCCACCAAATCTACTTCAAATTCACCCCCCGCTTTTGTTGCATCAAAATCAAAATCAGCCTGAAACACTGGATCTTCAATCTCCTCCACCCATTCTGATGTTGGATCAATATCATCCAACACAATGGAATCTAGATCAGGTGTTTTGCGCATCAGTTGGTTCCGCCTCAGGCGAAGGTTGTATTGCTCAAACACAAGATCATTTAACCATTTCTATTCCAAACGGTTTCTCTTCTTTGTTTGTATGCGCTCAAAAACAGACCAGTTGCGCTCACAACCTGTAGCGCTGCAAGTTTGGCTGAGGATTCTAATTGCAAACCTTTGCAATTGAGGACATTGGCCGCCAAATGACTCCCACCAATGTGCTGCAAATAAAAAGACATTCAGTAGTAACATAGTTCATTTCATTACTTATTTACAAACAATTTAACATGAAAAGAAAAACAAATTGGAATTTCTTAGTACTTACCTGGTTGATCCACATCTCTTGCCATTTTTGCCAAGTTCTTTCCAAAGGTACCAGCTCCCATACTGAAAAGAGTAATTTGTTTATGTGTTTCCAAAAGGTCTGCACGGTTAGGGACCATCCGCTCCAAGCAATCAATCAATCCAGATCTGACCTCCCCATCCTGCTGATCTCCTATCCGAGCTCTATAATGATACTTTGGGTTCAAAAAATACCCAGCTGCATGTATAGGATGATGGAGTTGATTGTTCCATCTGTTATCAATGATCTCCCATATCCGGCCATATTTAGCTAACCTGTCCCTGTAAGCTGCCCGTATCTGCTCCTTGGCCTGATCCATAGCCTCATAAATGTATCCCATTGCCATCCTTTCCCCATCCACCATCCTTAGCACCTTAACAAGGGGCTCAGTAATTTTTACCAGCTCTGAAGACGTTTTCCAAAAATAATTGTCAAAGACTTTCTTTTTGGTGTCTTTTCCATCTTGTCTATGAGCCCACCGGGATTCAGTCCAATCATCAGAAGAAAACATTTTCTGCAAGTTTTTCTGTTGAGAATTGAGACATTGCAACGTGAGGAAGTGAGTTGCAAATCTCGTAATGGCAGGCCTAACAAGCTATTTGCCCCCTGTGTTTTTCCTCATTAGCTTCAATACCCATGAGTGGTTGTAAATGTATTTTCTAATGCACTTGCCATGCTCTACAGTGCTTTTTACCCATTCCAGTTTGCCTATGTCCTCAAGCATGAGGTCTATGCAATGTGCAGCACATGGAGTCCAAAATATGGTACTATACTTGGACTCAAGCATCTTTCCAGCAAGAACATAGTTTGAGGCATTATCTGTGATGACCTGCACAACGTTCTGCTCTCCCACTCCCTGAATAATCTCATCCAAAAGCTCAAATAGAAGGGTTGCATCCTTCACCTTATCAGATGCATCAACTGATCTCAAAAACATTGTTCCTTTAGGGCAAGCAACAAAGAAGTTAATGATAGTGCGGTTCCTTCCATCAGTCCATCCATCTGACATGATGGAACAACCTGTTTTGAGCCATGACTCTTTATATTCAGTCAAATACTCATCAATACTAGAAATCTCTTGTTGCAAAAGAGCTCCCCTTAAATCATGTGCAGTAGGGCCTTTGAAGCCCTTTCCTGCAACAAAAACAGAGTCCCACATAGCTTGGTAATAAGGTGAGTTAGCAGCATTAAATGGGATATCTGAATCATACCACCATCTAGCAATGTACCGATGAGAAGCTTCTTTGCATTGTTTTTTCCAATGTTGATCCAAAGTGGGTTGACGACTTGGAGTTGGCTGGGACATGGAGGCAGTGGCACTAGCAGGGGTTGTGGGATTAGCATTGGACGAGAAATAACTCATGAGGTTGGGTCTCTTTGTTGGGTTTTATCTTTTTCCAATAGGAGGAACATACTGAAAGGGGTTATTGGTGGAAGGGATAGAAGAGGAGTCTTGAATATCATACTCATCACTTTCATACCCACTCTCTCTCATCATTTCTAATATTTCCCTCTTCCTTGCAATTTCATCTTGGATGGCCTTCTCCCTAGCCTTAGTCTCCTCAAACTTTTCAAGCTTGGTAACGTATTCTGCCCTAACCGGACCTAACACTTCATTAGGTGCATCACATGGTGTTACATTGCCTCTTATCCCAGCCAAGTGATGTTTCAATCTAAGAATACCCCCACCTCCAATACATTTTTGACAAAATCTGCATACCATCTTTCCATCAATCACATCACAATGGACCCATGCACTGTCCTTGGCTTTTCGAGCCATCTTGACTTGAAATAATTGAAATTTGGAAATAAATCTGCCATTTAAAAAAAATTGCAGCTAAGAGCTAAATTTACAAAAAAAATGCACATTCAAACATCCAAAATTTGATAGCATAGATGATAGGACTAGAGATTTTAGAGCAATAAAATAGGCCTATTGGTTTGCATCCCAACCCTTTGTTTCCTCACTGTTTCCTTACAGCAAGATAATCATTTCATAACAGTGCTAAAATATTCATAGAAGTGCACTCAACTAACTCATAAGTTTCCCAAGACACTAATAAGTTAATTGCATTTAATGGGCATGCATTGTTTGGCATATTTCATGAAGTTTTGAGGACTGTCATAAGCATCAACAAGTCTGATCTATAACAGTGATGTTAGCATCATAAGAAGACCTAACTCATTTATGAATTTGGTGTTTGCAAAGTCGTTTTGGTAGAGGATTGTTTCACTTACATTTTGACATCTCATTTTGCATCTAAAGTGCTCTAACTCACTGCTGTCATAAAAGACTAAGTTATTTTGATTGGAACATAAGAAAATAATTTCTCACTGTTAGCTTGCTGCTGTCATAAAAGATTCATTGTTGCTCATTGAATATAAGGTTTCTGTTGTTCATGCTCTAATAGTTCATTTGTGGAAAATATTTGTTTTATTGTGCTATTGGATAAGAACACTAACGTTTGTTGCCTTGTGAAGTTCCATAATCCTAATTGTGCACATAAGCTCTCTCTCTAAAATCACTTGACATTAATATCTTGTTACATGTTTGAAATTTAGATGATAGGACTAGAGATTTTAGAGCAATAAATTATAAAATAGCTAGCTGCTAAACACATGAGAACTCAGAAAATAAATACATGAACAGCAATGAAATGAAGGATTTTTCAAGTGCAAATTCTTACCTGGCAATGCAAACTAGCCTCTTTAGTGTCCTCTTGAAGATGCCAATGCTATTGACAGCTCCAAACTATCTCCAAGATAACTGCTCCAGCAAATGCCAAACACTCAACACTCTCCAAGCTCTTAATCAAACTCACAAACAACGAATGACTCAATGAGTTGGTGTGAGACAAAGGAGAGGCTGCTCCTCCTTATAAAAGATTGGGGAGGGTGTTTTTGGAGGGAAACAACCCTCCCCTTGCCTCCAACTCAGCCCTGACACTTCATAAAATCGGAAAAAGTGAGTCCGCTGCCGCCCGCGTACATGTTGGCACCTAACCGGCCGGTTTATGCATAAACCGGCCGGTTCCGTTCCTAACCGGCCGGTTAGGGCCGGTTTATCTGAAAAACAGGCGAAGTGTGGTGTTTGGCCGAGTTGCCTGGCCGGTTTCAACCGCCGGGCTGTCTAACTGGCCGGTTTGGCCGGTTTCCGGTTCAAACCGGCCGGTTTTTAAAACACTGCCAACAACATATCTGCTACTTGCAAGGCAAGAATATCCCTTTTTCTAAGTTAATGCTAGAAATTTTTATTTTTGTCTTCCTAAAAATAAAAATGGGACAATAAATATATATATGAAAGTGCTTTTGAGTAAATTCTCGGCATTTAAAGGAGAATTTATATGTATATGAATAAACCCAATTGTCTGTCTTCGTAGAAATGGAATGATAAAGGATATCATGGAAGGGAGCTTGAGTTCATTCTCTGGAATTTAAAATAGAACGTATATGCATATAATAAAACCATACTGTATTTTTCATATTGTCAATATAGAAAAAGTGATGCATAAAAATAAAGACCAAAATACATGTAAGTAATGGCCTGCAGATTTTGTAGAACTTTGGGCCTGGTTTAAGATAGCAATAACATGAAACCTCTTGGAATGTAGATTTTGTAGAACTTTGGGCCTGGTTAAAGATAGCAATAACATGAAACCCGTTGGAATGTAGAAATTTACGTACGATGAAAACCATACTGTCTCTTCATATTTTCAATTATAGATAAAATGATGAATAAAAATAAAAACCAAAATCCACGTAAATAATGGCTTGCAAATTCTATACAACTTTGGGCCTCGTTTAGGATAGCAATAACATGAAACGTGTTGGAAGGTGGAAATTTTTGTATAATGAAAACCATATTGTGTCTTTTTCATATTGTCAATTATAAATAAAATGATGCCTAAAAATAAATACCAAAATCCATGTACCCAACGGGTAAAGCTTTGGGCCAGTTTTAAAATAGCAATAGCACGCAACCTGATGGAATTTGGAAATTTTTGTACAATGAAACTAAAAACGTGTGTTAATGAAACAGACGTCTTTGGTGCCCAAGTAGACGCTTCGCTACAAGAACACCTATGTGACTTTTGGTTGAGTGTAGCTATTGCAAAATAGTGAAGAATCCATTTATGAAAGTTCACTGTAAATATTAATAAGAAATATTTACGATTTATTTATATTATTATTATTATTAATGTGAATAATATTAAAAGTAATTAAAACTTTTAAAATGGGAAATTAAACTATATTTTCATAGTTTATCTATTATATGTTTGGGAGGCATTTGCACATATTTTCTTCTCTAATTTTCTTAAAATATGGAAGGGTTTTTTAAAATTAAAATATTTAGGTATGGACTATCCACAATCGAAGTGTTCTATAATTTTTAGGGTTTTAGTATTTAATTCATATATATATATATATTGAAAACCTTACTTTAAACAACAAAGATTAAGGTTTTACCAAAAATAATTATTCATACTTTCATAAAAATTCCAAAACATTTAATTGGATTCTCTCCAATCTAATATGGTAGAGATGTTGTAATGTAAATTTTCATTAATATTTGTACTGGGTCAAAATAAAATAGTAATAAAAATAACCAAAAATTATATTTTTTTTGGATCAAAATTAAATAAAAATAGAAACAACCCTATTTTAAAGTAAAAATAACTTTATAATAAACTAATAAGGTATACATGACTTTGTCAAGTTATCAATGATTTTAAAGATTCATGTTTATGAGAGCCCATTGGATTCATGTTGAATATATCCTATTCAAAGGGGACCTAGATCCATCTTAAACCTGGATATATATACCAAGCACAAAGAGATCAAATCTA